>JAHLSL010000117.1:1677417-1798672 GCA_025920805.1 Petroica traversi | reverse complement strand
AAGTCATTACACACAGTTTTCACCTATATTTGTTCAATGCTCTAAATTATGCCCAGTTAATATATCTCATAAGTACTTCTTAAGCTTTCATTAACTTAAAGCTCAGAAATTTTAAACTTTTGCATGTCTCCTCGTAAGTTCACTTTCAACCCTTTGCCTGAAATTTTCAGCATCAGAAACACAAAAAGAAGCAGAAAATTACTTTAGTTACAAATGGCATAAGTACATTTTTCTCTTGTTTAGAAATTGTGACAGCTGTTTATTTTTAACAAAAATGTTGTGCATAGCACAATGCAGTCAACACAAAGTTTTAAGTAACACACTTTATGAAGTCAGAAAATTTTTCTTCTGCATCTCAAATTCACATGCAATTTTCATGTGAAAATATAAATGTTACAGAATAGTTACAGTACAAAACTTAATCTCCAGGCCCAATGTCCTACCACAATGCTCAGCTTCAAATGTTTTGTTTCCCTGTGGGATCCACATAAGACAGGAGTGGACAGCAAGCTGATGGGTTCAACACACCCTAATCCTAGAAAGTGGTTTGAAAGGGATATTGAAAATAACTGCCTAAGGAAGAATCTGAATGACAGAAATTTGCCTCTGTTGGATGCTTCCCCATGACTTGGCCATTTAACTAGATTGAAACATTCCATACAACTTTTAAAACATTTTGTCTGTGTGTGTGGAGGAAGCCTGGCAGTAAAACACAGCCATAGCAGCAAGTTGCAGTCATACTGAGAGAAGACACCCAGTGAGATGTCTGCTTAAGCCAAGTGGAAGTTCTGAGATTTTAATGTTTTCCTTTTAATGTCTGTCCAGCATTCATTCTATATCATTATACTCCAGTTGCATTTATACTACTGAATTGAACCTTGTGCAGGAATATTTCCTGGCATTGGGCTTGGTTAGTAAACCTGTAAGCTCTTAGAATCATCTGTAAATGTGGTGAGCAGTCTCAGAAAAGTATTTATCCTGACAGCCAGCACTTTTCATAAACATCTGCTCATGATGTGAAAGTTGGCGGGGCTCTAGGGACACAGCTGTTTATTCCTATGGATATGGCCATGCTTGTTCTGACATGGTGCTCTGGCAATGTCTCAGCAAGCCTCAGTCTGTGCTCTGGATTCTGCTGGCTATATGCTATATATATGCTATAAAACATGTTTTTGCCCTAAAACTGATTTTACCCTTGAGTTTAAGAAGGGCATGGTGCTAGGAGGATGTCTGCCTTTCCTCCAACCAAAGAGGGTCAGAAACAAGAGTCAGAGGAGTTCATCTCCATCTGAGACTCCTGAGGACTGTAGGAGTTGTGAATATCATGTCCAGTTTTCTCAAGTCAGGGGAAATGACAACGGTGATGTTCAAAAGAGCACAGAGTTGGAACCTCAGTCAGCCTTAACTTGGCATGTGTGAAGTCCCTGTGTTGGTCTCCAGTAGGTCTTCAAATCTGAGGCCTGGATTGGGAGAAGAGAGTCCCAAGTAGACAGTCTCCAGCTTCTCTTGATTTTTGTGTCACCCTTCTCCAGCAGCATTATGCCAACCCCCAAGAATAACCCAGTGGCCTTTCTCTCACATGCTGGCATCCTGCTCAGACCATCCTGCTCAACTATAGGATCTGGCCTGGGGCTTCCTCCGGTATAGGAAAGGTTTATGCCTTAAATTTTCACATGGTAGAGAGGGAGGCTGCATGCTGAGGAGGTTTAGAGACGAGTGCCTTTTTATGTGAGGCAAGACATGCAGAGGCAGGGGATGTGCTGTAGCAGACAGAAGGGTGAACGGGGGGGGAAGTCAGCAGCTCCTCCTCAACTTAGAGCCCCCTATGGCAAAAGAAGCAGAGAAAATAGCATCAATCAGAGCTTGCTGTTGGCAAAGAGCCATGGGCTCCACTGAGATCTCTGCTCCCTGTCACCCTGATGGCAAACACTTTAAAGTGGTTACAGCTGCCAGCTGAGGTTGACTTTGGCAGGCATGTGGGATGTGTGTGGATACCTACTACCCCTGAGGCAGGAAGCTTCATAGCCTGCCTCTTCTTCATTTGCATATGGGGCTTCCTGGGCTCTGCCATGCTCTGGCACCCACCACAGACCACATCCTTGGCCATAAAAGGCATAAACGGTAAACAGACCAAGACATCAGAAAATAAGGACTGCATCCTGGCTTCTGCAGAGAAAAGCCTGGGGAATGCCCAGCTGTCTCGTGCTGTGCCGAAGAACAGTTCCCAGGTGGAGGAGATGCAGGTACAGATCTGCACCTTGAGAAGGACTGTGTGTACAAGATCTGCTGAGGGGAGAAGCATACCAATTCATTTTCAAAAAGTGCAGGCAGGGTGGTTGAAAGTCTTTGATGGTTCAGTGCAGTGATTTATTTGAGCTCTGTGGTGAACAAGCCCTGATCTTGTATCAAGTGCACCTTCATGGTTGTGCAGCCAAAGAGGCGGCCTGCTGCACCCCTGAACTGCAGTCATTAGTCACCACTTTCTTGTGCTTCCATTTTTTTCATCTGCATACAGACAAAACATAAAATTTTATGGCATAGGCAGCCGTTCCAGCAGCATCTTTGGCTTGCTTTTCATTAAATTTGCCAAAAATTTCTACTGCAGTTTAATTTAAGAGGACTTGGAAACATCCAACACTGGAGTTTCATATGATGGGGTAAGGATGTAAACCCTGTATTGCACATTTTAAAAGAGAAAATTGTCCTGTTTCACTGGCAAGCAGCATATCCTTGGTTAAAACTGAGTGAAGATTCATTGTGAAACCTGTAGTGTAATGTAAATGTTGTATTAATACAGAGAAAGGTTATATATGACATTTGTGTGAATGTGTACACAAACAGAATGCAAACCTACAGGAAGGATTGCATATTATCTTTCAACATTTGAACTTAATTCAGAAAATCATCTTTGAATTTTCAGCATTTTTCAGTTATGCCATGTTATTCCTGTTGCTGATTTTTTGTATTTCAGTTACATGTTTCCAACTATGTGCATATCACAAGACGAAAGTAATTATCTTGAACTTGTTATATAAATTAAATAGGAGCTTTTGCAATTCAGTTGATTAATTATAAATAGTGCCACTTGCAAATTTTCTTTGCATGGAATCCATCAATCATTTTTGGATAATCAAGATTTTCATCAACGTCATTTTCAACAGATGAAGTAACTAAGCCACTCAAATGATCCTGTCATGTCTTAGAATGAAGGCAGATATGTTTGGATTAGTTGTTGCCACAACAGCTGCCAAGGTTGCTAGAGATGCCTGGGGCACCTTGTGGCATTTCAGCTGCAAATGTGTGAACCACAGGTGTAAAGATAACTTTTGGGGGCAGATTTATGGGTACAGTGCTTACTAGTCCTGCAAGTTCATCACAAAGTTTGTCTCTATCACCATTAAAACCTAAAAAGAGCATGATTGGAAAGCATATCTTTTTCTTGGCCCTGAAATCTTGTATAGAAATTCTTGAAGTGTCAGATTGAAGTTGTCTGTGAGCTAAGCAGAGTTGCTGTCATCCACAGCAAGAAAGTTTTTTTCATCTAGAAATATATTGATGGATATTCTTTTCCTTTAAATAGTAATTTTCTGTTTCTGGTGCATATTCAGACCTGAGCTCCTCAAAATACTTTCAAGTCAATCTGAGATTTTATTCTGTTGAGTCCTTCCCCAACTCTGGACCCACTGGCTTAGTGAGTTTATTTCTGTGGGGAGGAAGGTGAGAAGATTTATTCTATATCTGCTGTCCAGAATGTTGAAAATTTCTAAACAAAAATATAATAACATTAAAATAAATATTTTGGCTCTGACTGGACTAGTTCATCCTGCTCTCTCTTTGTGATTTCTTGGTTTTTTAAAAATCATAAAAGTTCAAAACAGTAAGACAATGGAGTTATGTGATGTGGTTAATGCCAGAGTCTTGTGGTTATGAATCATTTCAGAAGTTTTAAAAAAATTATATAATCTATCGTGAGCTGCTTGTATGTTGTGTTAGTACCTCAGCTTAATAGGATGCTGGAGAGAAATATGAATGGTGGAGGACTGGAGTGAGAAAATGGTGACAGCTGACAGAATGGTAGCGAGTTTTTACTAAAACTTCACACTTACTTTCTCCTACTGTTCTGGAGCGATAGACATGTAATGTCACATAAACACCCAAGCAGCAGTGCAGCTATCTGGGCTTCTCCCTTCCTGCAGTCAGATTTTTTCTTTAGAGATTCTTTGTCCTCAAAATAAGAATCCACTGGAAAAAAAGGAGAAATAAACTGTTGAGATTTTTAAATTTGAGAATCTAAGTGGATTCTTCAGATACACCACAGGTATTTTGTCATTAAAAAAATATTATTTGGTATTTAATTAACATGCACTTTGGAATAATCTCCTTAATGGTACTTTCTCTTGAACTTTTTTGTTCTGTGATGCTTTCCTATGTCACACTTAAATTCTCCTACAAGAGTAGGAATTTTGTACTAGTACAACGAAGAAAACACTTGTAAAATACTTAATTAATGCAAAAGTAGACTGCCTGCAGTCTAGTTGCTGCCATACTGTGGTGTTGATATTTCCTGCCAATCTATTTCCAGAATTGGTAGATTTTATATTGAAGCAATTTTCTTTTTTTGGGGCTGGGGGTGTTTTCCTAATCTACCGAACTGAGCTTATTCTCCAGAGCTGAGTGCATCATGGAAACCTGTACTGGCAGCAGAAAACCAGCAAGTGGCATTAACTGCATTGAAAGAGACTGGGAAAGGGTGAGCTGAGAGGCAGCAGCTCTGACAACTGGCAGTGGGCTTCCTTCAAAAACACTCAGGTCATCTGTAATGGTGCAACAGCTGTTTGATAATACCTGTGGATGTAACTCCATTCTGTGGCAATTTTGAAAATACCCTTCAAATAAAAAACCCCCAAAAGTCAAAATTTAGTTGTCTCATTAATAAGGCTTGAGGAATTTTTTTTTTGTTGTTTGCTAAGGGAATCTCTCTCTCTCTCTCTCTCTCCCTATATATATATATATATGTATAGATCTTTCAGATGATAAGACAGTGATTTTAAGAATAACTATAAAACCAAAATAAAATAATGAAGTATGGCTATCATGTAAACCCATTAATTTCTCCTCCTTTTTCTGTCACAGAAGAAACTTCTTCACAAATGTTGTTTAAAAAGTTGCCACAGCGTGGCAGTCTCTTTGTTTTTGTGGAGGAAATGTTTCTTCCTTCCTCCCTTTTATTCCCAGTCCGTGTGTATGTTAAATTTTGCTTTTCTCACTTGCTGGTGCTCTTTATCTTTTGAGTTTGGATTGTACTTTTATCATCCTTTTATATCTTTCAGGTTTTAGAATCCGTGCTGCCTCACTGGATTTCAAGCCAGACAGCTTTGATTCATGTATGCATATTTTTGTCTTCTGAAGTTTTCTTTTAAGTCAAAGTTCAGTTATAGCTGAAAGAAGAGTTAGCTTTAAAAAAAACCAAAAACCTATAGCCTGTTTTTAAGTATAGGTTCTGGCTTGCCTTTAAATCTTTATTCATGACTCATTCAAATGCTTATTTTGCTCGTAACTTCTTTCTGCTTAACCAGGCTTTCTGTCATCAATCATACTGCCTGTTCAGCCAGAAGAGAAAAATGCTAAGAATGATAATATTACAGTAGCATTGATGTGCATTTCCAGAGCTTTAATAGGATAAGTGTCAGCACTGATGCACTTCAACATCATCCACTGCAACAATACTGAGAAGCAGAGGAAGAAGACAGCCAAGCTGGTTGACGTTTATGTACCTTATGCATGATCGACTTAGCATTGGCTCCCAGTTGAAAGCAGGAGTGTATAAAGGAGAGGATTATGTAAAGTGAAGATTACTACTCTAAACACAGCACTTACTAATGTAAAGCTATGAATGGAGAACTACCTTTCTGTGAGAAAGGATAGGAAGACTGATGCAGACATGAGAATTCACTGTGTAGCTCTCTAGTTGACTAACTTACCATTCACAAGGAGAGATGGGGAGGGAAAAATAAATTCTTAAAGCATCTCAGTGAAGCAACTCAATTACAACTCATCTCAGATTCCTTGGTTTTGCTGATTACTTTTATTTTTAAATATAGAGACTGATTTCAAGCATATCCTGCCTCTACCTGCTATGCAACTTGATGTGTGTTGTGATTAGTGATTAATATTGAGGAACTTGAGGCAAAATTCCATTCTTTCACCAGCTTTGCTGTTATGTGAATAAAACCATTTATGAATTCTGCATAGCTCCTTTCAAAGACCTCAGGATTTATCAGGATTGCACCACCCATTGTAGTTCACTTAATGTAAACAATTCCAAAAGAATATAAAAAAGCACAATGGGGCCATGAATAGCAAATTGTAAAGGACTGGAAATTAGATCAGTTAGGCAATTTACAATAACTTGTGTAAAGTGAAGGTCAGAAAGCTGGAGTGCTTGATCTGGGAGTGTCAGAGGGCTGGCCTCTCCGTTTGGTTGTTAAAGCCAAGAATGGATGGAGATGGGCTGAGCCCCAGAAGTTAGACAGAGTAAGGCAAATGTCTGGACTCTCTCAGTAGTGGTAATGACAGATTGGTGAGTTCAGATGTTAATTCTCCTATTTATCTGAAACACCTATTTTTGAGAGGGCTGGAATGCCTGCTGAAAGTACCCATCTTGTCAAGATAACTGTCTCAAACTACACATATCTTTTGGGTGGCCACAGCAGCAGTGAGTGACTTTGTGACGAACGGGACGTTTAAACAGTGGAAAAACAGAGAGAGATATCACCAACCACAGAGTGATTCATTATAGCTGAATGGAAAAAAGATTTTGTAACCTTCTCTAATCTTCTTTAAAAACACTCTGTTAAATGTTATGCACTCTTTTTCAGAATGTTGTTTCTGACCAATAGATTACTTGACATAATTGCTTTGTGGTAGCCCCACTGGTATGAGGGATATTCTCTGTTCTGGGTGGGGTTTTTTGTGGTGTCTGTGAGGGATAGTGAAATGTAATCTGTTCAGAGGCCAGCTAAGCTCATGGTGAAGAACCTGACAGCCTCTCTTTAAAACCAAAATGTTGGAAGCACAGAAACTATCCAGGCGAGTTTGAGAATGTCTCTTGGTGGTTAGGCTATGGCTGAGGAAGAAACACATATGAGAGCTTGTAAGATGCTTTCTGAGATGCTGACAAGTGGGCAGATGCAACAGAGTGTGGTGAAGAAGAAAGGGAAGACAGTGCTGATGAGTAATCCCACTTGAGTCTTTCATGGCACTAAAATAAAAAAAAAAATATCAAAATACCACCAAGTACCACAGTTCTGTTAAACAAGCTTGAAAATAATTATGTCAAAAAGGCTTCTAATGGTGTCACATTTTGAGTCATCAAACATAAACGATTATGGTATCAAACATAAAAAGCAGTTATTGGAAAATGTGTCTGAGTGACTTGAGTTAATAATTGCATTGTTATAAAATTTCATAGTGTGGTGCTCTTCATGTTGTCATAGCTATTGCCTATGCACACACAACATTCTGCACAATAAAATTAGTGTGCCTGTCAGCATGACAAAGCTGAAGACTTTTTTATTTGTGACATTGCAAGAAAAACTACTTGATAAAACAGAAGTCATGTCAAAAGAAATAAATAGTTATGTGTCTGGGTTCGTTACCTTTTTAATTAAAAAAACAGGTGTCATTAGTTACTTAAAAGAAAGGCAGCTGCATGCTGGACTACAGATAAATCCAGAAATACTACACATTCCCTGCTGCAGATTTGCTGCAGGGCAACAGATATTTCTTCACCTATGAAATTATTATGCTGTGTGATCTTGTGCTAGCTTTCCTCATCATCAGTGGATCAGACTGTTAGCACCACTTCTGCAATACTTCCAGCAGAGTTTATATTGACAGAAATGAAATGTTTTAAAATACATCTGTGAACTTCTAATTTCCATCAATATTACCAAATGGCTCACATTTTCCTTACACAAACTTTGCTTGTTTCAGCATCTGTTTGATCCAGCCACTCTCCAACCAAAAATTGGTTAGCTGGATTTTTTCTTTTGTTGTCAGAAGTTGCTTCCAAGGAGATGCAAAGTCAGTTTCTGACATATCATCATGATATTGGCAATTCTGGAGTCAGAGATAAGCTGTTCCTCTTAGAGTCCTGGTGCTGCCTTGCTGTTCTTGATCAATTTTCAGCCTTATAACAGCACATTTCATAAACTGTGCAAAGTGAGAGGATACATCTGAGAAGCTCATAGCACATTCAGCATATTCCATAGCACCAACTCCAGAATTCAAAGAACTTCATGATGTTCTCTCTACTGCTGATGTCTGACAGAACTGCAAGAACATCTTGCCTTTTTCAGACTCAGCGCACCAATATTATAACAAAAAGCCTTGAAAATATCCATATCTCTTATGCTCACCACTGCCTATTGTTTCAATGCACAGTCACCTGCAGCTGATTCAAGTCCTCTTTGTTTGGGACATGGAGATTTTATCAGTCCAAAGCAAGAGGTTCACCTACAGAATGTGCTTTTGGAGGTGATTGTGGATGTGGTCTGGTGACATAATCTACACCATATTAAGATGTCAAGAATGCTGCCAGGAATGCACAGCAGTTCCATTCATTCTGACCACTGTCACTTCTTTCACTGTAATAAGAAAGTAATCAACCGCCACTGCCACAAGTAGGTCCATAGCTGCAGGCTGCTGTATATGAAAACATGAAGCTAAAGTCAAAGACTGACAGGGCTACTGAGTGAAACTCAGTTCCTTTTGAGAATTTAATGGCAGATATTTCTCTGTAGCTCTCAGAAAGTTCTGGAATCATTTTTTCTTTGTGATGAAATTTGGGACTTTGTTCTTGCCAGTAAACTGGATCAATGCTCTAGTGATATAAGCGCTGTTAATCCATTTAGTCTTTGCTGTCGTCAGCCCTCTTACCATGCAGACCTGCTGATCACTTCCTTCCTGATGCACAGGACATGAAGCCCAACACACCCAGCTTGCAACTGTGTTTTAGACATAGTGAAAAACAGTCTTGCAAAATGTCTGCCTTCCCTGAACATTCAGTGGGGAGTGGTTGGTGTATTAGCACACCACGGGTAAAGCTTCTTCACCTCAGTACAGGCACCAGCCAATTAATGTACTGACATCTCCTGCCTTACTTCTTTCCAGAAATATGTATAATTTCTGAGACACACCACCTTCACATGCAGAGAATCTGTGGTGGGTCCTTGTGTTTTGATGGACAGGAAGAGGAGGTCTAAACATTAGGCAGGAAAAGTTAAGTGCAGCAGAATAGGACATGGATCATTCCTTGTGCCTTCTTCCCATTGCTGGAACAGAACAATCATGCTCAGACTTTGGTTCCTACTGAGCCAGTCCAGAGCTGTGCAAGGCAGAACAGTGTGACAGCAGCACTGCACATATCCATACCTAATAGTGTTAGTCTTTCTCAATATCATGTGGAAACAAACTACTCTCGTAACATTGTTACACAACACAAGAGAGTTTGGCAAGAGAAGAGGGGGAGCTCTCTACAGCTCTGGTGGATGGGGATAAGTGAAAATAATCCAGTGAGGAAGCCAGCACTGTTAACTCCTTTGGGAGTCCTGAAAATTATTTTTCTGTGCATTTTCATGGTGCCCACTCTTTTATCTGAGGACATGTAGTAGCAGAGATCCTTTAAGAGCAATAAATCAGGGTGACAGGATGTTCTCATGGTATTGTGGTGTGACACACGTTTCAGTTTGGAGGTTAATGAGTACTTTTTTCTGAAAACTTATATGGATTTCAGAAGGCATTCCCCAGAGCAGCTAACAAGGTTGTTTAATGATTGACAACCTTGGTGCCTGCATCATTGTCAGGTCTATTTGAGATATTCTGCCAGTGCCTCTTCTAAATCTGTGTAGAAAGGGTTTCTCAGGTTAGCAAACGGATTAATGATATATTTCAACATCTTGAAATCTTATAATTTTTTTTATATGCATTCACATATTTTTCTGACTGGCTAGAATCCATCTCATTTAATTCTCTGAAAGTGTGTTTTGGTGGTTCTGCTAGCTGCTTATACACTCATATTCCCACTGCCCTCCCTCCCAGGAACAAAATGCCCAGCTATGTTCCACTGGCCAGCTGGCAGCACCTCATGAAATGCTCTTACTCCAAGGATATTGCTCACCAGAAAACAAAGGCGGAGGCTTACCCTTAGCGGTAAGGAATGGGGGATATTTTCTTCTGGTTTTACAGGAAGGCTTGATAATCCAAAACTTGCTGGGTTGCAGCTGTGTGTGGATTTTATAGGTGGGAAGCCCTGTGGACTCCCTTCTGACTTATAAACTCAACAAAAGCGCACCAAGCTCTAGCTTACCTAGCTATGTGCTGGAAGAGTGTTTCTAAAGTCCAAGGACTCTACAGCCTGATGATGGGCATAACCTGCACATATCAGGTGCATATCCCTGGCTCCTCAGGCTGTCCCTGCAACGCAGTCCCCCAGGCAGAGGTGACCTGCACTCCACATCTGGATTACAGAGTGACGCCACTGGGGTGGAAGTGCCTCTGTGCCACTTCAGCTGTCACCCTCTCTGACAGCAACTGCTCAGGGAAACATCAGCACATGGAGGCTGTTCAGTGTCTGTTACCTGCTGGCAGAAAACCTGGGATGCTTTGATCAGGTCCCTGCTGGCTCATGCAGTGTGGGTGTGCAGGAACAAAGGTGAGCTGGCAGCTTTTTCCCAGGAGCAATTTCTTAAGGAGCTCACCACGGCAGAAGTAGGTGTAGAGGATGTATTGCTTTCTCATTAGATTATTATTCTATCTGATCAGGCAAGATATGATTAAAAGTATTTTATTCTGTCTGATAATGAGAGAAGAGCATTCCTTTATAATTGAATTCCTTTTCAAGCTCTGTGAGCGCTAGTAGGAGAAAAAATCTAGAAGAAAACTAATGGAATTTATTATCTTTAAACTTAATAATAGAGGTAATCTGATTTCAGAGGTGATTTCAGAGGGCAGTTCCATTCCTGCAAGGGAATTCCATGGTTTTGGTCTACCAAGACTCTCCTAAAAATGTCTTTTATGTGTCCTTAGCATTTCATCTTTCAGCCACCTCTATTTGTCGATACCAATTGTTGTCAATTTTTGACTCTTCAAATTTTGTTAGCATACTTCAGAGACACATTTTAAACTGCCTCTTTTCTTATTTTTCCCTTTTATCTATTTCTCTCTTGCTCTTTCTTAACTTCTTTGTAATTTTAAATATTAAACAAATAGGTAGTTGCGAGTTACACTATTCCTACCTTTCCCATTCTCCATTGCATTGTTTTATCTTGACTTTTAATGGCCTAACTTTTACAACTGAACAGTTTATCTTTTACAAAACCTAAGGTTTTGTTGGTTTTTTTTGTCTCAGTTTTGCAGACTTCTAATAGTTCCTTCCTCTTTGCGATTCTAATCTTGCTCTAATGCTTCACATGCAGATACTGCTGTTTTGAGATTATTTTGTAAATCACTCTCATATTTATACAGAGTGTGCTGTCAGAGGAATCCACCACCAAGGCTGTTCAGGTATTTCCACAAAAAAAGCCCCTGCTTGTGAGTCAGAGGGCTGTCTCCATTCTACGTATATGATACGGATCTGAGAACAAAGTTTTGAATTGAGATGGTTGCATGGTGGGAACCTTCTTAATTGCAAATGACACATCTGTGGGCAGACATCAGGTTGAGTGAGGGTTTTTGTTAACTAAATAAACTTCAAAACTATATAAATCTGGAAAGTGATTGTAATCACACTGTAACTTTGGTTTAAGGCAATGGTTCTCAAACTTTATACTCTCCAGCTTCCTCCTGCCAGAACATGGTTGGCAATGAATCAAATAAGTCAAGCATTAGGGTAATCAGTAATAGACTATCTCAAGTCTAGAAACCTGGAAAAATTACACTGAACTTTCTGGTGCTCAGAAAGTTAGTTTTCCCACACATCAACATAAAACCAGTATTTCACCAAACAAATGGAAAGGAAAGGAAAACAGACAATGAGAAGATGAACCATGTGCCATATCATACCAAACCACTCATCTTTAAAGGTAGTAAGAACTACTTACAAAGGGCTCTTCATTCAGTTTTTCTGAAGAATCACATGCTAAATCCATGGTTTCAGCTGGGATAGTGTTATTTTCCTTCTTAATAGCTAATGCAGTGCTGTGTTTTGAATTTGGGAAGAAAATCATGTTGGTAACACACTGATGTTTTGGGCGCTGTTGAGCAGTGCTTAGCCTAAGTCAAGGACTTCACATTGTCTCATTCTCTGCCAGGTTCACAAGAATCTGGGAGGGAGCATGGCTAGGATAGCTGGCCTAAAATGGCCAAAGGGGCATTCCACAGCATTGACTACCATACCCATTATGTAGATAAACTAAAGAGAGTTGGCTGGAAGTCCTTTGATTGCTGCTGGGGGACAGGCTGGGCCCTGATCAGCAGGTGGTGTGCAACTGTGTTGTGCATCGCCTGTTTTTATTGGGTTTTATTTCTCTCTCTCCCCCTCTCTCTCTCCTTTTCATCACAATTATTAATTTTGTTATAATAATTAGTATTATTAGTACTATTATTATATTATATTTTATTTTAATTATTAAACTGTGTTTATCCCAACCCACAAGTTTTGCCTTTTTTCTAATTCACATCCCCATCCCACCAAGGAGGGAAGGGGAGAAAGTATCTGTGTGGTACTTGGTTGTTAGTTGGGGGTAAACCACACACACATGGTAAGTCATTAGATATGATCATCTGTTACAGAGCAAAAGGTGAAACATGGGTTGTACAGTGATGTTTTGTTCATCAGCCTAAAATTTTGAAAAGTTTTAACAATCCAATAGTAACTTCTGCTGATGTTACTCCTATCAGAGAGTCAGCAGGTCAAATGTCAAGGGAAGGGGGAAATTTGAGATGAAAAAGACTGGCAGTTTTCACGTGGCATTTGTCTGAAAATTTATTTCTCCTTTGAAAGGTTCTATGGGCTAGTGGGAAAGAAAAGTGCCTTCTTACAGAGAGGAATGTTTGTAGGGTAACTGTAGAAGGTAGCAGTAGAGCTAAAGCAGGAAAGCGCCTGGTGACTTCTGTTGCACAGCCTTGTGCCCTGACATTTCGTGCTTTCACATTAGTCAAAGGACAGTGAGAGAGATGCCAGGAGCAGGAGATGAATCCATGAGTCATCTTGGTGTTCCTCATTGCAGAAAAGCCTCTTTCCAAATTTGTTTCTTCATTTGCTCCGTCCAGGATACACAAGCTGTCACTCGCTTAGGTTAAGTTTTGGAAAGTGAGCTGGAATGATAATGCCAATGAAAAAACAAAAGGTGGAGCTTGTGAAAATTCCCCTTTCCTTCCAGCTTTTCAGTAGGAATACTTTTCACTTGCTGGTTTCCACATTGCAACATTTCAGAGGGGGTTTCCACAGCTAGAGGATATGAAAATGAGAGAGGAAGGATTGCTATAGGAAGTGGATTTATTAAAAAATATGGCTGAATGATTTTTTAATCATTTTTTATCTTTGAGTAAGCTTTAGTGTTGGCTAATGTAAGATGCGTCACTGGGTTTGATACTTCTGCCAAGCAAAGTATGAAAATAAAGCAGCATGTATTTTATGATATTTTTTGATATCATAGAAAGGTTCTACCTTTTCATAGTGGTTTTGTTGTTTGTTTTTTTTTTAAATTTTGCTGCTCAATAGATTAATGCAATTTATTTCCATGGAGTTTTAACACTTACAAGGTGTTTTATGCAGTAGTACTATGTCTTGGAAAGGACAGCCTTTCCAAATATTTGAGAGAAATCATGAATGAAAGAATCATCATGCAAGTCAATGTCTTCTAGTCTATCTCCTACAGCTTTTTTTCCTCTGACACATCCATCATCTCTGTCCTTGCCTGCCAGAACATAAAAGCAGAAAACTGTTGCTAGCACTACTCTTTTGTTAGCACTAAGGCATTGAGAACCCCCATCACATCTTTCCTTTTCAGAAAGAAAATTACTTCATCTGGTGCCCACATTTCCCTTCTTCTGCTGTGTGCAAGTCTGCTTGTGTGTTTCTACATGTAACTCAGTGCTCCTGTGTGGTTTTCCATAAATGATTGTATAGACAGAAATAGTTATGGGTTACTCCCTGAGCAACAGAACTCCTGCAAGCAGGGGTGCCATCTCAGTCCCAAGAAAGTTGCAGACAGAAGGTGCAACTCTTTCATCATGTACAAGATCAGCATCCTCTTCCTGAGCTATGGCTCTTGTCCTCTGATTGTCAGTCTTACCACAAAATTGCTGGCTGATGAACAAGATGTTTCTGTACAATTTACATGGCACCCTTTGTGTGACAACACATCATCTTGACTTATCATGGATTTAATATATGGTTCCTCATTGACAGCTGAAAACAGTGTAGTAAAGAATGCATGAAGAAATTGCAGGGGTTTTTATTGCTCATCTTTTGTAGCTTTGATATATTTTTAAATTTTTTTTCATGATTTCTCTGGGTATAGTTTTGTCTGGTATTTATTCTCTGTGCCACAATCATTGTAACAAATGCTGCCCTCCTTAGCTTTTCGGCTTATCCATGTGCTTATGGATAAAGCAATTCTCAATTTCTGTCATAATTTTACCCACATGTAGTTCTGGTCTGTATGTCAGATAGCTGCTCTGTGGCTCATGGTGGCACTCAAAGCCCCAGACTAGAAAGTATGTGATAAAAGGCAAGGGCTGTAATGTGTTTTTATATTTGGGGTTCACACAGAAAAAAAAAAAAAGAGTTATGCCAGTATCTGTTAGTGTTAAGAGTGTAAGAGTGTCATTGCCTGAGTGAAGAAGGAAAAAAGAAGGGAGTGGGAGTGTGCCTTTGTTTCTTCCTAACGTATAGGTTTCTTCTTCTTGTTTGCAGTGAGGGGCATGTCAATCTGACACCACCATCAATATGACCTTTGTCTGTGAGCAGGCTCAAGGAACAGATGAATCAGAGGGAAGATAAGAATTAAAACCAGAGATGTCCCTTGTGCATCACCATCAGTGCTGTTGCAAAGGATATGCTCGAGTTGGGTGAGAACAGGCCACCTGTAGTAGCAATGTGGCTGTGTCAGCAGTGAGCACACTCATCTGTATGGTATGAACCACCTATAGCTTTCCATCAAACTAACTTGGGAAGTCAGGAATACAAATGGGGTTGTGGTTTTGGTCTGTTGCCTGCTCTGTTTATGCAGAACTTCACGCAGAGAACAACAACGGAATTTGCACTTTGCAGTTTGAAACTCTTTGCTTCAGAATGTCTGAGGATTTTCCCAGTCTTTGTTGGATAACATTAAAAATTAATGGTGTGACTAAATGGCTTACAATTTTACATGATCCTTTGATGTGAAAGCAATTATTAATGTCTATAATTATCTTCAGAATTACTTGGGTCCTGCAAATAGCATTCAAATCAACATTTTTAACTCTTTTCCACTGGATGTCATTGTATAATTCATAGTAAGGAATAGAACACTACAGTCTGAGCTCAATATTATTGTCCTTTCAGAATTTATTTCTCAGACCATCCTTCTAAAGAGTGCTCATTTTTTATTTTAACCACTTTTTAAAGTGCTTTTAAAGATCTCAGCAGAGGACTGGCTATTGAATAGAGCTTATCTCTATCACTTTAATGTGAGTCTTAGATGTCGCAACACTGAGATCAATGCTTAACCCATTATCCTCTGAATTAGGAGGACCTACTCATGAATTAGTGAGATCTACATATCTGCTCTCCCATTTTCTTGTTCTGCCCACAGCCTACCCACTGCGGGGCAGAGTGGGACGGAGAGAAAGGCCTGGTGTTGTGCAAGTTCACCTCATCCCACCCAGAGCTGGTGCTGCATGCAGCCCCATGGCACCAGGCAGGGCAAGCAGAGCAGTCCCAGTGCCAGCCAGCAGCCAGTGGTCACCAGACAGCTGTGATGGGCAACACAGCTTCAGAATCACACCAGGAAATCCAATCTGTGGGTGAGGGTTATTTCAGCAACGTACACAGCCAGGCACAGGTAAAAAATGTCAGGCAACAGCAAAAACAAGGCCATCAGGATGTGATTTGTTTGCATGGCTGAGGACATGCATGTAATTTGCCTTTTTCTCTCCCAGACTTGCACACCATTGTGTTGGACTGATAGATGATCAGCAGATTCACAAAGTAGGTCAGATGACTCTGATCTTTACCAGGCAGGTCACCTTGGAAACATTGGTCATTGAGAATAGGCAGTGATACAACAAAGTTTTTATTTAGCCACAGGAGTACAGTAAGAGAAAAGCAGTGTACTTGTTGCACCATCTGCAGCTTTACCAGTGTTTCTAAAGGCTTTGGTAGATCCAACTTTAAAATCTGTCCTTTTGCACTTCATCTGTGTAATATTGAACTATAGTTCTTCCTGCTACCTTTGAAAATCATGGGCTGATCAAACTATTGTTTGAACATGAGTGGACCTGATAACTCTAGAGGAAGCTGTAAGACCAGGATTTTCAGATTTTGGGACTTTCTGCTGAACCCTGGACACCTCACACTTTTTAATAGAGGCAGAAAGGATCCCGAAACCATCAGGAATTTTCAACAAAGTTGTTTTTTTTTTTTTTTTTTTTTTTTGAGGAAATGTCAAGGCAAAAAAATTTATTCAGGATTGACAGAGTGAGTGTAAGTTCATTAATTCAAAGAAATGTAATTAATCTGAGGTATTAGTAGCATTACTTTATAAGTATACTTTATAATCCTTCCAAATCAAGCTTTAATCTGTTTGAATCCAGGTATCACAGCACTTTCTGTAGCAAAGATTGCCAGCCCAAAAATTATAGGAACTTATGGAACTGTGAAGGAGGAAGTGTAGCCTTGTGTGACTCCGAAGAGTCTGGGGTGGGAGAAATCTGGCCTCAAGCTGCTGGGATGCAGCAAACAACAGTGGGGCCTTCAGCAGAAGGGTTAGAGACCTTCTGCACTGAGCAGAGCAGGAAGGATGAATCATTAAAAAGAACTTTTAAATCATGAAGATGAAACAGAGATTCCCAGAACGGATGTGATTCCCAAAGAATATAATCTATTTAATGGAGAAAAGATATACTTCAGGACAAGTTTGTATACACATACACGAGCATATGCTGGACTGATTAAGCACTGTTTCATAAGTTTATTCTAGTTCTGTTTTGTTAGATGCGTAAATGGAAAAAATATGGCATCTGATAATAAATCAACAGACAACTGAAAGTGACCAGACGTCAAAGGTTTTTGAGGGATAATGAACTATTTCCCTGTCCTGGAGAGGGTCTGATCCTTCCCCTCAGCTGAATTCCAGATACAGTTATGGAACTACAGCCACTTTTTTGGCCAGACCTGATGGGAGAGTGACATAAGGCAAAAGTTTTGAATCTTGTTCTGCTTTCATGAACTCTAAATATATACTTATCACAATTCAGTGAATTCCTTGCATATTTGGAATGACACAAGTAAAGGTGAAATTGGGATAATTATTAGTTTTCATATAATTTAATTTAATATATACTTTGTATAAATTATACAAAGGGAGGTTGGACCAGATGACCCACTGTGATCTCTTCGAATCTGACCCATTCTGTTATCTGTCAGTATTTCTCATTTGAATAGAGCTTATGTCCTTGCTTTCTAAAATCACTAGTACAAATATCCTATAAAGGAATTTCTTTCTTCCAACTCTTCCCTTCAATATCACAGTTGCCAGAAGGAGTTAGTTCTTCAGAGAAGACAACTTATTAGCCACAGGGCATTGTGGTTACTGAGACTCTTTGAGGGAAAAAATACAAAGGAATGGATACTTGTGCTGTAATTGCTAGAGAAGGACAGCAGAAGAAAAGCTTAAGGGCATGACTCTTAAGACAAGACTACAGTAAGACTTGTGTGTATCTACCTTCTAGAGAGAAGATAAAAGAGAGTAGCTTGTGAAAGAGGAATCTTACTGGCCTGCAAAAGCAGTCTTCCTAGCTTGGGAAAATTCCAGCACAGTTTTATTTCTCTCAGAAATTGTCAGTATTGACACACTGGAGCTGGACTTCCTGGTAGTTGACAGTTCAGTGGGCTATTCCTGCTATGAAGCACAACATATCCAAACAGCACATTGTTGTTAAAGCTAAAAAAACCTCATTGTACAGGAGCAGTTTATGGTCTTTATCGAGGTCATAGTTCTGGATATAATACACTCTGAATACGTGATGGGGCATAAAGCAGACTAAAGTTACCAAGATGAAGAAGAAACTCTTTGCCTGAGCCCTGAATTCCACCTGGGAGTTAAGGTCAGGCCAGTATTTGACGGCCACCCTGTAGATGACAGCCAGCTGTACAGCGGTGAGCACGGCACACACCACCAACAAGATGCCCACCAGGCAGTAGTTGGCGATCACCATGTGGGCCTCCTGCAGCTCCCTCTGGAACTGGAAGCACTCGGAGGAGCGGTAGGTCTTGGCGGTGCCGTAGTAGGAGAGCAGAACAGGCGTGACCACCAGGGCTCCCAGGAGCCACACGGCCCCCACCCAGGCCGTGGTGCAGCATCTGCGGAGCTCCAGGCGCAGCAGCCGGGCTATGATGATGGCCACATAGAAGGCGAAGGTGGCGTACATGTGCAGGTAGGTGATGGCGCTGGCCAGCCTGCAGGCAAACCTCCCGAATTTCCACTCCCCCAGGATGTAGTAGCTGAGGCGGAAGGGGATGCTGAGCAGCATGAGGCTGTGCAGCACCAGGAGGCTGATGATGGTGACGGTCATCACGGATTGTGATCCCCTTTGGAACAGCTGTTGGGACATCATGATGACCCCGAGGGTGCCGCCAGCCAGGTTGATGATGTACAGGACTATCAGAACTGAGTGGATCTTCTCTGAGGAGTCCAGGAGTGTATCATTGGAGGAATGGTTCTGTTGGGTAATGCAGCTGTTGAGCATCCTCATAAGCTCCTTTTCTGAAGGTTACTGAAAAGGAAAAATAGGAGTGAAACATTTTCTTTTTTATTTCCTTCATTGTTAATTGGAATATCACAGATTCCTAGAGAGACACTACTGAATTGCATCTGAAATTATGTTATTCCATGTTGTTTACAGCCTTATAACTGTTGTGATACTGCATGTGACAGCAGTAACCTATGCCTCTCAGGGTAAAACTATGTTTTACATAATTATGAATGGGTTTTTGATTTACTAAACTGCTTTCTAGGATTTTTTTTTCAATTATTTGCCTCTAGATTCAGCCATTTGAAATAATGAAGACACTTTTTGTTTGCAAATTGTGCAAGTTTTATCTGCACTCATATTAAAAAGCTAAAATTGAAGGTAGGAAAATACTGAAATATGAAGATGTTGTACCTATCATGTGTGGATACTCTATGATGACACCTGACCCATATTTATCTTGCTGGATGGGTACAGAATGCTTATAAGGTTGCAATGGTTTGTTTCTAGAGACATGGTGCAAATTGAAAATAAAGATCTGCAGTTGAAAATTCAATTTCTTCCTGCTTCATCTACAAGTATTTTTGCTATAAAATTTCACCTGAGCTACTCTACCATGAAAAGTGACAAAAAGCTAAAAATTAATTTAGGAATGATCTTCTGAAAGATATAATGCTTCAGGCACTTGTCGAACATAGCCACCTACAGCTGCAGTCCTTTTAGACTTAACTCAAAATGCAGACTTGCATACAGATAGCTCACGGAGCAGGTAGATACTTTGTTAATGAAATTTATCCTTACCTTACAAAGAGTTTTGAAAGAACAAAATAAAAGCTGAAAAATTTTCTCTTAAAAAAGAAGCATCTTCTCACTCTGGTTCCTTTGAAGTCTGAAATCAGTAAACTTGTTTTAATCGGTGATTCTTAATTCTTTGCACTAATCTGTAAAGTGATAGACTGCGACTGCAAAATTTTCAGAGGAACTTCTTATTTATGCAGCATCAGGCAAAGTGTCTTTAGAAAGCCAAGATCAATATAAACCTTTCTGTTCACCTCCTTTTAAAATTCATGACCTTAAAGCATTTAAATGCTTAAAATAATTTACCTGCCTAATATTCCCAAGAAAACCACAAGAAATTTCCAAGAAACTTTGTTATACCAGAAGTTTTACAAACCATTTAATTTTCCAACTTATATTGTTAATATTTCAAAATGGCTTTGAAAATGTACAAGTTTTAGTTGTTCTAAACAGCATAATTACAGTTTAAAGGCAACAGTGATTTTATATCACTTAGATATTTTTTTGCTGTTTATAGCAATAAAATATTTGAATTTTACCTTATAATCTCTTCTTTTTGTGAATTCCCCCTGAAATGTGTCATTTCATGCAGCTGTAGTATATGGCACACATAAGCAGAGTGACAAAAACAGCCTTTGACCTGTTTGACCAAGAAGGACTGAGGGTTTCTTCAGCCCACACACAGGAAGGAACAAGCCTTTCTTTTTTCCTTCACTGCGATAGCAATCTCATATGTGTGATGTCTAATGCTCTTTTCATCATGCAGGGAGAACCCCTGGAAAAGTTGCTGAGCCGTCAGAGACCATCATTGTGCTGGGACACGTAGAACAGAACCACAGATCTGGTCAGGACTACCTCTGACCACAACTTGGTCAGCCTTAAAGCTCAGATGGGCAGTGATTCCCTGAGCCATACAACTATCACAAGCTAACGGGTTTTGCTACTAAACAAGTGAGAAGTGCCACTGATCAAGGAAAGAAATCTGCACCTGAACAAAGGATTTTTTCCTTATACATACACTTTCCCCCTGAACTCGATTTACATTTAGTAATTAAGCTAAATGTTCAGAATAACAAAGTGTTTAGCAGAGTTAACAGGGGATTTCACTCTAATGTGTTATTGGACCATCAAGAATTCAGAGGAGATTTGTCACTGTTTAAATATTATTAGTAAAACAAGCTGTAGACATATATGAAAAGCAACTTAAGAGTTTCTGCTGTCAAAAAAGACATAGAGCAGCCAGTGGGCCTTGAGAATTATTCCTGAACTAAAGGCATGAATGCAGACCCCAAAACATATCATTACGACACGGCAGCTCCCTAAAAAGACGAAGACTTTAAGTCACATCTATTGGAGAGACATTAAAAAGCCCTGGACCAAAAATTAAACAAATTTTTCAACTACAGTTCTAGACTTCAATCGAATCATCCCTACTCAAACATGATAGACAACACAAAAGGTTTTATGAGCAAATAATAGCATAAAAACAATATTCCAGCAGCGTTGAACTAGCATTGCTCCTGCCACCTTCTGCTGCGGGTGAGAGGATGGTTCCCTTTGAGAGGCATGTCTCCTATTAAGTACAGTCTTAGCAAGAACAAGAGGGCTACTAGAACTAAATAAATACAAAACCTCAAAAAAAAAAAAGTAAGAATGACAAACAGGAAAGTCAGTGAGGGTGAGCAAGAATGTGGTAACAGCAGTCTCTGAGACATTCTCAGGGGAAACCCTGAAAGCTTTGAGAGAGCAATTACCATTTCATCTATCCCAGGATTCAGAACATCAGGGATGCACATTTTGGACACTGCATATATTTGTGGGCTTGGAGTAAAAGAAATATGTGATAGTGCCATCAGAGCCCTGGTGGAAAACAGTTACATGGGTGATGGTACTTACCAGCTGCAGTTCCAGCTTCGCTTAATCCCACACAAGGACAGGCTGCTGCCTGACACTGTAGTGGTGATGGTTGGATGGCAAAATAATCAGCTGGTTCTGCAGATATGCACAGGAAGCTTGTGAACAGCCTGGATCTCAGACACTGATGGTCTCCATGGGTTAGAATGATCATGAAACTACAGCCACAGCCTCTGGGTGAAGCAGGGAAATGGCTGCTGCCTTCTCCACAGAGCTTGAAGGAATCCACAAGCCTTGAACCATCAAGTAATAAAATCAGAAGAGACACGAAGAAATTGCATTCCTCAAGTAGCTTCTATGTGAAAGCCAGCACTCCAGTCAGAGCTAAATCAAACACTGAGATCAAGAGCTTGGAAGCACTCTGTTACCTTCTTGAGTCCAATCTGAGCTCTTTGGATGTAAAGTGAGGGCAAAACCCAGGAAAGGTGTTGAACAGATAATTCTCTTGTCACCTTGAGGACAGCGCTGTTGTCGGGCACCAAAACTGCTGAAGGTCAGAAACTGAAATTCTCCACTGATGTTTTCATGCTTCTCAGTCTCTTTTCCCTTGAAATATTCCTTGAAGCTTTTATGTTAATGCTGTTCAGTGTACTAACCTTGTATCTTCATGCTAAATTAAAAAAAAAAAAACCCTAAGAAACCAAAATTAAAAAAATTTCTCAGTCCTGTAATCAAGGTTAGGTTTTAGGTTAGCTTATTTGAGCAATTTGAGGAAATTGAGTCAGCACACAGCTTCCCTTGACCAGTGGTGAGAATGAAGATTGAAAGAGAAGTGCATCTGTACACAGCAGAGATCCAGGTCAAGACTTGAATTACTAATAGATTTTAAGGAAGGAAGGAACTGGGCATATCTGGTTCAACATTGGGCTAAACAGAAGACAAAGAAGAAGAGTGAAGGTTTCAGTTACTGAGATGGAAAAATGAAACAGAAGAAGAAGAAGTAGTGGTTGAGAGAAGAGAAACAAGGCCTGTTGCACATTTGGAGGTGGGATAAACAAATGTAAACCTCTGTGGAAGTGTCACTGCTGGTTCCCATGCATGGGTGTAGCAGACTTCCTCTAAGCAGGGATTAGGTCTATAGTAAAACTTTAAATTCCTCATTTCATATCTGCATGATTTCCTTGGCTTCCTGTGACAGTCTACAAAAATATTATCTTTTCTGGTCAGTATAATAGCAACTAAGCTTTCCCATGTGGTTTCAAGAGCTCTTTTCTGTATTGTCCTGCCTTTTGTGACTGGGTAGATTTTCAGTTTTAGCTATTTCCAAATTAAGGTGACAACTGTGACAATTTAAGTGATTTATTAATATTAACCCTCTATTGCTAGCTGCTTACAAGAACTGAGCTACACATAGGGCATAAACAATGGTAAAATAAGGAATACCTGTGTTAGGCTTTAACATACTGATTTTTCTGGGATTGCAGGTCAAATCACAGTTCTTGCTGTGTCACTCCCACTTGTCAGACATGAGTCACAGGGTCTAGGTAGTAAGAAAATCATACTCCATGGTTAGGGAACATACAGGATAGTCCCTTTAATTTGCCAGTCCCACCCACCCATCCATCATGAAGAATTTACTAACTTCAGCCAGTAAATGGTCAACAAGTTTTGCAAAACTTTTGAGACTCTTAGAATTTCACTTGATTGCAGATTTACTGAGCGATTACTCAGGTTTTGTCAGGATGGAAGAAGCTGTCTGGCTTCTCTGTTTATTAGAAATCATAATATATAGTTGCCTTAGTCATACTTATTTAGTATGCCTCAAAGATAGACATTATGCTTTATATAAATAGAAATAATATATAATGGATTTCTGTGGAGGAATTTGGCAGAGTATATCACAGGCAGGCTATGACTTACCTTTAAAAAAATAAGCTGTTTTTTATTTGGTTTGGTGCAAAGAGAAGAGATTTATTATTACAAATTCAGGAACTTGTCATTATTCTCCTGTTCTGGTACATACCAGTTTAGAAGTAAATTAGAAGTTTTATTAAATAGTTTTGTCCCACTACTTGGTCCAATTGCCCTCCAAGACCTGTAGTGGCAATTAAAGTGGTTGTTGCTTTCGTTTACTCCAGAAAAATTATATTACTGGCTATAAAACCGTTTTACTTGGGAACAGCTGCAGAAAACTGCATGTGAGTCAAGGATCTGGCACCAACAGCATAAATTTTTCCTTATCCCAAATGCTTTCCTTTCTGCTTGACCAGGTTGCTACTCACAGTACTTTTGAAACTTCCCATTGTTTCAGTCTCACAGCCTTTCTCAGAAGTCTGTGTTTCAAGGAATAGCCCCACATAATGCTACTTTACCTCATTTCTCATGTTCTGCTTGACAGATAAGGTCACAGCCACAGAATCTGAATTATTTCCTGATACTTATAGACAGGTTCAACAAGCCTTTTCAGGAATTAGAACCCTGAAACTAATTTTTGCTTGCCACAGGATTGGGCAAGGCTTAATCTTTATTAAACTAGAAATCAACTAGAAAGGAAGCACATAAACCAATTAACTCATGCAGAAAAGCAAGACAGCAGTTTTCAGTGAGATACAGGAAGCACAGAGGGCGCCCAAAACACAAAGGTGGTGCTTCCAAGGTGGGGTGGAGACGTTGGTTTTGGGGTTGTTTTCCCCATCTTCTCCATTCTGCTGAGACCCCAGCTGGATTACTGCATCCATGTTCTGGGCCCCCAATATAAGAAGGATGTGAACATGCTGGAACAAGTCCAGAGGAGGCCAGAAAATGATGAGAGAGGTGGAGCACCTCTCCTATAAAAACAGGATGAGAGAAATGGGATTGTTCATCCCAGGGAGGAGAAGGCTCTGGAGAGACCTTTGAGCACTTTCCAGTATGTAAAGGGGACCTACAGGAAAGATGGAGAGGGACTTTTTACAAGAACATGTAGAGGTAGGATAAAGGTAATGGTAATGGCTTTGAAGTGAAAGAGGAGAGATTTAGATTAGATTTGAGAAGAAATTCTGTACTGTGAGGGTGGTGAAGCACTGAACAGGTTACCCAGAGAAGCTGTGGATGCCCCATTCCTGGAGGTGTTCAAGGCTTTGATGGATGAGCCTTTGAATAATGTGGTCTAGTGGAAGATGTTCTTGCTCATGGAAGGGATGCTGGAACTTGGTGATATTTAAGGTCCCTTCCACACCAAGGTGTTTTATGATTCTGTGATTGGATTTTGAGTTTGGGTTATTTTCACAAAATCCCATTGATCTTAACTCTGAGAAATCTTACAACTCTGTGTTTGTGACCACATTTCACAAAAATGAGCCTTATCTTTACTGAGGCGAGTTTCCCATTTTTCTGAAAGCAAAGCAAGTGCTCATGTTCTGAATGGAGTTGCAGAGAGAGTACTAGAAGACAGGGATGAGGACTCTGAATATGAAAAATGATTAAATTTGTCAGTAAATTAGTTCATAATTTGATGAGTCTGATATGTAGAAGCCCGTCATCCCAATTTCATCAAAATACACATCCAAAAAATCAGTTAATCAAAAAAACAAGAAAAAAGAAGATTTTGAACTATTGAGAATTCAAAGTATCCTATATCAGCTCCATAGGAATGAAACCTGTGAGCAAATCAGAAAAAAAGAATTAGCATTTATCCTTAGGAGTGTTGGATGGTAGGGAGTGGGAAAGAATATCAATAGTACGAATTCTAAAATATAAAGAAAATTAAATATATTAAATATCAGTACAAAACAGAACACCTAGAGTGCCTAAAAAAAATAGTGATAATGTTTTCTTCTGTTCTCAGTGGTAGAAAATGGATTGATTGTGAAAGGAGGTTTTTTAGTTCCTATCTCCAAAAAAGAGAACTGAATACAAAAACCATGCTGCAAGCTATCAGACTTTTCTGATTTAATTTCCTCTGAGATATCCAAAGATGCCTAAAGAAGCAAAAGTGGGTTTGAAATTTGAACATTGTGTCTTGGGGATGCCACCACTGAAGTTTCTTCCTTCCAGCCCCTGGAAGAATAGACCGAGTTAGTCCCACAAACAGGAAACTCCAAAGCTGAGGATATTTGGTGGTGGGCAGAGCACTGTGTTTAGAAAATCTGATGCTCTCAACTTCAGGGAGCCTTGTCCATAGGACGACCACCATTTGCAGAAGGAAATACAGCACAGAAAAAATCAGGTCTGCAGCACCAGTGATAGGAGTGGCTTAAAGCACTGTGCAGACAGGACTAATCTTAAAGGATTTAAAAAGCAATGCTCATCATATATTCAAAGTGTGCTTCCTCCAAATCCCTGCCTTGGAAAATGTCCTGTTGACTCCCTCAGTTACAACAGTAGCAGCCAGGAATTAATTTCTGTGCTGGCAAGTCCATCATCCATGGTTCCAGCAGAACAAGGAAATTTCTGCTGCCTTTTTTGCTAGTTAGGAAATCTCTATGCTTCCATTTTGCACACTGTTTACAGGAATGAAATGCAATGAATGCCATGTGTGTGTCTGTTTATAGCCCATACTCTCAGCACATGGCAAAGAGAATATGTACAATCAACCAAAATGCTCTTATGATAAAATGATCCTAAGTGCTGTCAAACTGTCTACATAGATTCATTCAAGAGCTTTCACTCTTCCTTTGTTTCCTCAGTTCAAGAAGTTGAGCAATTACTGTAATTGTAAGAATATTTCTGCCCTAGAGCATAGATGGGCCATGCAGCTAATTAACATATTTTAACTTAACTCTGTGAAAATTGAATATGTGATAAGTTTCAACAGAAATGTTTATCAGAGTCCTGTTGTACTTATCTTTCCATTATAACAAAAAATAGATTATAGAACAAAAGAATAACATGGAAGGGAATGTCTAAAATAGAGAAATTAACTGAATTGCTTTTTATTCAACCACCAATTTTTCCTAGAAATGAAGGATGGGAGAAGCCATTTATTTATTTATTTAACTTAAGACTGAGACAAAGAAAAATTTGTCTCAAGTATGATTAATAATAATTTCATGTAAAGTGTAGATGAAAACCTACACATTTCAAATTTCATAGACTTATGTGCTTCAACTGTACATTTTTAATGTACAAAATAGCAGAAATAATTGTAGTAGAAATAAGCATCTTTAAACACATTGTATTTAGCTATAAACATAAAGGCCTAACTAATAAAAAAATTCAAAATTTGGTTCTTTTACATAAGAAGATGCCAACTCTTAGAATCCACGGATTATGTTCTCAGTTCAAAGGAGGACACTCAAAGGGCCAATTAAATGTCTTCTTATGTTTTTATTCACTAAGCATGCTTTTAGGCAAGACTGTCAAAACATTGTTATCCAGCATATACCAGTTGCTACCTATGAGAGGCTAAAGATTAATTAATACAAAAGTTGTTTTTTAGATCCCCTGATATGTTAAAATCCCTCTGATTTAAAAAATGAATAACTAAGAGGCTTTTCTTATTTGAGCCTTAGGAATTTTGTTGCTTTAGATGTTCAAATTTAACAATTTGAAGAAAAATAAGATTTTATTAAAATCCATTTTAATTTTCAAAACTAAAGCTCTTTGGTACAACTCAAACCACAAGTTTAAGGAATTTTACAGTCTTTTAACTCCTCCTTTAAAAATGTGGCTTAGATTCTGGCTGGAAGCTAAGCTAAGTCCTCACTCATTTCCCCAGAGGGATGGGGATGAAAATTGGAAGGGCAAAAGAGAGAAGAAAACTTTGGGTCAAGATAAAGGCAGTTTAATAAGTGGAGGGGGTTAAAGGGAAACATAAATTATGCAATGCAAAAGCAATCATCACTCACCACTAGAAAATGATGCCCAACCAGTCTCTGAGCAACAGCTACTTTGGAAAAACTTCCCTTTCCCAGTTGTACTGCTGAGTGTGTTGTTCTATGGGATGGAATATCCTTTTGGACACTTCAGATCAACTGTTCCAGCTGTTTCCCCTCCCCAGCTCCTGCCCACCCCCAGCCCTCAGGCTAGAGGAGCGGACTTATAAAAGAGAGAAGGTGTTGGTGCTACAAAAGCCTGGCTCAGCAAGGGCTACACCACTGGTGTGTAATCAATACTGTTTTGCCACTAATTAAAACACAGCACCTAGGGGCAGCTATGGAGAAAAAATTGCTCCATCCCAACAAGAGCCAGTACAAGAAAAGAAAAATACAGTTGTGAAGAAAACTGTTTAAATATTCTGGATATGTAAGAAAATATTAATAATTTAAAAATGAAAACTTTTATTTAGAAAAATTTAAGAAAGTAAGCTCACTAAGTTTTCCTGCAATATGGATTAATCCAGGAAAAAAAATCTTTTTAGGTTAAACCTTCCTTTGAATGAAGCAGTAATAAGGACAATACTTACTTAATATTGTCCTAAAAGCATCTGTCTCTGTTAGAAGAAGACAGGGACAGAGTGGGGTGCATTAGAAAGGGTTTGGTCTCTAGAAGATGGGGCATATCAGGTTAGCAAGGGTGTGAGGGTCAAACATGGCACTGAAAGACTTCCAAAGAAGAGCTGTCAGGAGAAGCAAAGCTTCTTATTGCTGGATCTGGCAACCTCCAGCATCCTCACCACTGGCTGGGTAAAAGGACAGAGGTTTGTGGATAGCACTGAGTGGCAGGAAGCAGTCACACAGTGGAAGCTGGGGCTGCTGTTCAGATGGACCTCAGCAGGCTGTGGTCAGACTTCCTCCTGCTGTAATTTAGTTAATTGTGTCTTGGGGCATCGAGTTGTGTGGTTGTTGGTAAAATATGCTTTGCAAATAAGAAGAAAGATAAGATTATGGAACCCCATGCATTTTGTTCGTCAGATCACTTTATTCTTTCTTAATAAGGGCTTTGGTTACAACCAATAAAGTTTGGATTATGAACACTTAGGGGAAACAGAAGGGCAGCACCAGCCTCTTCTCTCTGGTGACCAGTGGTAGGGCCCAGGGTATGGCCTCAAGCTGTCAGAGGAAGTTTAAGTTGGATATTAGGAAAAAGTCCTTCATCCACAGAGTAGTCGGGCACTGGAACAGACTTCCCAGGAAATGGTCATGGCCCCAGGCTTACCAGAGCTCAGGAAGAATTTGGGCAATGCTCTTAGGCACATGATGTAATTCTTAGGCGTGTCCTGTGCAGGGCAGGAGCTGAACTTTGTACCCTCTGGGTCCTTTCCAGTTCAGAGTATTCGGTGGCTTGTCCTGAAGTTTTGGTAGAGGAAATTTAAGTTGCATATTAGCAAAGGTTCTTCATCCAGAGGGTAGTGATTGGGCACTGGAACGTGATCCCCAGGGAAATGGTCAGAGTACCAAGCCTGACAGAGTTCAAGAAGATGCATTTGTATAACACTCAGGTGCATGGTGTGATTCTTTGGGGGTCCTGTTTAGGGGCAGGAGTTGGACTCGATGATCCTTGAGAGTCCCTTACAACTCAGCATATTTTATTGACCCTGTGATTCTGTGATATTCATAACAATTTGAGAGTGGTGTAGCTGTGGGTCAGGAGGCCCAGAGAAGGTGTTTGGATTCTCCATCCTTAAATATTTTCAAAACACAACTAGACTCAGTCCTGGCGAGGCTCATCTAACTTTGCATTTAGCCATGCTTTGAGCAGAGGATAGGACTGGATGATTTTGAGAGATCTCCTACTATCCATTTTTGGCTGTGATTTTAACTCATCTCAGCATTACAGAGGTGAATCTTCCTTCCACATCTTTACTTGGTGTTCTCAAGTTTGTGAAAGTTCAAGTTACTAAATTTGGTTACTAAACGTAGTTTCTAACTGGCAGCAATTACTAACATGGAACATTTTGTAACACAAATTTAAGTTATCATTTGCTCCTACACATGTCCTGACCTCCAGAACAAGATTTTTGTCCTTGCTATTATTTTATCATCTCAGGAATTTTATGTTCTAGCAAAAATACCCCTTGACATTAAACTACATGAAACCACCTTGGTCCAACATAATTATTACTTTTGTCATTTTTTACTTCACAAGTACTGCAGTGGTTTCACACTCCTACACATTTTTGTAAAAGATGTTGTTATGGTGATACATTTCACATGAAATATTTCTTTGTATGTCTCTGCTACCATTCTTTTTGTGTCCCCTATGTACTTAAATATGCTCATGAGTGACCAGTTTGGGTTATCCAATTAAGAAACAGCTGAGATCTTTTTTGCAGATTCTATTTTGTCACAGCTTGGCTTTAGTTTTTTCTCTGTGAATTAGCTGCCTTGTCATGTGTTTTATTTGCTCTTGTAATTTTGCAGCTTCCTGTACTTCACATTCATTGGGGTGTTAAGTTTGGTGGTGGTGTTTGTCATCCTTGTTTACTGTCCACACCCCACTGCTACATTACAAAGAGCTCTAACTCCTCAAAAGAACCAGAGAAGATGCAGCCTTTCAAACTGCTAAGTCGACTGAACATTAATGCTGCTCAGTGAAACAGGTATCAGCTCAGATTTACAGTCTGCTGTTAGTGGGAGACAGAATGAGAACTCCATTTTCAAGTGTGATTATTTTTCATTTTGTTATTTGTGACTGAGTTTCCAGGCTGATTATTGTTGAAACAAAGTAAAGTGCACAAGTGTGCAACATCCATTCAGCAGCCCTGAAAGGAGCATATTCTTGAATATCAGAGCAGTGCAACAGTAAATTGCCTCTTTATTTATATAACAGAGCATACAGAGGAGATAACAGCAGAGCTAATGAGACTCTGCATATATATGGGTTACATTAGTAATGAGAAACAGCTCCACTAATTAACTCTGCTCCCTAATGAAATTAAATTCATGCTGTAAAAGACTTTTACAATAAAGTCAATACAAACTTGAAGTATATCAGTTTCTAACACCTTCATTATGGCAGGCTGACATAAACAATATCACGATTCTATATTGGCAGGGAACAGTAGGCATTGTTGGTAGGCTGAGGTTGTTCCAATTTCCACAAAAAACAACAATAGCTTCCTTTCCTCATCCCTGCCTTTCCTGCACACATGCAGACTGGTAAATCAGTAAACTATTATTTGTCATCATAAGTTAATTTTTAAAAAAACTTGATAGATAGGTTTGCGCATGTAAATTCATTAAAAGCAATTTAAGCTCAAATTGTAGGCTTGAATTTTCTTCCCAAGTGGTGAGCTGAATTTTTAGCAAACTGCATAAAGCACATTCCCATTGACTGGTCCTACAAATCATTGTCATGCCCGTCACTCTATGAACATCTCCTTAATATGCTGTTCAGATGCTCTGACAGTTCTTTCCTTCTACAGTATCCTGGTTTTCCATGCTCGAAGTTCTGCTGAGACCACAAATACCTTAGTTCTTGCATTACCTGAGTAATGAATTATGCCCCATCAAGATCCTGCAATACAAAACATTCTTCAAAAGCAAGAGAGATGTCAAGAAGTTGTAGAACCACCTCAGATGCTTTTTTTTGGTCATGAGTGGATAGAAAACACAAAATTTGGTGATGCACTCCTGGTGCATCATTATCCACTTCAAGCTGCCCAGACACACGTACTGCATATTGACAAAGTCAATTTACCCCATGCTAAGTTCTCGTTGTTCAGAGCACACCAGTCAGGAAACCATTCCAAGTAGTGCCTTCTCTTTTCCTGGCAAAATACACAGCAGGGTTTGAAGTGCTCAGCAGCATCTCTGGTGATGTTTGCATACTTAGATGACAAGTGCTTAGTGGCACAGTTGTGGCTGCCATGGCCATATGTGCTTTTATGATTATATTATATGTATCCTAGATGCTCACCTAAAGGAGACTCCTCTTCTGTTTGCCTGCTCTCAATCAACTTCTCAGTGGGTCCACATGTAGAATTTAATATCTGAAATTAGACAGATAGTAATTAGCTTATTAGAAATAATTCTGTTTATCTAAATGGGGAAAGCAGTGATATATAAACTTAGACTTAATAAAACAGAGAGAGTGGGATCTCTATCTTACTTTCTAAGCAGGTAGTATTCATGGCTCAACTTTGACTTGGGATTCTGTCTCTCTTGTCTATATTTCAGCAATAGTTGCGCAATACTCTCTCTTTGGCATCAGGTACCTGGAGCATTTACTATTCTTCTTATACAATTATTCTCTAAATTGAAGTTGAAAGTCCTGGGGCAGCTTCAGGAATGATTACTCAGCAATTAGAGAGGGATCTGATTCAATTCCCTCTGTTTATGTACAACTGCTTTTGCACAAATTTCTGACATACATTACAGCTATATTGTGAAACCACATATTTTGCAAAATGAATAAAACTTCCAGCCATTTTGCAGAATGACTTCCAGTTATTTTGCAAAATGACCGAAAACAGTAGGTATTTATTATGCAAAATACCTAATCTCTAACTTTCTGAACTTGTTGGTTTAAAAGATAAGAGAAAGAGCTCTTCATTTTATTTCCCAGATGGTTTAAACTCCACAGTATATTACAGAACACACTAAATATAACATTTTCTAAAATACAGACTCTTCTCTGACCAACTTTGTAAAATGTACACCTGTTTTTATTTTTTTGTTCCATTGGATAGATATTTGACCTGACCTTCCCCACTAGAACATCAGTGATATAAGGTGACATTTTGGAAAGCATTAGATATTTCAGGTGATGACCATGCAAAGGATGTGGTCCAGTGGTGTAATTAAATGGCCTTTATTTTCTGAAATAACTAAACTCAGTCATATTATGTAGTTGAAATCATTATTTCATGAAAGAACAGCAAATTGACAATAATTTTTTTTTTAATAGCCACTTTCACAGATTCATGATATTATTTACAGGTTGTCTGCTGTTGAGGGTTAAACTTCTGAATGCCAGTTCACTGTAGAGATAGTTTTATTCTTGCAAGCTGAATTTAACTTATCTACTGCTTTTCCCTATGTGAAACTTCGTGATGCTATTTCTAGTGTACAGACACATTTCATATCTTGAGAGGATTCTCATTCAGCTGCTCCTTCTGTAGCAGAGGACAGGAACTGTGGTCTGTCTCCACATATGTGGAATTTGCATCCATTTGTGTTTCTCTTCAGGCAGCCTCCAGACAGGTGGGACTCTCCTCTCCAAGGTTTTGATTGAAGGCTGTCTGTCACAGGTTCTCCCATTAATGCGGACACAGTCTGCGCTTTCTTATTTTCTCTCACATTTTTCTATTTATCTTGTTAGTGAAGTCTCTGTGAGGTCTTGCTCCACTGAGGAAAAGTACTGGGAAGACAATATCCTATGTGTAATTCTTACAAGCTATTGTTAGAGATCACGGTGCTACCACTCCGTTAGTGTTTGCCTCCCCCCCCCCCAGTCATTGCCTGTTGTTGTGTTACTACATGCCGCAGAACTCTAAAGCAGATGAGGGGCTGTGGGGTCTTTTCCATGAGTCCTTCCCTTAGTGTGTGTTCCCTGTCGAGCACTAATTAATAAAATGCTATTAAATTTCTCTCTTGCCTCTGTTGTTGGCATTGGGCATGTGTCCCTTCCTGACTGACCCTGCTATGGGTGGGGTTGCCTGTGGATTTGCTAACTGACCCCAGCAGGCTGTGCATTACCCTTCCTGGCCATGGGACTGGCACCATTTCCATTAGCAAGACCTGAGTCAGGTGTGCCTGCTTGTCTGAAGGCAAACTCAGGGTCTTGCACCTGGGGAAAATTAACCCTCTGTATCAGCAAAGGCTGGGAGTCAACTTGATGGAAAGGAGCTCTGCAGAAAAGGACCTGGAGCTCCTGAGTGTCTGTGAGGCTGAAGTGTCCTTGCAGACAGGACAGGCAGTGATATCCTGAGGCACATTAGGAAGAGTTTTGCCAGCAGGTCGAGAGAGGTGATCCTACCCCTCTACTCGCCGTACTTAGGCCACATCTGCAGTGCTCTGTCCAGTTCTGGGTTTTTTTGGTACAAGGGAGAGAGAGAGCTGGGCCTGCTCAGCCTGAAAAGTGATGTCTGAGAGGAGCCCTCATCAATCAGTATCTGAAGGGAGTGTGCCAATATGATGGAGCCAGGTTCTTTTCAGTGGTGCCAAGCACTAGAAACACAAGGCAATGGGCAGAAATGGATGCACAGAAAGTTTCACCTGAATATAAAGAGGAACTTCTTTACTGTGCATGATTGTGCACTGGAACACATTGACCAGAGAGGTTGCAGAGTCTGTTTCACTGCAGATACCAAGAACCATCTGGAGGCAATCCTATATTATATCCTCTAGGATGACTCTGCTTGAGCAGGGAGGTGGGATCTGATGACCCACTGTGGGCCCTTCCAGTCTTCCCCAGTCTTTGGTTATGATTCTGAGCCCCACTCACACCTAAATGACACACAGTTCCTTGAGGGCACAGCTGCCAGTGTTGATAAGCAAAACCATTCCCAAATTGAAGCCATTACTGGAAAATAAGGAAGTTACTGGTTGAAGGTGAAAGCAGCCAGCTGGCATGTCTGCAGGTCACCACAGAAAAGAGGACTATATATTACTTGTAGTCAGCCTCCAGGGTATGGACACTGTATATTATCTTTATTGGTTTTTCTTCATTCAGCAAAAAATTTGGTTTTTTAAGCAGCTGTTTGCAAGTGAGGAAAATTACTTCACTGTCTGTCAGAAAGTTTAGTTGGATTTTCTGACTTTTTTGTCTGGGAAGTCAAGCTGGTGTTTTATTCATGACCCCTTGACTTTTGAAACCAGCCCTCACTTCCATTCAAGTCCTAGCCATAGGCTTTACTTACAGGAAAAATGCATGTAAAGTCCTTCTTCTCTGAAAACAGCAGAAATGAGTGACTTTATGGGTTAGAAAGGTCCAATTCTGCAGCTCTGTTGAGGATTTTGTTCAGGAACTGCTCTCTCTGCTGCCTTCAGGGTTTTTCATGCCCATCTCTTTCTATCCCTGGAGAAAGCATCAAGTGTCTGAAACACCCAAAACCCCTTTCTTGGCCTGCAGCTACGGAGGTAACTTCTTCCTCAACCAGTTCTTTTAGTCTAAGGTACCCTGGTTATTGGGAATACATGGAAATGAAAATGTCAGGTGACATACTGTGGAAAACTGCCTAGAAAGAACAGATCTGCATCTTAAGGGAATCTAGACAAGTAGGATCACAGTCTGATAAAAGCCTCAAATCAGGATTGCCGCAAAATGCAGTCTTGCTTATTTGTCCTTGCCTTGACTTGATTTTCCATGATTCCCTGGTGAGCCAGAGAGGGAACTGATGCAGGTGAAAGAAATTCAGCAGGCAAATTCCAGCCATATGGAAAGAGCGATGCAGGAGTGGGAACAAGGAGAGGCTGAGGGGAAGTTTGCTCCCATCAGTGAGAATGCCACTTTTTAGCAACTTTAAGGATTAAATAAATAACCCGAGATGAAGGCCAGAGACACAGCCACCCTACCCTGTTGCTGTGTGGCAGAAAGATGCGATGTTCTTCTCTCCTCATTTTCAGTCATATCCTTCAGATCCTATCCCCTCTATGGCCTTCTGTAACAGTGTGTTCATGTTCATAGTTGTTTCCTAGCCTAGAACTATCCTCTGTCATCCAGTCAGCAAAATAAGGGTCTCCTTCAGGATTGTGGTGCCTCTGACCAAGAGATGATGGTACTGGAAATTCCCCTTCCTCTATAGTGGTCAAATGACAGAGTTAGTAGTTCGTTCTCTCAGGGCAGGGGAAGGCTTTCTCTGCCAGACACTGACTCTCACAAAGCAAGACAAATGGTAGACATAAAGTTTCCATAGACAGTCCCATAAAAAGCATGACTTAGTGCTAGATAACATCACCAACTTAAATAATGGAATTATTGGACCCCTTAATTTGCTCATTATCATGCTGAGTTAGTATTAACATCATTAGCATCAATTTTTATTCGGGAAAAAAGTCACTACTATTTTTTGTGATGCTATGGTGCAGGCTACTACAAAAGTGTGCATTTTTACAAGAATTCAATAACTTGTGATTTTAACATGTGGATGAACAAGATTAGTTGGGCTGTATGGTCAGGAGGTACTGTTTGTAAAAATATGGTTTATGTTTTATTCCAAATTCAGATACAAAATACTTTTAATTTATGTCATTTTTGCAGGAGGGACTTTATTTTTCAGCACATAGTAATTTTGTTTGTTAATAACTTTATTACAGTAGAAGGGTTATAATACAATGTTACAAAGCTAAGCAGTGCCTACATTGTGCATGGAAGGCATTCTCTTTAACCAACCATGTTGCCATGGGAGGAAATAAAAATGTTATGCCAATCACCATCCTCTCCCACCACAAAGAGAAAATGATTTGTTTGTGTAGGTTTAAAACAAATCTGGATCATAGCAGTTATTGCTTTTTTACTAACACATAGTTAGCTAGTAGAATACTACACATTCAAGTTGACTCCTTCCATGTCTTGAAAGTCTCTGTAGTTCCCCAGCTACTGTTGAATCTGGCTCGTAGTTGTGGTCTTTTTACTGTGATCTTTTGGGAAAAAAAAGCCTTCTTGGACAGATTTTTCTCAGATCCACACACACTGCAAGCTCTGACCTCTCTTTCTTAACAGATGTGATCCAGGCTGCCAAGGGTGAGCCATGAGAGCTGCCCAACACCTCACTTGTGTGGTGAACTTCAGCGATGTCCAACTTTTGGTGTTGTCTAGCATGACTCATACTCTGACCTGAAAATACCTTTTTATGATCAAACATCCGGATAGATATAAAGGAGATTGAAGCAAGAAGGAAGACAAGGAAGACTGTAGAAGAGATGGGATCCCATAATGTAAACAGCTGGGTGGGACCAAAAGCAACAAGCACAGCAATGAGATTGCACAGGTACAAAAAGCTCAACCAATTGTTATTTTATTGCTGTCTGATGTGCAAGAGACATTGAAGGAGAAGCAGAAAGGAATGGAAAGATTCACAAGTGTGAAAAGGTGGATTTCAACAGTATCCCATGAGGAGAGACTCGCATGGAAATTGATCAGCTTATAACCTCTAATTTGTTAAATGATTAAATTATTATCACACTTACTCTAGATGAAAAAATGTGACCTTATGCAGATGGCAAGAAGAAGAAAGATATATTAGCCATTGATGTCTTGGATCAGAGCAATTGGAGATTTATATTCTTTTGGGGGGGAGAGGAGTAAAGCAGCTGAGGTAGGGAAGTCTCACAGAAATGTTTTACTGAATTTTTTGTCCTTTTTAGTGGAATTTAATTCTGTCTTCAGAAACAGCAAGTGACAATGCCTCACTGAGATATGCTTTTTAGCTACAGTAGGTCTATTAGCTTTTTCCATCCTCCAACCCAGGCAGTAACGTTTTCATTCCTTCTACCAGCATAGGGTACAAAATGTATAGAATTACTTTCAAGCTAAAGATATTGTGAGTAACTAGTTATAAACTTCAGAAATGCGAAAAATCAACATAAGATTAAAAGAAAAAAAGCATTTCTGTCTTTGATACCTGAAATAATTGCCTTTTGAAGAGAAGACAACTGCTGTCTGAATGATCAAAATAAAATTTTTCTCAACTTAAAATATTATTTTTTAATTGAACAATTCTATGAATAATAATAATATAGGTCTTTCTTTGAACTTGCAATGTCCATTTCAGTATCAAGGTATAATTTTTTTAGACATGTTTTCACAATGTGAGAAAGATAACAAAATGATGCACTGATACCATCCCAAAAGGTGATGTTGAGAAAATATTTTATGAAACAACTATCTATCACTGGTTTGGTTTTAAATAGCTGCTTTAATTGTTAAATTCACTTAGAAAGTTGCACTTCTCTTTACAGTAAAAAACAGACCTACTTAGGAAGAACAATATCTTCCCTGATATTTAATGAGAGCTTGAGGGAAATAAATAAGAAACGTAAGGGTAAAAGACAGGGATCTTTAAGTTTCAAAAATCTGTATCTTAGTCCATAAAAACTTGCTTCTCTATTTGTGTTTTCATTGCAATTCTCAAGTCTCCTCCTAGTGACTTCACAAATCTTGAAGTAAAAACAGTCAGACAGAAGAGCCAATGACTTTTCTTCTCTTGTCTCCAGGTCCATCCACAACTCACTGGATAGCGCCATGAGGAAATTGCTGAGGTCACCTTCCTGTTTACCAGCTGAGACCCCGGAGGCAGATTGTTCCATTACCTCAGGAAAGCTGCTGGGCAAAGCTCTGTGCGAGCGTGTTGGACTGTTTCCAGAGCACACCCTCACTCACTGGGAGGGAGTTTGCCATATCTGTCCATCCCTGTCCTACCCCAGACACTGCAGGAGGCTGATGCTAGCAGCAAGGCAACCTCCTGTGGAGCATCCCCACATTCTGCTTGAAGAAGCGGCTTCCACTTAGCACGAATGACAACAGGTCCAGACAGCTCAGGGCAGTCAGGCTCAAAAAAACCTCATTGTAGCTTTCTAACTGGTCAAAATCACTCACATGCTGTATGTAGTAGGCCCTGAACAGGTGATAGGGAAGGAACCAAATGATGATGATCCAGATGAAAATCAAATTTTTCACCTGGGCCCAGAACTCTTGGTGCGAACAGAGGGAGGTGGAAAATTTTCTCGCCACTTTTACCAGGATGAAAATCTGCAAGCCCAAGAGGACACAAGAAATGAGGGCAACAGCTACAATCACAGTGTAGTTCAGGACTTTCACACCCTCGAGCTGCAGTTCTTTGTGGAACTTGAAGCATGTTGTGTTACTGTAGAAGCCTGAGCGTCCGTACTCGAAGTAGAAGAGTGGCACCCCAAAGACCATGACGAAGACCCACACAGCAGCGCTTGCTGCGATGGCGTGCAGCTTCCTGTAAAACTCCACCTTGTCCTTCCACTGAAAGAAGACGAGCCACCGGATCACCAGCGTGATCATGTAAAACAGGAAGGTCAGGTACATGTGGATGTGCACCATGGCACTAACCATTTTGCAAAATGGAATATCAAATACCCACTTCTTTTTGACATAATAGTGGAGGCGGAAGGGCACCGTGAAGAGGAGGAGGCTGTGCACAACAACCAGGTTAATGATGGCAGTCGTGGTCACGGACAGAGTGTTCATCTTGAGCAGCACAAAGGACATCTTGATGGACCCAATTCCACCTCCAGCAAAGGCAACTGAGTAGACAGTGACCAGGATAGCACTCATGGTGCTGGTGTGAACAAAGGCGGAAGAGGAGTCACTACTGTTCCTGGTCCCTTCAGTCATATTCCCAAAATCTTCCTGGTGCATATTCTAGAAATGAAATAATACAGGAAGACTAAGATACGGTAGGAATGAGAGGGCCTACCTAAAAAGCCAGAGGGCTTCCCACCTGGCTCTTGCTCAAGGAGTAATCCTGAAATCTCACAGATGCTACCAGTAGCTGTAACCTTTATTTTTATCCAAACATCCTCCAGCCTAAGAGAGAATGGGCAGAGAAAGCTGAGCAGAGAACTGCTCTAGACCTTAAGACATTTCCAGCTGTACTCCTAAAAACAAGCATGAATCAATAATATGTGGGGAGAAATGATCCTTAGAGAAATTACATCATTGTGGTGGTTTTGTGCTGTGTTATTCCTTCTCCTCTCTTCTGAGCATCTGAATGCTTTTACAGTGAAGATCAGAGATTTTGTTTTAATTCTGCTACTCGTTTATCAATTTGTTTATTTGCAACACAAATCTTTCCTTCCCAGGGCAAGATAGCAACCATATGTTGTTCTATCTAAGACACAAATTCTGTTTGTTACTGAGAGCTGAGTTTTGAACACATTGCTGCCAACTTCTTCTCCATGGACAGTTTCTCTGAGCAAGGGATTAAACACCATGGATACCCAGACTCCATGGAAATCCTGCTTAGATCCTGCCAGACCAAGAAGTGTGGGCAGTACTGTCCTGGTGCTCAGGGCCATTTCATATCTTACATGTAGTAACTGGGTGTTATGAAATGGGCTGCTAGAAAACATTAGGAAAGGTGAGTGTGAATCATCCTGCCTGGCCCAGGCAGAAGCTGGATGCAAGCTAATAACAAGTTTTTAAAGTATGCTATATATTTTTAATATATTACTGTCTAAAAGAGAGATTTAAAATTATTCTTATAAATCTAAATGCAGCTCCGGTTAGGATTTTAAGTACTGGAGGATCATACATGATGAGAAGAATTCAGGCAGGGTGTTTTCCTGAATAGCATTTGCATCAATAAAAAAAATTTCAGAGGATGCTCACACTACAGTTACAGAAAAGAAGCAGGGAAAACTGAACAGTGTTGGGCTCTGTACTATCCCAGTTAAACTGGTACTGCTACCTGAACTGCAGTTTCAAACTGACTCTGGTAAGTCATCCGTTTCACCAGTGAATCCCACAACACAAGAATGTGTTTCCTCTCAACTGAGTTTTTGTGATTTTTCATTTAATACTCAAATGCTTTTCGCTTCAGAAAGTAGTTCCTCAATCTCTTTGTGTGAGTGGTGTTCCAGTTTTCATTTCATTGTTGAAGGTAGCACAAACTGCCAAAAGCTGGGAGGGAACAAAAGATTTTAGAACTCATTTTATGGAAAAGAATACTATAATAGTTTTATAAACTGGTTTTGCTCATAGTGGGGAAAGAATATCTGTTATGCACCTCAGGTGTTTTGTGTAATTTCTTAGCAATATTTCTAAGCACTTATCCTTACAGTAATCAGGATCTCTTCATACATTGAAAAGTTGTGCTGTAGCTATGCCTCTAAGACTCCAGGTATCTTTTACTCAGTATAAATACAAATACCATATCTCAAACTGATGTGTTGCTTGATGGCATTACTGACCTATTGTGTTTGATCTTGCATTTCAGAGTTATGTGGACAACTAATTCCAGTACATCAAGATAATTACAATGGGTTGCAGTGATGGAGCTTTTAATCGAAGTCACTGCAGATTGGCACACTGCAGCTCTTGCACCAGAAATGGTGCAAGTTCCTTCCAGTTCCGTTCTCATTTCTGAGACACTGCATTTCATCTTCACAACCATGCAAGTCAGAAGGGATTAGCAAGAGCTCTTCATCAGTTTCTCCAAGCTGTTATATTTCAGTTTGAAAAGATGTCTCTAAAAAGTGGCATTATCGCACTGTTTTGATATAAAATGCATGTTTAAAGTTTAAAACTTTTAAAAGTGTCACAGTGGGAAAGGCAACATGCTGGAAAGGTGGCTTGGTGTGAGCAGACCCAGCAGCAAGGTTGCACTTGGAGAGGAAGAACCCCTTGATGTCACCCTTCAGAGTCCAGCAGTGAAACTTGAACTGAAGGCAGTAAGAACAGACAGGCAGAAGTCAGATAACTGATTTTCCTCAGCCATTCCAGTGAAGGGGGCAGCAAGAGACCTATTTTTGTCTGCAAACAGGCAACTTAGTCACTGAAATGCAGATTTCTGCAGAATTTTGCAGCCATCGTTAAATCCCTGCATAGTAAGATTCTGCATAATATGTAATTTTCATTAATCTTCCAAAAAAAAAAAAATGCTACTAGTAGCTGTGATAGGAGATTATCAGCTCCCCAGTAGTACAGGCACCCCACTGAAATACCATTGCGTGATGAATACAGAGCATAACATAACACAGGGTATGTTTCACTGAGGAAATGCTGCTTTCTGGCAAAATGAGGATTCCTATTGTACTAACATTCACAAAGCTGTAACCTACTGACCCGAAATGCAACTAACAAGTCCTTCTGCCTGAATTTAGCAGAAGGCACGTGGAAAATGAATTAATGTGTACCTTACAAGACCCAGCTGTTCTTGTTTGTGTGCCTTCCCACCCCCTCTAGCAACTGCCAGTCCAGTGATAATGCTCAAGTCTTCCAGCCAGGTTTAGCCTTCCTCTTTGTTAAGCCTCTCGTGGCTTGGCTGAATTTCTGCTGGACATGAGCCTTGAGCAGGCAGGAGGCAATGGTGGGCACCACTTCATTGGGATGCCACAGCAGCTGCTGGTGCCAAGGGCTGGGGACAATTGCAAAAATAGCTGGTTTAATCTGACAAAGGAGGCAGCTTGCCAACTGGCCAGAGGCTGGTTTGTTTCAGAAATATGATCAACAAAAATATTCTTGTGCATTCAAGATTTGTCAGTTGTCAGTGTGGATAATGCCATCACACTCATTTCTTGTGACTGTCTGTGCAGCATAGTCTGCAAGACTTCCCTGGACTGCACTCTTCAGGACAGAAAAAGTCATAATGCTCAATCCCTGTCTGTGTTCAAGGCCAGGTTGGATGGGAATTAGAGCAACCTAGTCTAGTGGAATATATCCCTCCCCATAGCAGGGCTGTCAGAACTAGATGATCTTGAAGGCCTCTTTCATCCCAAAGCATTGCGTGATTCCATGATTTGCAAAAACAGGTCGATGTTGCAAGTAAAAAAATATTCATTCCAACCTTCAGGAACTTGTTTTTCTTTCATGTTACTGTTATTTACCTTACTATTAAAAAAGGAAAAAAAGTAAGTAGGAAAAAAAAGATTGACCATGCTTCTGGGCAGAATTTGTACAACCTCAGCTTCCAGGCATTTTATGTGCTTCTGCCTCTGTATTCAGATTTAAAAACCTTTTGACTTCCCCTGTAGGTACCTGATATGAGACAGAAGATCCTTATCCTCCCTTGATCCCAGCCATATGTGTGGCTCCTCAGTGAACAGCCATTAAGCTTGAACTTGGTTCTTAGATGAACAGCTTCATACTTGGCAGGAGTAAAATGCTTATTGCTAGTTTGTGCCTGATTTAGCAACCCAGATCAGCCTGTCACTGGCTTGTTCCCTTCACTCCATGCTATTTTCCCAACCAGGTCCATGAGTCACCATTATGTTACATCAACATTATATCAACTTATTAAAAATCCCCACCTCATTTGTCAGAAATTATGCCACACTTGCAATCTCTGTCAAACAGTGAGCTCTACTCTGTATAACAAGTGTTTGCAAAATTTATCCCCCATACACATCTGCTGAGAGACTGGCAGGCTTCACACAGATTTTCATGTGTTCTGACAGTTGGGTTCTGCAGAAGAAACATTTGCTGCCTGCATGCACCCAACTGAGAAGTTTCATTTGAATTTGAAGGAGAAAAAAGTTCAATTCAAATAAAAGATTTCTATTTTTGACAGGCTTAATAAATTGAAAAATGAGTGTTTGTCAGAACTGACATTCCTGCACTGAACTAGACTAGGTTGGAAGAAGTGCAAAATACAAAGACTTTTTTGCAAAAGTCTGTTTAAAATCTGCCTTTGTTTCACATAATCCTCATTTAGTCTCAAAGATGTTTTCTGTTGAGGGCACTGTAATTGCATTTCATTTTGTTCTAATTCCATGCTGTGTCATAGCAATGGAGGCTATGCCACTAGAATAATTGCAGAGTTCCTTTCATTTCAAAATAACCACATACACCTGAAGTTTGAAGTGTAAGAACCTGCTTAATGGAAAACATTACAAATAAAATAATATTGTATATCAAGCACAGTTTTACACTTTGACATCAACTTTTTTCAAACAACTTTTCATGATTCCCCTAAGTCGTTTGGTAGCTCAACAGCTCATGTCTTGCAGGCTGTGTCAATATTATACTGATGTTTTGTGGTTTCAATTCAGTCCATTGAAGAACAAATGGGATGGAAAAGCATGTTGAGTTAATCCTCTTTCATTTGAGATTGTCACTATTTTTACACACAAAAAAAAAGGAAACCATGAAGTGTTCCTAAAAATAATTATTTACCTCCTTAGCTTCTCTCTTAACAGCGAACAAACCCTGCTGGGCCTTACAGAGACTGGGTGATATCAAACACACACATAAAGATGGATGAAAACAAAATGCACTGCCTCCAAATTTTAGAGGACAGTGTAAAACTACAGGGTAGCAATATGGAAAGGAATGAAGCAATGCTGTCCTTTACTAGGAAATTACAAAACACAACAAGATTTGTTGTGCAGGAAATTAGTTCAAAATAAAACTAATAGGCCACTGAATGCTTCCCCCCCACCCCCAAAGCTGAAAACATTCTTTTAAAAACTTTGCAAAGGCTGTCTTTTCATTCTGTTTATACTTACAGATTAGAGTTTCTCTCCTCTCTTCAAGTGTTGTTTACTTGGATCTTCATTCTATGAAAGCTCTAAGAACAAAAAAGCAAAAGACTTGATACTTTAAAAAGTCATTGCCTTCCTTCCTTCCTTCTTTGAGCTTATGGTAAAACAATAACGTTGAGGCTGCGCTGTGTGAGGGTAGGGATGCCCATGGGCAAGCAACCTTGGTAAGATTTTTAGTTGTATGAGCATCTCTTACCTTGCAGCTACTTCTTAGCCATAAGAGGTCTTCAAAGCCTCCCATTTCTGTACAGAACTTTATACTACTGTCTAAAATTATAAACTTACACACAGATGTGAGCCTCACAGTTCACAAACACACGTTTGGAAAGGTTGTTCCCCAGAGTGGAAGGGATGATTTGAAAGTGTGTTTTGAGAAAACAGGGCAGGACAAGAGCAAAATATGATCTAGACTGTAGCTGACTTAAATGTGAGTTTAGTTGTGGTCAGAGACACCTAAGTGTAAGGGATCAAATAAAGTTCACTCTACAGCCCAGCACCATTGCTCAGCTCTGCTTCCTGACAAGATTTTAGCTCAGCATCTGGATCTCAGGACATGGTGCATCACTACAGCTGCACAGTGCTAGCAGAGGGAAGCTAGGAGATTTAATTAGGAAGTGATTAGCAATGCCAGTGTCAAAGGCTCATCAAGCAATGATGGTTGCTGTGAGGCGTATGTGCGGTAAAAGGTCTCTTACTGTAGGACTGAGTTTCTGTAAGGAGTCAGTGCAAGGTTAATTTGCCCTCCTCCAAGATTAACATGTTTCTGCCAGAACACAAGGTTGTATTTGATTATATTAGTTTGAAAGCAACAGTATAGACATACAAATTTTAAATGTAATCTCAAATGAGAACGTTTTAACTGACTGCATCCTGTTGCTTCACGTTTGGTTAAAAAAGCAAAAGGGAAGTCCTGCTCTGTGCTACTTCACAACAGACTGGTATGTGATGGAAACCATCTTTTTGCATTTTGTAATTTTAACAGTGGTTGATAGCTAAAGAACTGTTTAGATAATATTTAAAGGTGATCACAACACTAATGCTTAGCTCTTCTCTAGTACCCTCTGCAAGCTGGTCTCAAAGCTCTGTTGAAAGGCATACAGATAAAAAGCTGAAAACTCCAATGCAAAGCAAATAAAGATAAGATATCCTTAAACCAAGACCTGTACCTTCTCAAATTAGTAATTTTGTCTGGGCATGTCTTCTAGGTCTTGTTCTAGAATTAATACATCCCAGTGGAAAGAAAGCAAAGGTAAATTTAAAACCTTCAAGTAGCATCTGTATGTGGGTTTTTAAATGATACAATACTTTTGATACATAAAATAAATTAACACATAGTTAAAAGTAAGTTAAACCATTACTTATGCCTTAATGTTGAATACTGATATATATTTTTGATGCAATACAGTATAACATAACATACAAGTTATATTATTTTGTTGATAAATAACAATGTTGTTTTCTCAAGCAGTCAAATCAAATAACAGTTTTTCAGGCAATTTTCCATATCCTTTAATCCAGGATTAAACCAAATAGTGATATACCATAGTATGGTTTGGGACAGACATCCTTCATTACCTTTGTCAGTCTCTAATTTTTAGATAGCATCAAGATCTAGATAGGTATAGAATGCTTAATATACATAATTGCAATTAATTTTCCCTGCTAAATTGGTGCAATTTTGCCCAGGATTTACCAACAGTATGTATAATGGATTTCTGACTGGTATGTTTAGATTTTTCAGCTGCAGTATACTGAGCTGGTGGCAAAATATGACTATTTTAAGGCATTACCAGTTTTAAGCATAGATACTATAAATGCATGTATTTTGCAAATTTTAAGTAATTGCTGTTAGTTTTAGCAATGCCCTAAAAATCTAGAAGTGTGATAGTGTTTTCATAGTATTGTTGTATGACGTGGATTCAATCATCACCTAGTTTGAGTTTGCATTACAGCAACAGTTTCAAGGGCCAAGGTTGTTTAATAGATGAGGCTCCAGGCCAGATTTCAAGGACTACTTGTCCTGAGACTGATAAGCATCAAGGTACCTCTACTCTGGATTGTGAAAGGTCCTTGAGGAAAGAGAACTGTGCCCTTTATGCTCAGGCATAATACATGCTGTTAGTGATTTTTCAGCTGTTCCAAACTTAAGTTTTGTAAACAGAATAACCATGGCAATGCAGACGTTGTGTTTGTCTATGTTTATTGTGCCAGGACTCAAGGATCTGGAGTGTTAATGCAGAAGTGGACTATACAGCGTGGCAGGAGCTATGCAAGCATGGTGGTTGGGTCTTTTAGAAAAATATCCTTCTCCTTCACTTATTTAAGTGTCAGAAAGCAAAAAATAAGATCTACCTGGGCACCTTAAATTTACTGCAGGTAACCAAACTCTTAGTTAGTTGTGGGTAAAGCTTGAGTGATGGTCCTGACAACACTGAACTGATGTGGATTATGCAGAATCAGAGAGGGCAGCATTTATAATAATTTCTGCTCCTTACAAAAAGCCTGCTTTTTTATCTGCAGAGAGTCCCTCCTAGCGCCAGCTGGGGTCTAGTTTGTAAGACTGGCTGATAAGTTATTAAGTTGTAATTGTGACAGGTTATTTGCAGTTCATTATAAAGTAAAAGATCAGCTGCTATTATGAAGAACTGAAAGGCAGCATGTAATTTGAGTAACTTTTAGCTGTTACAGCAACAAATTCCTATTTTTTTACTCATACTTCTAGTGTGCCTTACTATTGCAAGCACCTGAATAGAAAGACATTAATTATCTACAAAAGAAAAAACATTAAGTATCAATATCAGCCAAAAAAATTTTATAGATAATAGGTTTCTTAAAATATCTCTATCTGGGTTCTGGATCAGTTGTGATTTGTGGCTGTCACCCAGGCAGTGCAAGGTGTCCTATGAGTGAGAAATACTGCCTGTGACACATCTGAAAGAACATTTTGGAAAAGTACAGGGAGTAAAATGTGACTTGCAATTCCTTGTTTCACACACCTTTGCATAGCAGAGACATAAATTCAAGCTCCTCTGAAAAGTGGAAATGCATCTAGTGGCTTCCTCCTAGTTTCTTTTCCTGATTTAGTGGAAAAAATACCTGCTTTGCAAGTTACAATCCCTGGGCATTATTAGTGAAATTTGCTTAAACGAACCTGAGGCAAAGTGGTATGGAGAAAGTGTTTCCCCTTCAGTCTGTCTCACTACCTTTTCCTCCTACAGAAATGCAAAATTGCGCCATGTTGAAGTGTAGCATATCAATACAACCCCCTCAAATTTCTGTTCAGGTCTTACCAGAATCCAGATTCCTCAGAAAAGTACTGAAAACAACCCAAAACCTAAGTTCACATCAAAATCTGCACTATTTCTTCTTTGATAGTGTGGGAGGGATCCCAGATCTAGAAATTAACTGTTCTAATACTAATAACATTAGTTATTTGCCCAACTTTTTGCCATATCTTCTCTTTTCTACTGCACTCTGCTTTGGCCTCAGTGTTTGCCACCAAGGGCAGGAGGAGGAATCAGAACTGCATACAAAAGGTATCTGTTCATCTCCAGCCTAAATGGGCTTTTTGAGAAGGTGTCTTACTTACATTTTACAACTGCACACTTCTAGCAGTCTATTGCTAACTTTAACATTACCTTTTTATGAAGGATTTTACTAGTTCATACCTGTTGCAAGCCAGTAGGTTTTTCAGGGGATGTGCCTTTCATCAGGAATACAGAATAGCAATTCACTCATTATGGGAGCTTGTTCTCAACAGGGTGAAAAAAAAATGGAAGGGGGAGCTGATTGACAAGGAGATGTATTACTCCTATCATAAAGATGACATTAGACTGCAGAGAAAGAAATCATATATGCAGCAGCATGCTGATTCTATAAGCATACATGCCTCTGAGAAGAAAAAGTCCTTCCCTTCACCTTGAAAGGACAGTGCTCATCCTAAAATTTGTTTGAACTCAGTACTAACCTCACTAATTGCCTGCTGGGGTAGGCGGAGTGATGTCGGGAAGAATATATTTTTAAAAGGATTTCACATTGCTACTCACCCTCAAAATATGTACTGCAACTACTAATACTGTTTTATTCCCAGATTGCTTACTTCATCTGATTTCTGACTGCAGAGGTAATGCAAACTCCATCATCAGGTGCATGGAAAAAAAATAATTTTACCAAAGATCACTTTCTTGTTGAATATACACATCCAGATATTTATTAAACTTAGATGCTAAAATGTGTGGTCTGAGGAACAAACCCCCCTGCATTAGTCTAAGCTCCTACTTCTTAGGAGCAGTACAGAAAGCAAAGCTTGCTGCCAACACTGATTGATAATGAAGATGATTTCCTACCTTAGCGAAAACACAATTAAATGCATTATGTTTCTGCTACAGCTGGGTTTGAGAGGGATTCAGGTTCCTTCTGTCATTTCAGAAAGGAGGAATTTACTGCAAGGGAATTTTTCCACATTGCATTCTCAAAGTACACTGATTTGCAAGAGCCTTTCCTTGATCAGTCCAGCTACACTCTGCATATTAGAGTGAGGTGCTGTGTGCATGCAAGTGCTCTGTTACATCAAATTGTTTGGGCTGAAATGGTTCATTTTGCTGTTAAATCTGGAGGTTTCCATTCTGAACAAATGAAAAGCAATGACAACTTCATTATATAAATGATAACTTGAACTATGTTAAAGTAAGATCTTCAGTGCATATGCCAAAGTGTGAAGCCAATTGTGTTGTCAATAAGCTCATTGCTGATGCATTTTTAAAACCTTTTGCCTATTTGAAATTCAGTTGAAATATTTAAGAAGGCAGCTAGACAGCTCAGCCATAGGTGTAGAAACACTTATGCTAAGTGCTGTTGTTCTGGGTTGTGGAATAATACCCACATGTGCCCTTTGTCCCACTGTCCTCCTAATATGCTTTCTCCTAGCTTCTCCCCATTCCATTGACACAGGAGTTCACAGAAAATCTGGGGCAATGCTGCTTGTGACCTTAATGACATTTTGCCAGTCTAAATATTCTCTCTCAGGTTTGGAGTGCCCTATGCTGTGGTGTTGCACTGGGTCTGTGTGCTTGGTTGATCTTTAGATGTCTCTGTAGAAAAACAGACCTGAAAACAATGAGTTATGAAATAGCTTCCCTTTCTAACTTACTTCTTTTCATTTTGTCCAGACTATTTAATGTTCTGTACATCTTCTTCATCAGTGGAAAGCCTAAGAGCCCAATATTTTATGTCATTATTCACTGTAGCTCTAATGAAGCAGCAGCTGAAGACAGACTGACAGGACATTCCTCTATGATACTATGAGCCTTATATGACAGATATACATGTAAAAAAAAAAAAAGTAAAGTAAAATCCGCATGGAGTTAGTGAAGCATGGTGGAGGGAAGACCCAAATAGTACCAACATAAGCTGGTACAAAATGAGTTTTGTAGGAAATACCCTGATGTATTTGGTTTGTATGGCCAGGTTTTGGTAGTGGTGGAGGCTACAGGGGTGGCTTCTGTGAGAAGCTGCCTCCAAGTCTGTCAGAGCCCATGCCAGCAGAATCCAGGATGTAAATTATGATGATGCCTCTTTAATAATATATTGAAGAACAGGAAGGAGAAGAAGGGGGGGGGGGGAAAAGTTATTACGCAGTTGTACTTGATGCCGGAATGATTTTTCCCCTTCTCTTTATATACCTTTTACACAGTTCTCTGTATCTACAAGTATGAGCATGCACCTTTTACTTAGTTTAGTGCTTAGTGTTTTGTAAGTGTTCTGCAGGACCTGAGACTAAACACCCCAGAACTGCAGAGCCAGGGAGACCAAACATCCTACTATCTTAGGAAGCCAAGGTTCCCCAGTAGGACAGATTCTGTAAACTAGAGGTTAGCCCACCCCAGCCCCATTATTGGACTCCCTTGTTAGATATGCTAATGTGTAAAGTCTAGAACTTGTGTACGTGATTGACAGTGGGTGTGCATTGCGACGCATGTCACCTGGGTGAAGTGGATGCATCAAACAGGATCCTGATTAAAATACTGAGGTAACGATCCCCAACCCTCTAACCGTGTCTAGCTTCATTTTTCTAACACCAGGAAAAAAGGTATCAGCAGAAGGAGCAGGGGAAGAAACATTGTGAGATGAACAGACCACACCCCCATGCCCCGTTTCCCTCTGCCACTGGAGTGCAGGAGGAAGTAGAGCTGAGAAGGAGGGAGGGGTGAGGGTAAGAGTGTTTTTAAGGTCTGCTTTTACTTCTCGTTATCTTGCTGATTTTGTTAGTAATAAATTCGGTTAATATCCCCAAGCGGAGTCTGTTCTGCTCATGACTGTGTTTGGTTAGTCATCTCTCCTGGTCCTTATCTCAACCATGAACCCTTTTTGATAATTTCTCTCCCGTGTTTAGTCATGGAGGGGAGTGATAGAGAGGCTTTGGCGGGTGCCTGGCATGGTGGGCACCTGTGCAGGTATGAACTCTGATCCCAAAGCAAAACAGCCTCAGTAAGGCAGTGACCTGACCTTTATCTTCTCAATAGGATAGGTTAGATTTGCCAAAGTAACATGCCTCTTTAGCCCCATTGCTTCTGGTTCTCAAGTTAGCACATTAAGCACTAATTCAAGTACATCGTCACAGAAAGGATTTCCCCAAAATAGGTTCCCTGTTGATATCAGTAATGGTAGGAATTTGGGGAGTTTAAGAAAATAAAGCACGCAGTTTATGTGTTTAATTGTGCAACTGAGATGAAAATGAGAATCATCCACTGACTGAGTAGCAATTTCCATTGCTGCCTTTTTCTCTCTGCACCATCAAATCAGGACCATCAATGAAAGTGATTCAATGATTTATACAGCCCTTGTGGTGAGAAAGCTCACCTTTTACTACTAAGTATCTTTAGCACAGTAAGTGCAGATAAAGTAATGTCTATTTTGTATCCACTCCAGATTTTCTTTATGTCTCTTGACTAAAACTCCTTTCTCCTTTTTTTCACTTAAGAGGAAAGATTTCACTCTTTTCAGTGAGCTGATTATAAAATAATGAATTCTGTATCAAAATCTATCTCCACTTAATTTTCAGATTGTTTGCTTTCACCATGTTAGTGGGTGTCTGACCTCATTCCATTCCCATACCTAAGATTATCCTCACATGAACCTAATTTCAGCTGTGCAACAAGATCAGTTCTAGGTTAGGAAGAAGTTCATTAAACTGGTGAGAGGTTCTAGCATTAAATTATACTTTTTCTGAAGTATTTTTTCCCTGGACTTTTTTTTTGTTTTGTTTCAGATCCAGAAAAAGCCTGCACATGGGTTTTTTTAGGAGTAAAACGGTAGAATTCACCGAGTCTTTCTGTACAGCATTGATACAGAAGATATGCATGTTGCCAGGTGAGCCTGAGGTATGTGTGCAATTCATAACACAATGCCGTGTAGAAATATCTAAGCTAACTTTAAATAGGTAGTTGACGATAAATCTGTGTTGGAGTGACACTCCCTCATCAAATTTCTCCCTGTTTTCCAGGCTTAGAGGCTTCAGCACTTCAATTACCTCCTCCAGAGCTAGTTTTGGTACCTCTGCCTGTCTTTGCAGAAAGTAATGGGCATATCCCAGTCTGTATCGATTGTTACTGTTGAATTTTAAAAACATCTAGGCTGGCAGGGACTTCAAGAGATTTTACTGTCAAACCTCCTGTTGAAAGCAGGGCTTTGAGCCTGAGGTGCCCATGGTCCCCTCAAACTGAGCCTTGAATATTTCCAGCAGGGGAAATTATACTACCCTGAATTTTTCAGTGTCTGTCTTAGACAACGAAGACAGAATCTGGACACCACTTCCCAGGTGTGGCCTAAGAGGCAGTAAATGGGGTGGAATAGTCGCACCCTTGGCTTGCCAGTTGCAGTCCTTGACCTGCTGGCTGGGCTCTTGCTGCTGTGACCCATTATGAGGTTTCATTTCATTGATGAGCTGTGTGAGTGCCTGACAGCAGCAGGGGCAGTGTCTAAAAGTGCCAAAGTGAAGGCAGATCTGGCAACCTTTTATGACAGCAACTTGAGACGATCAGCATCTGATTCTGAGAAATTTACTCATCATGAAAAGTGTCAGAGCCAATGAGGAAACCAGTAGAATCATTATGGAAATTTCCTTCTTATTCTTTGTTCAAAGATTAATTGACAAAACCAATAACAATTTCTTCTTGTCTTTTAATAAATTTCAGAAAGGATTATGAAAGTTGTAAAAGGAGACCAGCAGCCCTTTCTGCAATAATATTCCCAATATAAGCTTTTAACTACTACTTTATTTCACTGATTTAATAAAATACCACATTCACAACTGCTGCAGTAGACTAAGAACCCAAAGCACTTTTAATTTCTCTCTGTCACATTTCCCCCCAGCTTTGCTGTAATCTTACCTCCCACCAGGAACCGTTAAGCCCCATCCAGATCTGCAGCCTTCTCATTTGAGTTTAATGATAATTCCTTCCTCCTGGCCTGTCTCCTGGTCTGTCTGTACCTCAGTAGCTCTGCTGAGGGCTTTGCAGCACTTACCCAGCCACTTTCCAGCAGCATAGCAGGACACTCTCCTCATTCCTGTGACTCCTGGGCTTCACAGAGAAGTTCTGCTGGGGAACTGCTACTGCAGCCCAGCTCTGTCTGCTTCCTGAAGTGCAACCCATGGCTCATAAACCACAAACAACTGACAGGACTGGACCAGTTGTTATCATCTCACTTATCAGTTCATTGACCAAGATGTGTTTTGGGGTTTGATTTAGTCTTGTTCTGTTCAATATATGTTAAATGATTTCAGTCATTGCAAAATGTAACTTCTTATAAGTGGCTACACGTGAAAGAAAGAAGACTAATTATAGTGAAAGGGAAAATAACACATGTGCTTGTGGATATTTATATATATATATAGACATAGGTATTTCTCTCCTGTGTTATGAAGGCCACTTAGCCTCTCAACAGGATTTTCTCAGTTGCTCAGATAATACCTAAGAGGTGATCTGACAGCCCTTGAAGAAACTCTCTTCATGACACAGAGGTAAAATATCTGTAGCAAGCCTGAAGTTGGGCAGTCTGCAAGGCTGAAAGTGTTCTGGTACTCCTGAAATGCTTCTATCTCTTTATAAAACAGTAATCTTCCAGAGAGATGTAAGCATCCACTTTGCATATGCCTTTTGTATACTGCAGGCTTTTTATAACTGAAAAGTATTGACTCAAACTTTTTACAAACTAAGAGAATAAGGAATGTGAAACAAAGAAAGATGTGGGGGGCATTTGCTGTGAGATATAATTATTGTCTTTATAATGCACTGTTGACTCTGTCCTTAATTGTATCCATTTCATACCTCTGCTACCAAAATCTGTCAGAGCAATACAGTTGCAAAGCTGTAACTACTCCTTGACCCCATTTAATTTCAAAAAGTCATTATCTGTGGTATAGCAGAACAGATACAAAACCTGGCTGTGCAACAAATAGCAAGATAGGACAAACTCATATTTCAAAATCTTGATGCTGCATTCCCAGGGGCTCAGTATGAATAATAAAAGTGTTCAGAATAAAGATGTTCCCTTTCTCCCAAATTAAGGGCATATGCTTGGGGACTTTTAAATCCAAAAGCTCATTAAATGTTCTGTCCTATCCCCATGTTAAGATTCCACAAGATAAAAAGCAATAGTTGTAGAAAATACAATACTTTCCCTAACAATGTCTAACTGCTTTTTTTCAAGGTTTAATAAAGAAACTGTTTTTCCAATAACCAGTTAAGCTTAGAAACACTCTTTTAGTGAACTGCCATTTAAAACTTACAGCCAGTTCAATGTTAAAAAGATGCAGTAATATCTTACCTCAAAGAAAAAGTACAGCAATATTTTCCATGACACCCAAATGCAAAAATTAAAAACAGTGTTGAATTTTTCTCATCTGTGTAATAGCCTATTAGTCCTATATTACTTGCTATGAAAGGCATGAAAGATTTCAGATATTTTCTTCAAAGTTACTTAACAATCTGCTTCTGAGTCAGAATTAGACTACTCTTCACTTGATGGGTCTCACTTGATGGCTTTAACCTAAATGCTGTATTTTGCCTCTAAATAACTGGAAAGAAAGTTTCCAGAAAAAAAAAATCTCATATTGACTTGTGAAACCCAGAACTCTTGTCTAAAGCAAAAAGCAGCTACAGATTTTTAAGAAGCTGCTCATTCCTTAGCAGATATATGGAGCATTAAACATTCCTGAGAATTTGATTCTTTGAGAAGCAAAGTTTGCGCTTTCCCTGGGAATCCTTTTTTTTTTCAAGACTGATCTATTTGCATAGTCCTAGGATATAGGATATGGATTCTGGAGGTCATCTATATTAATCAGTCACTCAAAACAGGGTAACTGATGTCAGGTTGCTAATTGCCTGGCCCAGTGGAGTTCAAATATCTCAAAAAATGGAGGTCACATCATATGCAGGCTCTAGTCCCAAAATTTGACTGCTCTCATGCTACTGTTTATTCCTTGACATTTAACTGGAATTTCCCATGCTGCAGCTTATATCCATTGCATCTTGTCCCATATCTAGTCACCTCTGAGAACCACAGATGTCCTTATTTTTCTGCTGCCCCTCATGAAATAGATGCCAGCCTGAGCCACCTGGGCAGGCAGGAGAAGTGTGCCCATGAGAATCTCATGAGGTTTAACAAGACCAAGTGCAAGGTATGGCACCTGGGTTGGAGCAATCTCTGGTACCAGCACAGGATGGGGATGAACAGATGGAGAGCAGCCCTGGGGAGAAGGACTTGGGGGTGCTGGTGGGTGAGAGGCTGGACATGAGCCAGCCATGAGCACTCACAGCACAGAGAGTCAAATGTGTCCTGGGCTGCATCCAAAGCAGTGTGGGCAGCAGGGCCAGGGGATTCTGTCCCTCTGCTCTGCTTTGGTGAGACCCCACCTGGACAGCTGCATCCAGCTCTGGGATCCCAGCACAGGAAGGACATGGACCTGTGGGAGCAAATCCAAAGAGAGGCAGCACCTCTCCTGTGAGGAAAGGATGAGAAAATTGGGATTGTTCAGCCTGGGAAAGAGAAGGCTTCAGAGTGACCTAATTGCAGCCTTTCAGTACCAGAAGGGAGCCTACAAGAAAGATGAAGAGGGACTTTTACAAGAGCAAGTAGAATGGGAAGGGACAATGGCTTTTAATGGAAAGAGGGAAGGTATATATGAGCTTTTAGGAAGAAATGGATTACTATGAGAGCAGTGAGGCAGTGAAATGGGTTTCCCAGGCAAGTTGTGAATGTCCCACCCCTGGAAGTGTTTAAAGCCAGTTTGGATGGAACTCTGAGCAACTTGGTTTAGTGAAAGATTTCCCATGGCATGGCAGTTGGAACTAGATGATCCTTAAGGTTGCTTTCCAATCCAGGCTATTCTGTGAACATGATTCTGTGATTCTAAGGTTCTGTGATTCTACGACTCTGTGATTCTATGGTTCCTGGGTCCCAGATGGGCCCTGGTGAGTGTGGAGAGAAGGCTGTTGTCAGGCATGGAACCTCACTGCCAAGTCCACTCTTTATGTCACAAAAGCTGCAGTCCTGCTGCAACATCTCCCAAGGCTGCACACCTGTAGGCACAGACACATCCATTCTTCCTCCAGAGTAAAACATCCCACAGGTAGGCAGTAAAATATACTGGAGTTAAGTCAACAGCTGTTGCTCATCTGTTTGATTTTGGGAGTAATATTTTACCATGCCACAGTCACATGCCAATAACTCACACTGGAAACCAGCCTTCAGCTGTCTCCTCAATCTTTACAAGGAAAACTGCCTGATTCATACCATCACTTCCAGAGAAAAGCAGCAGAACTATACAAAGTTTCCCACTAACTACAGATCCACGAAGAGAGAGAAAAAAGTTCGAGCAACTATGCAACCACTATAACACTTAACTTTTGTAGTATTTCTATTTGGTGTCCAGTTCTTTTATTTTGTATTAAAATAGAGTCTTACTGCACAGCAGGGTGAAGATTAAGGATAAAGGATAGCACTGGAGAAAAATGGGACAGAGAAGGGGTATGGGGTCAGGTGTGAAGACAAAGTCATTGTCACCGGGAGAATAGACCTGCTGATCAATCAGTCTTTCCTTCTCTTTCTTGCTCCTTCTTAACTTATTCTTTCAGATGAGAAACATTTGATTCTTTTTCAGCTCAACAGCAGCAACATTTGAAGGGTCAAAAGCATATGAACATGACAAGCATTCTCCTAACTCTTAGCTGGTTGTAGAAAGTTTTTACAATCAGAGCTTGGAATTTGCCAACTGAGTTATCATGGCAACTAGCACTTAGAAACTGCACATTAACGCACCAGATCAGCCCAATATCTGTTCGATGTGCTATGCCACAGGCTGGAAACCCTTTCAATCTCCTATAATTAGTGCCTGTCTCACTGAGAAGAAGAAAGTATGAGCAGCACCGGAGTGTTTGAGCCAGTAAATCTTCAGCTAAATCTTGTTTCGTACTCTGTGCAGGAGCACTTTTCTGAAAGGACTAGGTCTGCATCTGGTGAAAATGGGAGTTGTAAACATAAATCCTTGGGGTTTTGTTGAGAGCAGATCAGAAGGCTTCTCTTCATTGCTCCTGAAAATCTATTTGAGCAATGAAGAGGAGGAGAGTCAATACAACTTTAAAGGACAGAAGCAGCCATTGCCCTTTGTGGCTTTTATCAGTCCAGGAATGTTTTGTGAGAAAAACAGAACATTTTAGATTGAGGAAGGCTGCAAGGAGACTGAAGAGTACCAGTATCAAGATGTCATCCCTATTTACAAGAGAGATATCTTCAGTAAATTGTAAAAATTTTCTCTCTGTCAGATCTTACCAGATATGTTCAGTAGTCATGCTTGTTTACATTATCTTTTTACTATTTTCTTGAACGTTTTTCTCCTGGAACCAAAGTTTAGTGGATTGTGTGCAGATTACTTGAACACTGAAAAGATTATTGAACTTTTACAGAAAAGCCAATGAATTGCCTTCTTAGCAGAAAAAAAAGTTATTAATTCCTGTTAGAATAGAGAACAGTTGATTTTAGCTGGCCTCTGCTAGCCAGAGGAGGCATGGATTTGTTTCAAAAATTTTTCTTGAATCTTCCACGAGACAGAAGAGCAACATGCAGTGGTCAAGAACAGCTGCTTGAGCCTTGAATTATCCACCATGGCAATGAATTCTCTGGAGGGTTTATCATAGAAATCAGAAAAAGGCTTGGCTTGGAGTGGACCTTAAATACCAGGAAGGGATCTTTCCCATAGCACAGGATAGCACTTTTTTTGCTCCAATGTCTGAAGGAAAATATTTGTTTGTTGTGCTGTGCAGGGAGTGAAATAGAAAGCAAACTTTGCTTCTGCTATTGCAGTAGCCAGGTTTGGGAGCAAGATTGTCGATGGGCCGAGAGAACCTGTTTGGAGGGAACAACAATCTAGTTCTGCCATTTGGGTTTTCCAGGGCTGCTAATCAGTGAAACTTGATCAAAGTCTTTGGTCAGTGAAAAAAGGGAAGCAGCTTAGACAAAAGAAAGGTAGATTAGATACGAGAAGCAGTGAAACCACAGAAAGCAAGAGATATATTCTGAAATTTTACAGCATTTCAGCTCCTTTCCTGCAGAAGTGTGTGACTTAATTTTGCAAAGCAAACTGTAAGTGCAAGGAACTCCAAAGCTTTATCTGTTAGAGTTATCTTTTTTCTGTCTCCTCATCTGAAGCAAGCACAAAAGTCTTGTTCTGCTGAGAGGATTACCAGTCCTAAGCTTTGGAACATACATCTGGGAACATTGAGTTGAAAATATAATCCAAGCAAGGCATAAAAATATCCCTGTTTTTATTCCAGTTCAGATTTTAGCATGTGATTTTCATGATTACCAAATCTAGCCTAAAAAAATCCCAAAAAATCCCAAACAAAAAACCCCAAAAGAAAATCAGCTATTTCCAACAACATGGAAGAGAAGCAGAAGTACTTTAAGCTTGTGTCTACTAAAAACAAAATGCAGACATCCACTGTCTGAGCAGTCATGGCAGACATCCTTTTCTGAGCAGATTTGGACATAGCAGAGAATTATTTAAAAATCCCATTGAATAAATAATAAAATTGAATTATGTGAGCTCATGATAGATGCAGAGCATTGATTAACTCTGATTTGGAGGGTTTTTACCCATACACAGATGAGAAACCTCTGTAAAAATAAAATTTAAATGACCATTCAGCTACAGAAATGGACAGATATCTGTACCACAGAACAGTTGAAACCCTTGCTTTTTTTCAAGTGAGGCCCTCTGCATGTGGTAACCACAAGATTTCACCTTCCTCCAGAGGATGGGAGGGCTGTCCTGTGTGGGATTGCAAGTGGCAGCTCCGTAATTTCACAAAGTGAAGTATATGGTCTGTAAAGAGCCAGAGTTGTCTCAAAGAAAGAAGACAGCCATAACGTGTAAAGAAGCACAAGCAGAAAAAGGAATTAGAAGTAAAGGCATTAATTCAGGACTATGACACCACTGAGACTGCAAAATAAGGCACACAAAAGTCGGAGAATGTGGTAATTTGAGCAGTGCAAAGCCAATTCTCTCTTGTCTAGTTTTTTCTTGTAGCCAAGTTCCTTCATTTGGGAGACAGAATTCCCATTTTTCTAAATGCTGGGAGAATGGATGGAGAGGGGGAGTGTTGGCACTACAGCTGCCAGCAAGCTGTTAGGGTTAGCCCTATCCATCTGGGATGCTCAGTCTGAAGACTCTGCCTCCCTTATTTGCATCAGTCACGCTGTTTTGGTGATATTTTTAGGAGAGCAAATGAACAGGATGACCAGGCTGATGCTTTCCATCGAGTCAGCTGAACACTAAACCTAAACATATTTAATCTGAGCTACAGCTGCTGAAACTGCAGTTGCTGTGGATGTGCTTGAGGACTGGGGTTCAGCAGGAGAGCCCCGCAGTGCTTGCAGTGTTCTGTGCATTGCTGAGTTGATCGCTGCCTGACAGAGCTGGCAGTCTAAGGCAGCAGCTTCAAAGAAATATCTCTTGCTGTTTTAAATTGAGCCAAGCCAATGTCCTCCTAATTACCCAGGCCTCTTGTCTCATCTTCTGCTTCACCATTATTGCCTCAGTCACTGTCCCTCTGTACCACTCTGCTTATGGGAAAAGGGTCTTAAGGCATCGCTCCCACTACCTCTGTAGTTAAAACATGGCTTCTTCCTGAAAGGCTGGATGCCATTCCCATATCTAGGGCTTCTCAGATATGGATACAAAGCCAAAAGTATCTTATCTTAGACAGCTATATTTTGTTGTTTCCCTAGTCTTTTACATACATGTATTCATGCACGTATACAAACCCAGCAATATCTTGGTTTAGACAGACTTGTTTCATAGTCCATAGCTGAACATCGCTGGATACAGGTTTTAGATGTCTGAGCTAAAAATAACAGCTCCCTGCTAGCACGTCACACACCTACACAACAAAAACTGCGTGCAAATTGCCAAGAGAGTCAGCTCTCTGGTTCCCATTTTGCAGTCACGGCAGTGGACTTCCAAAGAAGTCTTCAGTGCACTACACTGGCCCATTCCTAGGAGCTGATGCAGACTCAGAATATCTCTAAAATGCAAAGAGGCACCAAAAAAAACCTCAGAATGAATCTAAAACACCATCAGTAGCAACAGCAAAATTGTTCTTCCATTTAAAATTAAACTGGGAAATTAATTTGGGGACTAGTGGAAAAAATGCCAGCTCCAGCTGGTCAGACATGGATTGCAGCAATAATTTGATCCAGGTTATTGAATCTCGTACATTAGCATGTAGCACCGCATCTAACTTTAGCATCTGTAGCTCCTCAGAGACTGTCTCTGAAAAATGACAGCCTAGCTGGGCTGCTCAAAACAGACTTCAGCAACAGCATGGAAAATGAAGCTGTCATGAGCCAGCAGCTTGCTGTATCAACCACTTCAAACACAGATGGATCACAGGTTTTGTCCATCACACAGGTGTTGTTGAAAAAGCTGAAAGATTTGACATTGTATTCGCCTCCTACAGAAGCACATAGTTTAATTAATTCATCAGTTTATTTAGTTTAGGATGTTTCTGTGCTTAATTCAATACAGTTGTAAAGCATAAGATCATTTGTTGGTCAGCACGAGCTCTGAGATGGTTTGTTGCATGATCTTGCTTGTAGACTATGCCCATGTAAAAATACATGTGGATTCACAGGGAAGCATCACTTCTAATGGCTACCTTCAGTTTTATGTGCATCACGTTGCAGATACCATCCTGTCTTTCCTGCTGTTCCCTGCACAGTTAATCCTTCTGTCACTCAGATTACTTTTTGGTGGACCTACTGTGATGCTTACTAGAAATCTGAGGACTCATGATGTTAAAAAAATACTTTGTTTTCAGTTTCTATTGAGGCTGTCTCAAGGGAGGAGAAAAATGCCCTGTTTAGCTTTTAATATATTTGCTCATTAAAGCACTTGACTGACTGTCAGTGAAGTATCGGCACACTGAATTTTCTGCTTGTTAAAGTTAGAAAGGAGTAAGCCAACATTATTTTATGTCTCTGCTGTGTTTCTACTGATTGTTGGTAGCTTTTTCAGGCCCCTATCTGCATGTTTCCCCTTTTGAGTTAAGGAAGCCCAGGGCATGTATTTGGTAGCAGGAGCTTGTGATTGAGTAGATTAATTATTTGATTGGCATGATATAAGGCCCAATTTCAAAAGCACACAATTAACTCTAAGCACTATTATTACCATTCAAGCTGGTCATTATTCCTTTGCCTAAGTGCTTTTTTGAACTGAGTCCTGAATATGAAGCAGCCCTGTGTTACAAAATTGATTGCTCCAGCTCCAGCAGTCTCTGCTCCATTAGCCTAGCTGCTTTGCTCACAAAACCAAAGAGGGAAATTATGTACACCCTTTGCAACAAGAAACAGTAGTGCCAGTGGTGGGACAAGTACCTGAGAGAATGACCATCAGGAGAAAGAGATTTTGAGGTGAACCTGAAAAAAACAAGCCAAAATCAACAAGTTTTACACCTTGCTGCGGTGCATGGAGGGCTTGGGTTCTGTGGGCTGCCAAAGGACAAGACCCCAGAGAGTAAAACCCTGCAGGTGAGGCAGTGGGGTGGGGAGCTGTGGTGGGATTGAGGGGGAAATATAAAGAGCAGCCCTGCCTGCCCTGCACAACCCACACTGCACAGAACTCACCCTTCTGCCACCTCCCTGGGGGAAACACCCCTCCATCAAGGACACTGGAAATTTAACCTACTTGCATCACACCCACAAGTGCAAAAGTCACACCTGGGGCAGTGCCATTGCAGGGGTGGTGGCAGGATTTTTCATTTGGGAACAAAACTGATTCTTCTTGGAGAAATACAAAGGCAAGATGATGAGTAGTGTCTGTTAAATTAAAGAACTATTATTTTGCACCACCTCACTGTACCCAAGGGCTCGTGGGGTTGGATATCACCCCCAACATTACTGGAACCATGCTTGAAAAAGAGTTCATCAGTAAGACTGACTGGCCTCTGGTTCTAGCTGTTACGTTTTACGCCCTGTTTTTGCTTAGTTCTTAATTTGCTATTATTAATTAGTATTATTTCTGTTTTGGGTGCATGGTCCAGCTTTTTGGGCAATGTGTAAGTGGCTGGCAGAATGGTGTGAAAGCGTAGAAAAAGCTCCTGGATTTTTTTTTTTTTTGTGTGTGTGTGTGTGTATTTTTGCTACATTTGTCCCTCTCCTTGCTTGTATCACAGCAAGGCAAAAGGTAGTGCAGGGTACAAGCATATCTCAAGGCCTTCTGGACCTTCCCTTCTTCCTCTCCTAAGTGCAAATATTTATAGGGTGGTACAGAAAACAAACATGTAAAAATCTAAGGTTGTTTCTCTGTCTGGATGGCCAAATTGGGAAGATTCAAGGTTCATAAAGCAGCTTAAATAATGCAATTTTAGAGAGAGGAGAAGGTGTGGGATGTCATAAGTGTGAGTGTCTAGATTAGCTGGAATTGTCCTGTATTTTAGAGGCGCTGGGTGAAACCTCCTTTGTCTTTGTTCTCATCTTGTTGTCATGTTCAGTAAAAATTTCATTTATGTCAGAGGTTTCACACTGCTGGACTGAAACACTCACATTTCCTCTGCCACCCTGTGTACATCCCCAACTTTTGCCTCTCACCCCATAAATACATTTGTTAATTTGGAGCAAGCAGGGGGGATTTTGGTTCTATGCCCAGCTGCACAGCCTCCAGTCCTGCCCACAGACCCTTTCAGGGCTGCAGGCTGCATCCACAGCAGCAGCCAAGCAGTTGCAGCACTCAGAAGGGCAGCTGTCTCAAATCTCTCCCGCAGTTTATATCCGTCATCCTTGCTGTGAATGCCAGAGGAAGAGTTCAATCCATTTGCTGTATAAATAGGGTGGGTGAGCTATCAGCGGGAAATGTCTCCAAAAGCTTCTTTCCTTCAGACTGTTTTGTCCTTGAAAGACTGTGCAGAATTTCAGCAGAGCTTTTTGTGCTTGGGATCAAGGGGAAAAAAAGTGTTTCCCAGCCTCACACAGTACTTCCTTCTGCTGAGCAGGGGCTTAGTGAGCTGCCGCAGCTTCCCTTGCAGCATCCCATGTGGCCTGGGTACGTAGTCCCGTGCCCGTGGCAACCTTCTAACTAAAGTCTGAATAGAGACTATTCTTTCTGGCAGAGTCTCCTATATCCTGTATGGTGGCCTCAAGCCTATTTATGCCCAAATGTCCTGTCAAGAAATGGAAAAAGGGATAAATTCAACCATTACAGTACCAAAATTAAAATTAGACTTAGTGTGGCTTAAAAACAAGGAACAGAGCAAAGGGGTTTGGTGTTTGCATTTTCCAGTTTTATGGCAGTTAGTGCTATTAAATAAATTGTATTGCTCTGTTAGAGCTTGGTATGAGATTGGTTTTGTATCAGCCTGTCTCAATCAGATCTGAAAAAATCTGGTATTACAAACATATAAGAGACAACCCACTGTGAAGTCTGTCAGACATGAAATATTTGGGAGAGCAAATTATATAGTCCACCTGAGCATCTCATTCCAGCTCTGCAGGAGATGGGACATGACATAGTGTTTTGTGTGAAACAACAGATTCTTCTGTGCAGTTTTTGTACTGTTTTCAGATACTGTTTTCAGATGTGACCTCATCCACAGAGTGCAAAGACAGATCTCAGCAAGATGGGTTCCAAACTTCTCGATGAAAACAAGCAGTTTCCCAGTGAAAACCAACATTTCAAAAGGTGAGTGCAACCTGAGCAAATTCCCTCATTATTCTGTCTTCTATAGCAAGCAGAAAGCAAATACCACTAAATTGGGAAGAGCTGTGGACTTCCTCGAGGGCAGAGAGGTCCTGCAGAAAGACCTCAACAAATCAGAGAGATGGGCAATCAGCAACTGAAAGTTGAAGTTTAACAAGGGTGAGTGCCAGATTCTGCACTAGGGATGGGGCAACCCTGGATGTATGGACAGACTGGGAAATGAGATGCCGGAAAGCAGTGCTGCAGAAAGGGACCTGGAGGTCCTGACCATGGCAAGTTGGATGTGAGTCAGCAGTGCCCTGGCAACCAGGAGGGCCAGCTGTCCTGGGAGGCATCAGGCACAGCATTGCCAGCCAGGCAAGGGAGGGGATTGTCCTGCTCTGCTCTGCACTGGGGTGGCTTCACCTCAAGTCTAGTGTGCAGTTCTGGGCACCACAACATACAAAAGACATTAAGATGTCCAAAGGAGGTCCACAAGAATGGTGAAGACTCTGGAGGGGAAGGCATATGAAGAGTGGCTAAGGTCACTTGGTTTATTAGGAACAGAAGAGGGGACTGAGGAGAGATGTCATTGCAGTCTACAACATCCTTGTGAGGGGTAGAGGAGAGACAGGTACCAGTGTCTTCACTCTTATGACCAGTGACAGGCCCTGAGGAATGGCCTGAAGCTGGTTCTTCACCCAGAGGGTGGTTGGGCACTGGAACAGACCGCCCAGGGAATGGTCACAGCACCAGTCTGACAGAGCTCAAGAAGCATTTGGGCAGTGCTCTCAGGCACAAGCTGTGACTCTTCAGGTGACCTGCACAGGGCCAGGGGTTAGATTCAATGATCCTGATGAGTCTCTTCTAACTCAGCATTTTCTGTGATTCTATGATTCTGTGAAACAATCTTCGAGTACTTAGCATAATAAGGTTGTGAGGCAGACCCTTTCAGGTGTAAGGTAGGCCTGAGAAGAAGCACAGGCACTTCCCAGACCACTAAAATCTCACCAGGACAAACACAATTTCTTTCTGAGCTTTTGTCAGCTTCCTTTTTCTTGTACAGCTAAAATAAATGTGAGATAAGGTTGTTCCTTATATATTTGGTGCCCCTACTTCTTGGCTGAATCAAACAATGAAAAAGTGCAGAAAAATGTGAATGCAATAAAATGTTGTGGAAAGTTAATCAAAACCACTCCTTGGTCAAAAATACGATTAAGGTGGTCTTACATTAGAGGGCTTGCTTCAGTTATTTTATCATTATCTCTTGTAACTACAAAAAGCATGGGGGAGCAGGAATGAAATGTAAGAGGTAGGGTGAAATTCAGATTTCTGTTTTAATGTTGCTGCTCCTGCCTTGCCTGTTTTCATGCAACCAGAACAGTGGCCCAAGCTGTAACCCTTCACCTGACACTCTAATTCTGTAGTTCTCAGACAATACCTGTGCCCCCAAGGACCAAGATGGGACAGAAAGGTGTTGCAGACTTCACTTCTCCACGGGGAAAGACAGAATTGGATGGGCAGACAAAGGAGGTAGGATGAGGACAGCTAATGGGTCATTGGCCAAGGACCCTAAACCATCTTGTAATACTTGTAGCTGATTCAGGGTGAAAATGTGGGCAAGTCATTTATACTGCCTTGGTCTCACTGCAGACAGCAGACTTTTTCAAGGTGATTCAAAGGTGCTTTCACCCTCTGTTTCACGTGCTTTTTGGCAGAGAAGGGGGCAGAGCATGCATACAATCACACACAAAAATATTTACCAACAGTAACATTACAAAAGAAAACTCGTGAAACCAGGAATTATTTTACTTTAGCTAATTGCAAAAAAGACATGTATGTACTTTCCAAATACTGTGAATTTCCTGACAATTAAAGGCAACTGGAAAATAATGCCAAATACATTTTAAAGTATTTAAGGACTTACCTTGAGACATCTTTCATCTTTCCAGTGTTGTTAAGTGACACCTATTGTTATCTTAATATTTCAGGAATGTTTTGAAAATCATGTCGTTGATAGGAAGCATAACTAAAATGGTTGTTCCTACAAAGATAATTAGATATTTTTATATTTTTGTGCAAGTTGATTTCGTAGTTAGGCTTCACAAGGGAACTTTCTGCCACTTCTTCTGAACAGAAATGCACAGGTCTAAAGAACCAAGAAGCTTGACTGAGAAGAGAATGGAGGAAAAACCGTACTCTTCCATGTATTTTTTTGTTCTTAATACTGCATATTTGTAAAAAATTTTTGTGAAATTTATTTGATTTCAATTTTTAGATTGCTGTATTCCATGAAAACAAAATTCTCAAGCATCAAGTTCTGCGTTCCGAGGACATAAATAATTTGCAGGCAAGCGGTCAAATTATAGCTTATCCTGCTATTAATGATTTGACAGATTCTGCAGCACCCACATTCTGCACATTTTTACTTGGTGTCCAGAAATGTCCCGACACCCCTTTTTCTCTAGGGTTTGTCCACTTGAGCAAGAGTATCTTTTCTGGGGTGGAAGACACACTGGCTAATAATAAAACCAGACATAACCTGTGGTGTCTAGGGTCCTCAACCAGGGATAGCATTTGGTACACCAGGTGTTTTACACACGTAAGGAAAAATCCAGTTCCTCATTTATAATTCAGTTTAGATACCAGCATAAGAACTCCAGAGACTAGAGCTGCTTTATTGGTTAAAAACAAGCAGGAGGATGTTTTTCTTGTTCAGGTAGCCCTTCCACTGGTGTCTGTGTATAACTGAAGTAAGGAATGGGTTGTAGGCTGAATTCATGAACACACACATACATGGACACACATATTTTCACCATCTTCTTGTTTGTAAAACAAACTCAAATAACTGGCATAGGAAGGATGTGATTTGGGTTTTTTTTCTGAAAGGAATAAAACCAAATGGCCTAATTAACATTAAGAATGTCTATAGTTAGGTATTGAGATACACAAAACTTATATCAAAAGTTGTGTTTGGACTCTCATCTCTCTAACACTGTGACTGCCTTGTGTCTCATTCTGTTTACTCTCACCCACTGGTAACCCTGTTTATTCACAGATGTGTTTGGAGGAGCCATTGAGAAGATTGGAAGAAAAGTATAAGAACCTTTTAAAGGTATGCAAATGGTCTTGTGAAGAAAGTAATAGGTATGATTTGTGATGAAAGAGTGTGAGGGTCAACCATAAAGTTATTAAAAGTAGATTGTAAGTTTGGACTTGACCTGGAGCAATGAAGATCACATCAGGATAGCTCTGTGATGTGCATCTCTGTTCAGACAATGGCACAGCAAAGATTTTGCTGGCTGTCACCGGCATGACAAAACTCCCCTGTCACTGCTGTCTCTGAGTGCAGGGGTGTCTTGAGAACAGACTTTTGGATGAGTCACAGCAGATTTGAGTTTGTGGCTTACTGAGTCTTTGAGGGTTCTTCTAATGCTGATCAAGGTGGATCCCAAATTATTTTGTCCCAAGACATGCAGTAATCCACAAAGAGATGTACACAGTCCACCTTTCTTTCACAAATATCAGCTGGTTACTGAATGGTTTTCAACTGTACAATCTCCTATGTTGCGGACACAACCATGACTTCCAGACAATAGGCTTTCTCGTGTTTTATCACAGGAACAAATACAAGCATGAGGATAGCTGGCACCTTGATCTGTCTCTCCAGTGGAAGGTGCCTCAGGTTCCTAAACACACAGCTGGGATTTAAATTGGGCCTCTAGAACTAAAATCTTCTATATTCCTTCAATTGTCATAAGATTTTGAAAAAGTGCAATGCTGAACAAAACAGAGTATTTTGACTTATAAATTCTTTTTCCTGCCCCCCTCCCCCCCCCTTGACTGGCTGATTGTTTCTTTTTGTGCAGTAGGAGCAGCTGATCTTTTTCACAAAAAAAAACCCCCTCCAATTAAATGCAAGTTCTTGTCATAACAAAATCTACAGCAAAGTTTTGAAACAGTGCATATGTAGCTTCATGCAAAGCTACAGAAAAGCAATACTTTTATATAGGAAAGGCCTCCATAATCCATCTTGGTTTATGAGTCAGCAGAGTCATGAGGCTACAGAATATTTCAAGTGGGAAGGGACTTGGGGTGGGAGATGTCTTTGGTCTGACCTCCCACACAAAGCTCAGAGAATGGAGTTCAAAGCTGCATCTGGCTGGGCTGTAAAAACCCCAGGGACAGAGCCTTTCCATCCTCCTAGTCTTACCAGAGTTCATTAGCATCCATCAGGTACCAGGGGGAATGTGGCATCCACATATGCTCTAACAAGTGCCAAGTGGAGGAAGAGAACCCCTTCCCTCGACCTACAGGCAGAGCTTCTGCCCACGGGGATGGGAGGTGCTGCTCTCCATCGCTGCCAGGGCACCCTGGGGACTCACACTCAGCTCCCACCAAGCCCCAGGCCTTTCCCGCACTCCCCAGTTCCTCAGGATGTTTTTCTGCTCAGGGTGTTTGCATCCCACAAGTTACTGAGCCCCATGCAGTGTTGGCAGTGATGGGTAAGCCAGGAGCTGGGCTGATGTGTGGCATCCTGCCCAAGGCCACAACTGCACAGGTAGCTGTTCCCCTGCCACCATCCCCTTAGCATTATTCACACAAGCATGGCTAAGCAGGGCTGCAGGTGACTCTGCAGCACCACTGATCCCCTGTGAGCTGCCTGCCTCACCAGTCTGACACGTAACACAGGCACTGCGGAGCTTTCATTCCTGCTGATAATGAAAAAGTGCCTTCCCAGTGGTCACAAGCAGCTCACTTTTGTAGATGCTCTGGGTCTGATAAAAGTTATAGCCTCCCTCAAAGCATTTATCTCAGCATGGACGCCGGCTTCAGCTTCCGTCTTCTATCCTGCTGCCTATTTTTACCAAACAGATAGGAATTATATTTCTGTAAGATTTTCCTTCACTGCTGATACTAGCCACAATTTCTGGGGCTAGAAAGACTGTCAAACACACAGCAGGATCACATAATCCTCACTTCTGATAAATGTTTGATGCATAGAAAGTGCTGGTTTGTAGCTTTTTAATAGTGTCTTTACATTGAAAATTTAAGCAACAGTAGTTTTAATATTAAAACTTTTCTCTTAACAAGTTGTATTTATTTTTGTTGGTTCTTAGGAAAAAAAAAGAATATTGGACGGAAAAGAATTAGTCATGCAACAGGAAAAAATCTTAAAGGTATGACATCTTATTGCATATCACAGTATGTGCTCTTTCTTCAGACCATCACTATTCTAGAATAAGTTTTGCAAAGGGAATTACAAATGTGACAAACAGAGTCAAATCTAACACAGGTAAGAGTGTGGAGAGTAGGCCTGTGATTTTATGTCCAGGATACAAAAATAATGCAATACTGAGAAGTTTAGGGTTAGAAGTTTTTCAGACCATAGTATGCAAACCAGAGACAGTGTTTTAAAAACAATTAACCTTGTATTATTGGGAAAAAAAGTCATCCAGAAGGTTACCACAATATGAAACTAATACCAGGAGGGCAGATTCCTGTAGATTTCTATCCGAGCCAATTTGGGAGAGCAGAATATAATATCTGCAAGGGCAGCACTGGTGCTGATCTCATGCTAATAGGCTCTGACTTGACTTGTATTGCACACCAGACCAATGGACTAATACTAAGATTGTTTGCTTTTCCTTTGAACTTTTAAGGACATGGAGATAAAAATAAACAACTTGTACAAGCAGCTCAAGCATTCTGAACTAATTGAGTTGTAAGTATTAGCAATGGCCTCTATTCTGGGTTTCCTTTTTATGGCATCCAGAATGTTTCCACATCTGCCATACGTGATGCTCATGCTATTGATTTTAAGTTGATATGGTTCATTCAGCATCAAACAAGCACCTCGTATTTATGTAGAACAGCTTCTTTTTCTGTCACATAATCACCCAACCACAGAAATGTAAATTACATTTGGATTTGCAAAGTCCCATCTCATTTTTCAGCAGATTCCGGGAGTAGCTTATCTTTTACTCAGTAGACCAAAGATGTAGGGCATATCCTGGATATTAATTTCAATTCTCTTTCCTAATAACCTGTAAGAAGTTCATAGCAATACTTTGCAGAGGAAGATGCAAAAGCAGCAGCTTGAACAGCAGCAGCAAGGCCTGCAGCTACGTGCTTATTTTCAGAGCAAGTGCTCTCTCTTCATGGGCAGAGTTCAAATGACACTTAAACCATGCTCCTACTTCACCTCCCTGCTAGACTGCAGTTTCCTTTAAGTAACAAGGTTACACACAGGATCTGTGAATTTCCAAACACCACATCTAACTACAGAGCTCGGCACTGGGCTTCTCACTCTTACTCTCCCATTTTCCAACCACACCACAGTGCAGAAATCCTCCAACTCCAGAAAACACAAGGGGTTAAATATTGCTTCTAGCAATCACTCCCAAATTAAGCTCCAAGTACAATGTGCCAGCAGGAACTATGAGCCCAGTTTGAAAGCTCCTCTTTCAGTTCTCTGAAGTGGTTTGAGATTAAATTTTGTGCTGTATTCTGCAGAGAAGAGCTGTGCAATGACATTATGTATGCACTGCGTTAACTGTAGGAACAGAGGCTGAATTATAATACAAAGTATAAAACAACAAGCATTTTAGAGTAAATCTACTGCTTGCAATAGTACAGCTTTCCTCACCCTTGAAGGGCACTACAGATCTATTTTAATTACTGTGGTGCTTCCACCAGGCAATGTTATCAGAGAAGACAGTACCAGACCTTACATTGCCACTATGGTGGCTCATTTGATGGGAGAAACCCAGTAATACAAATACTTTCCTGTAATAAACCAATCAAAATAATGTTATCTCTATGCTGTTGATATGTTCTCTTACCACTGTGTGGCAGCTTCAGGATTGCTTAGTTTTACCTGTTATCCAAGACTGGATGAACTCATGAATTCAATTGTTCCATGCAGCAATTCCTATGAAATTCCTATTTACTTGCACCAATTAAAAAGGGTTCCCAATTTAGGTACTTACAAACACATGAGAAAGTACAATATCCCACCCCAAGAAGTTTGATGCTATCTCTAGATGGTTGGATAGCATGCAACAGAGGGATGTATAGCATAGCAGCCCTGAAATTATCATGGTGGAAATCATTCTCTTTCTGCTACCAGGAAAAAATCAAAGGAATTGCAGAATTCGATAGAAGCCTTGGAAGCAGGAAGCAGGTGCAGGGAGGAGAAGATGAAAAAGAATGAACAAGATAAAAGGCATGTGCTTTGGTGGGAGAGGGAGTTTGAGCAGCCTGGCAGTAAAATCTGGCAAGAAACAAAATCCTGATCTTGTTAAGACAGTCAAGTGATATCAGTGAAAAATTCAGTGTGTGGCTCTCTTTGTCCTTCCTGTTGCTCCTGAAGGCTGACTGCATTCTGGGAATCCTTATTTGTTCTCCAGTGTCTAGGGGGCTGCTGGAAACAGATGCTTTTTGAAAGCTATCCCTATACATAATGCTCCTGAGGTCCTTGCTCCTGCCTAGCCAAAGCAAAGTAAAGAGAGGTTCAAAATGAAACATAGCAGCATGTACTTTTAGAAAGAAGAAACCAAAACATGTGCAGTCTAGTAAGATCAGGTTTAAGATTCAGGGAATTGGGAGGGAGGAATTAAATATTTCTTGCAAAATTCCCAAAGGAACTGCTTGGCTTTGCTTGGCTTTGCCTTTACTCTTTATGCTGCTGCTGTGAGATACTTCTTAATGAAACTGCCTTTGTAATGGGAAGCAGTAAGAACCTCTTCTCCACAAGCAAGGCATCTGTTAGGTTGCAGCTCCTTCTCATGCTGTAGCTTTATCATTTTTGTTAAGGAGCACTTGCAATGAGCCGAGTTAGATGCAATCTCTGTCGTGTTTCTTTTTCTCCACAGCCAAGAAGGAGAGAAGGTCTGCCCTCCTACCCAGAATATAGCTACGGTGAAACAGGTAAAAGACAACTGCATTTCTCCCCTCACACCTGCACTTGCAGGAACACTCCATCTCTCTGTTTCAAGCTGGAAACCTCCTTGTTTCATTAGACTAATTTTTGAGTTTTTCAACCCCAGTTGTTGCCTGAATCACTCAGTTCAGGCTCCTCATTTCTTCTTGCTCACTTTGCAAGCCCTTATGAATTGTTCAATGTTTGTTGTCCTAGACATCAGAAAACTGACTTTCAAAGTGATTAATGTCCTTTTTTTTTTTTCCCTTTCTAGACCCAGAAATCCACCTACCTAAAAAAATTCTGCTTCTCTCTTGGGTAGGTAGAATGTTCTCATTGCATGCACTCTTGATTAGTTACACCTGGGGCACCATGGAGATAAGATCATTCTGACTAGTGCTGGAACAGCATGGGAGAAACAGCGTAAGCAAAAAAGAGAAATGTGCTGCAAGGGTGGAGTGGTGTGGATGCAAACTGAGTGGACCAGCAAGCTGAAGTAACCTGGGTACAAACACTGTTCTGACCCTCGGGTACATTTCCTTATGAATGTGCTCACCTGTCACCTCTGAGAAAGCAGCAATTACGTGCATGTCTCCTCCCCTCCTCCTGAAGAAGAAAGGGAGGAAGGCTGAAAGTTTAAGCTCCTGTTTTTCTCCCCCTGGGTGCTCCATTATCAGCCCTTCTTCAAACAACTTCTCAGCCATACTCCCCTCATCAGATGGATGCTGAGAGTTTGTTGGGGGACTTTCACATGCCTTGGCCACAGTAATGTGGACTCACTGAGCCTCAGGGCAAGTGACGTCATTTCTCTTTTTACCCAGTTTTGGCTGAGGTTTGAGGAAAATAAGATATTTATGAGGGAATTCTTCAGTTAGTCACTTTGTGGTGAGGGAACAGCTGTTTCTGAAGTTATTTATAGATTATTTGGTGAAGGCTGATGGTGTAAGAGTAACCATTTTTTGCTCATTTTCTTTGTCCCTTTCCACTGGGACTGGCAGGAGTGTCTCCCAAGTCACACTGTCCTTTCTGCAGTAGTCTTGTAGTGTCTTTGTAAAAGAAAAGTAACCTTCAGTTTGCTTCTGTATGGTAGGAGACTTTAAGATGGACCTTGTCCAGAAAATGGATCAACTTGTTTTTTCCTTCCTGAGGAGAGAGAAGCATTTTTTCACTGTTGCACAGCCAAGCACAATTAGCAAGTGCTTATGGCTTTTTTTTCTTTTTTTTTTTTTTTTTTTTTTTTTTAATTTGTGAATCTTCATTTCCATTTAAATTTGAGCATTTTCACGTCAGGAAAATGTTCCTGCCAACATGGAGCTTTCACCTGTGGGAATAGCATTCCAAAAGGAATGCTTTCACAGCGGGGAAGCGGTGTGGACCAAGAGCTGACAGGACTAACAATGAACCTTACACAGACTCTGGCAAATTTCTTTCTTCATGCTTCAGTTACCCACCTGTAATGTGATTATACTATTAATCTTTTCTGCTCTGTGTCCTTATGTGTTGATACCACAAAACCTTTGGTGGCAAGAGCCATTGTTAAGCGTTAAACTCTTGCCAAGGATGGACTCCATGATAATATTACCAACAAAAAGAAGGAAGGATTCTGCTTTGACCAGGGCAAAAAATTATAAGATTATATGCTTTGATACTTTTTTTAGTAATGGAACGTTTTTACAGTGTCTGTAATTTTTTGTGTGTGTGCATTTATCTTTCTCACTTGTTGCAGGAACTCCGTGTGGCTGTTTGCCCAGTCCTTACTGTACTGTGTCTGCTTGTACTTAACACTTCTCTTGATTTATAAACACCTACCTGATCATACCTGGGCATACCATCTGGGCATACCAGACAGTATCTGCCATCAACCATGGACACACTAACCCCAGAAGAATTTCAAGACTCCAGGCTGGATTTCTGTAGTGTTGCCGAATTACTTCTGGGAAGACCAGCACTTTAAAACAAAGCATCCATAAATGCTAAAAGCACATGATAATAATAATTCTTTTCTGTGAGAAATTAATTAGCTCCTCAGAGGAAGAAACTAAAGCCCGTGTATCTCAGCAAGAGGGAATACACTCAAGAGCATTCAGTTGTTTGCTGTAAGAGGTGGGTCTGAGATGCAAAAATTGCTTCAGCATCCATTCTGATCTACTCCCCAAATCCCCGAATGTCCTGTCCCCATCACCACAGGCATGAGTGCAGGAAATCTGTAATGAAATCTAAATAGGATCTTCTGTTAATCAAATGGATATGACCCCATTATCAGCAGGGCAGTGATAACTGATAGGAGCTGAAACTTTGTCTTAAAAAATGCCTGGTGACCAGCTCAGGCTGAGGATCTGCATGTCAGTCGGCCACCTTGCTGCCTAATGACAGAAGTCCTGCAAATGGCCTCTTGTGCACACAGAGCAATGCTATTGCACACCCACAGCGAGCCCCTCATGAAGAATATGAGGTTTCCCCTTGTGATCACAACACAGGGATTACCTGTAGGCTGTGTCAAGCCCAGGTTTGCCTTGGAGGAACCTGTCATGCACAGACCACTAGTCTGACAAGGTGGATATTTCAAACATCATGCATAGGCAGAGATCATCAGAATGTCTTCTGTGTGCTTTACTGAGCTGCCAAGCCTTCCCATCTCACCTCAGCACACAAGAGACCTTGACTGAACTCTCACTGGCCCCACAGAACTGCTCTTTGTGGATGCCTGAGAAGGTTTCAGTGGAACCTGCCTTCTGGGCTTGGCTGTCCTGAGAGCCCTCCATGTCCTCACTTTCAGCCTTCCAGAAGGGGATAGTGCTCCTTCTGTCCTGAATAATTTTGAGAAGTAGACTATGTTCATGATGGATAACACGCTACCTCACAATGTCATACCCAGTGTTAAAGGACACCCAGATTGCTTGCCCCGGTTGCAAATTTCTGTGCCTTGTCTCTGAATGGAAACCAGGATGGTTTCCATACAGAGTCGATGTCTACTTCTCAGCTTGAAAAATGTATCTCAGTGCTTCATGAAATATCATCTGTTATCTGCATTTCCAAGTCTTGCAGACAGCATGTTTTTTTCCTGGGTCTTCCGAATTCACTGCCCATTGGCCTTGCCTGTTTTTTGATGAGTAAATAATGCAGCAATGAAATTGAGCTGTTGAAAAGGAAAATAATATAGAAAATTGTTTTAACTTCCTTCTCAAGTTATCTTCTACTCTGGATAGTTTTGCTCTTTTTCAAAGACTAGGAAGAGCATGAAAACCACTTTCTAATGTCACAGAATCTTACAAGGCTGTCTTGTCATATGCCAAATTGCTTTTCATGGTATAGGAAAGGCAATGCATGACTTCATCACCTGATGGAGAAAGGAGCCTAAACAACCAAAGCTGGGAAAGCAAACCCACATGAAACATCTATGATTGAGTGAAAGGGTGCTGAGACCAAAGCACTGTAGCAAAATGTCCTGTTTCTATGTAGCAAATGGGGTTTTCAAATGAGAGAAAGAAAATTCACTAAAATTATGAAGAGAGGATAGAGGTGAAAGACACCCTCCGTATGAGAAAGAACAGGTATTCATAGAAAAAAGCTTTTGTTTTTGTGAAAACCTGCAAAACTATAATCTAACTGATGTGAGATGTTACATGGTACAGCTCAGCTGCCGCCTGCTTTCATGCATCTAGCTCGGGGCATGCCTCTAACACTGGTACTCTGTGTCCAGCTCCCCACACTGCTTGTGAGGCTGGGCTTGTGTAGCCTGGGGGAAAATTTGGAACTGTGCTCTGAGATGAACATTTCTACTTACTGCTCTGTGTCCATTAAAAAAAAAAAAAAGAGAAAAAAAAAAAAGAAAAAAGAAAACTCCTAAGCCATCTCATTATTCCTTGTTATAACCATAACCTACAGGTTGTGATCCTTGTGACAGGAGCCTTTTTAGCAGAAAGAAATTTGGTGGGGAATGATTTTAGTACCCTTGTTCAGCTCTATGAGTGCAAATTTTTTTCGGCGATCTTGACCACAGAGTTTAAAACACAGGATAAAGCAGCATGCCACTTGATGGTGGCACAAAAGAAAAAAAACCTGTCTGGACAGCCCAGTTTACAGCCAAGCCTGGTGGAGTGGGTGGGCAGCTGCTGTAGGGAGGGCATGTGAAGGCAACAGGAGGTGGTACAGAGAGACCAGCACCTGTTTGCTGCTAAAAGCCAAAGCAATTCCCCTGTCTTGTCGGCTGACAGCTCCTCCTCCTCCACCCACCCATCACTCTAGGCAGGAGAAAGGGCACTTTCAGCCCCCTGATGTGCAAGAGGGAGTCATTTAGGGAGCTGCAGTGGAAGTGATGGCAAAGGTGCTGCTGGGAGCAGCCTGCAGTCTGTCAAACCCCAGCCACAGATGCTGTACCAAACACATACAGTGCAAGACTTAAAAAGTGAGACAATATCACTGCTTATCTCTTTGTTTCCTTTGCACGTCCTAAATTTTGTTTTTTTAGTTGCTACTCAGTTTATATGCCTCAGGCATACTGTGTTCAGTGAAGTTTGATTGTGGAATTGTGATGTCGGGTTTGCTACAGATTTCTGTCTCTGTTTTTTTTCCCAGCTGGCTTTATCTGACCAGTGCCCTCTCCTCTGGTGGGACTAGATTAAATCATTACATATGAAAAAGAAGTTAATTAACTTCCATGTCAGCTCTTCACTTCTCTCCCCCTTAATGTCAGGGGGAAAAGTGTCTAAGTTTGGATTGTATGCAATAGTTTTCTCATGCAGCTGTTCATGCTTTGAGCTGATGAAAGGCACTGTTTTAGGCGCAGCTGAGCCACATGTCCCTCCTCATCCTCCACACAGTAGAGGATCACCTCAGGACAGGACAGTAAGCCCCTCCATCACACCCATCAATTTGGTGGCTTAGACTCATCTTGCTGCAGCTAATCCAAGTTTTCTTGCATCTGTCTTGCATACTGCCAGGAATGCTTAGTTGACTGCGACAGGAAGAGCCACCATTTTACGTATTATCACTTTAATTTGGGTGTGATTTTCAAGTGAGCTCCTTCAGGTGTAAGCCTGCTTACATTGGTGTCAGGAGCAGGTTTGTTTGGAGGGTTCTGCAGCATCATCTGGGTGTTCAGCATGCTCTGGGGGTTTGGCATCACTAAAGCTTTTGTTTCCATTCTAAAATTTTGCCTCCTCTCCACTTCTTCCCCACTCAGATGGAGAAAAGATGGATGCTGGAATCTGACCTCAGTGTCTTGAGGACCTATGTGGTCATTTTGGTTCAAACTGACTTGCTTGAGAAATCCTTCAAAATTTCTGTTGCTGTTTCTCTCTGAACTAGGAAAAGATATATAAGGGCAGTGGGGGTTTATAACTTTGAAATACAATGGTGTTGAGTATTCACAGTCCCTCCTGCAAGTGCCTAGAGGAGGTGAAGAAAAGGTACAGGTATAACTGGTATAACTGGTCACAGTGCAAAATAGAGCAACCTTTCCTTCTTGCAGAAGTACATCTGACCATTTACACTCTCTGGGAGACCCTTTCTTCCCTGTTGCAAACTCTGGGGCAGCTTGCTGTTACTCTAGAGTGGTTTTAAAAACTACCAATGCATTGAAATTCATCACCTTAGGCAAGCAAATGCATAGCTCATATGCTTGCATAACCTGTTCCCCAGCACAATGCTGCCTCTCCAAATAATAGCTTTGCTATTCTGCATCCCACAAAGCACTGAGTGATGTGGATGCAAAAAAGTTTAGGTGGATGCACATCTGAAAGCCTGAATAAGTAATTGGAAATAGGAATCTCTTGAAGGTGAGTCAATAGGCAAACTGCATTAGGCTCAAGAAATCCTCTGAGTGGAAATTAGGTGAAGGTGGGAATAGCACTCAGGGGATGTGCCATATATAATCTTTGTACTTTTCTTAATTTTCCTGGGTGTCTGACTGTGGACACCATTCTTATACATTCTTCATATTTATCAACCTGGTCTTAACGAAATAAAATACATTTCCCTTTGACCCCAAAATATTCAGGTCCCAGAGAAAAAGTAAATAGAAGTGTATGGGCGGCATGGGGGGGAGCAATAGGACAAATCAAGAAAAGTGAAAGTCTAGTACTCAAAACCAAAGCAGTTTGGGTCTGTCTAGCCCCACTGGCCTGAAAGAGAAGAAGAGGATCTCGCCACAGCTCCTTTTGCACAATGTTGGAGCATTAGTGATGGCAGACAAGCCAAGCTGTCCCTCGGGACAGCAGGTTAGTCAGCAAATGAGCCTGGTGACAGGTCATCTGCTGGTAAGATGACATTTCCATTTATTACAGTGTGTCTAAGCAGATATGCTGATGGCCTCTGGTTCAGACACTCACATCTGCTCCCTGCAGCAGTACTGCACACCAGCCCTCCCTTTGAGAATGGGCAGCACCGAATCATCAGGTCTTGTACAGATTCAGTCCTTGTGCTGGTGGGCAGGCTCGGCTGTCGCCAGAGAGAAGAGGGAGAGGAGGAGTCCGAAGAGGAGCAGGAAGCGCGTTAGTCCTTGATCACAATGGGCGTCAGGTCTGGGCATTCGCACCATTATCTGAACTACCGGCTAGAGGCTGCAGGAGTTAACACCAATGATTTACTTATCAAAGAGCCTTCTGAATAGTACCAGAACAGATAATTCCCTCTAGAGTGTTTTGGGTGCATTTTCTTGTTGTTGCTTTTTTTTTTGGGGTTTTTTTCTTACCAAAGATCAGAAGGAGTAATAGCTTGATCATTTTAAAGAAGCCTTGATATGGCAAAAATCTGGCTCTGGGGTGAGGTTCATAAATAGCCATAGATGGACAACCTTAAGCAGGTAAGAAACATGTAGGTTCAGAAAAAGAAGAGAAATAATTCCTGTCATTTTCATGGAAAAAAAATGCCCAGTGTCTTCTGAAATATTTTATATATCCAGTGTGCATTAATGTCTCGGTTAAAAGTCGGAGAAATATACTTTAAAGTCTGAGCCGCACCATCTGGTTGTCTCCCTGCTCAGTGCCCTAAGCATATGGCCTGAGAGAGCATATTTCCTTTTCCCTTCTCTCCTGTCTCTTTTTTAATTCTGCCTAGCCTCATTACCTTAGATTTCCTTACACTGAATTTATATGCATAAACCATTCATTTGCCTTCTCTCTTAATATAGCTGCATGATTCTGAACATCATTTAGGCTGGACTGACAACTCCACATTTTGCCTTGTCAGAAAAATTATTCACATTAATGCCTATTCATTCCCCTAAATCATGATACACAGGGAAGCAAATTGGTCCTAAGGATGTTCTTTGTGTCACGTTACTGCCTCTTCCTTGTCACCAAAGACTGTTTTCATATCAATTCACTCCACAGTTTTCAAACTCCCATGTTCAGAGAAATTGTGGTGATAAGGTAAAGCTGTTACCTGCTGATAAAAATGGCTTTGACTGTTTATGTTCTATAGATTTTTTTTTTAACTAGTTGCCTTGAATAAGACCCTTTTCATGCTAAATAACTTGAAAAGCACTCTGAAGAGCATATTTTTTTGTTAAAACTCCATTAGTTATGTTGGCCTTCAGGTGTGGATGCCTAGTGGGCATATTTCTCTGTCTTATGTATATATATATTAACTTCAGCAAGAAGAAGATATGGCTTCACCCATCTAGGCAGTCTGACTGCAGTGGTGTTTTTCCATCTGTGGAAAGCACCTCAAGCTGCAAAGAAATGAAGGTCCAGCTTTTTGATTTTTGTGATGGTTGTAGCGAAGAAAATATTGCCAGCACTGGGCAGCAAGTACTTCTATTGAACCTCTTCTCTGAACTTCTTATATTTCACAAATACCTCACCTAGCATCAGATTTGGTTAATATTTCCACCTCCCTTGAGCCATTCCATCTAGGTTTGCGTCCAGACCTTGAGGCATCACAGCCCCAAGGTGTTTTTCCAATGCAGGTCTGCTGGGCATTGCTCATGGCTGCTTGCACAGACACTGCAGAATTAATGCCCACAGAGGCATATCAGAGCAGGGCCACTCCCAGATTACTGTGTTTCTGTGGAAAGCAGTTCAGTTGCAAGGAGACAGCCAGGTCCTAAATAACCATCTCTCCAGAAGAAATGGAACATTCCCAGTTCTCTTTCTATATATGATTCCTGAGGGAAACAAAAAGGGCTTTCTTTCTATAGCCCACTGTAGGCTTTAGTACAGTGGTTTGTTCAAAATAAAGAATGGAATTAAGATAATTGGTTTTGCTTCCATGGAGTTGCTGTGGTGGTATCTCAGTTTTAATGCTAACCAACACAGTCCAAAAAAATCAACACTGTGGGGAGAAAGAGATGTGCCAATATCCTTAACAGAACTTCTTAATAAAAGGATTTTTAACCTTGATTCACTTTTCCAGATGCAGCAAGGTTTCATAAAATAAGAAATACATCAACATATAGTAGAGATGTGATGTTTTCATTTGAGTTCCACTGGTGACACAATCCTACAGTAGCGATTTGGAAGAGAAATAAACCACCCCAGCTTGGAAAGAAACTACAGTACAAATGCTCAGTAGGAACACTATGAGGACAGCCTACTACTTTCAGGGATGAGAGCAATTTTGCTGCCTTCCACCAGCAGAGTAGGGAAAGCTGAATGCTACTGGGAAACCATGATACTAGTACATAATACATGTGGAGGGTTTTGCACACAGTATGGAACATCATGACCAACATACCAGCCAGGAATATTTTGTCTCCCTGTTATGGTATGAGCTGTGTTAAATACAACTCTTACAATTGGTTATTTGAAGGAAAGGTGGTGTTTAAGTCTGGGCTTTGGCTTGACACTTGGGGTTTGTCAAGAGTTTTTCCTAGCTCTGCCCCGGGCCATGGAAGAAGCATTTAGTATCTGCCAGATTCAGTTCCATATCTATAAAATTCAGACTCTAATTATTTGTTCTGCTCTATCTTTTGAAGTGGGCAGGATTTTCAAAGTCCAGTATGCTCAGTGTATATTTGAGGAGTGCCCAACATGACTGCACGCACCCCAGCAGAGGGATGTCAGTCTGTAGAGAAGAGAAGGGGAGTGACCTCCACAGGTCACTTCACTCCACCAGCTGCCCAGAGATGGCAAAATGCTTGATGGGGGCTATCCTCACTCCCTGAACATCCCAGTGAGCAACTGAGGTTCCAACAAAAGACCAAAGCCATTAAAAACACAGTGGATGTGAAATGCCTTCACTTCAGTCAATTTTGTAAATTGCTTCTCCTTCAGTGGCCCTGATAAATATCTTTCTTTTTATGTTGAAAAATTATTAACTGTGTTGTGAGTTGCCATGGATGCGGCACTCAGTTTATTGCAGACTTTGCCTCTTACTGTGCTGGACCTCATTTTCTGTGCTCTCCTAGGCTTATAAATATTGAGTAAATTGGCCCACTTTTTTCTCAGAAGTCAGAGGCAAAATCACCACTAATTTAAAGGTGTGGGCTCAGACCTCTTATATTATGTTACTCTTTTCATAGCATCAATCACCTCTGTTCTGGCAGCCCCCCTGATTCTGCCTAGCAAGTCAGGCTTCCACTCAGGTACAAATAAATCTAAAAAGCAATAAAAGAAAAAACCCAAACCTTTCCCTCTATAAGCCAGCACAGGAGGCTGTTTGTCCCTGGGAATGGTTTTGGGAATGCAGAAACTGTAGAGAAACTGCCTCTGCATTGCAGCAAGGTATTTGAAGAAATCAAAGTGATCTGCATATAGTATGTTGTTTAGCTGCAGTAGTTTTCCAGCCGGCCACAGTGTCAGGGACTAAGTGGATGGTGCTGACAGATAAACGTTTGAGAATTGCTTGGACTGACTATAGCTGCAATTACTGTAATGAGATGAAATTTGTCTTTGGCCTTCTCAGAAGATATTTCCCAAAAAATGGATAGTGATAGGGTCTAAATCTTCAAAGCCAGTTGGCAATATTGCTAAAAAAAGTACTATGGAAATTTCCTTGTACTCAGTTGTTTGTTCTTCCTCCCCTCTAAACCATTATCTTTCTTTTGAGAGAAAGGAATACTGCAGAGGCACAGACGTCAATATAAATAATTTTTTTCTTTACAGTTAAATCTTTAGTATTTCTTCAGTGATTTTAACAAAACCCAACAACAAACAAACAAGATTCTCAACATTTAAGGGCTACTCTTGAATTTGAATTTTCCAACCTCTGATGCAAACCATCAGATTTTAAACTTCCTCTTTATCCAGCTGTTCAATTCAAGCCATGCAAGGACATCTTGGATTGCCATGGTGCAGTGTCACCAGAGCAGGACCTACTCTGCAAGGTGCTCTGCATTCATAGAGCCTGGGGCAGTTATCATGCAAGCTCGCTCCTTTGAATTTTGTAAGGTAGCTTGATATATTTGCAGTAGTAAAAACTTCCCAATGAATTTCCTTGTTTTCTCAAAATCTTTGAAGCTGTCCACAGTTCGTGACCCCCATCCTGTTTAAGTGACTTGCATGCAAAATGAGATGTTTAAAGGAGAGAACAAGGATAATGTTGTGACTTGTCCAAAGTTGCTTCAACTAGTATTATTTTAATAGCTATCCTTATTATTATTATTAGTTGTTCTATGCTGACAGCTTTCACTTGTTTTAAACAAAGGGAAGAGAACATGGAACTTCAATTTTTCTCCCTAAGGCTTTCTTACATTCCCCTACAACCACCCCAATGTTAGCAACCCTGATCCAGGACAGCATAAGTAAAGAGATAATTAGATCCACAGGTACCGTCCCTGAACGAACAAGCAACCCACTTCCTAACTGGGCTGCTCAGAAGGAGAAACCTTTTGGTTTACCAGGTTGGTTAAACTGTTTTCTCTTTCCTCTCTGCTCCCTGCACCCATTTTACACTCTCAGCCCAGAGGGTGCCTGCATGTCCCAAGGCTCAGCCCCAGTCCCAGCTGGCACAAAGAAATAACCAGGGATGAGACAAAAGTTGGATGACCTGAGGAAGGGATACATTGTACACAGGGCCAGCACAGAATTCTTAAAGGACCTATAGAGGTTAGGGTATAGGTTTGTCTCTCCTCTGCAGCCACCCTGGTTGTGGCCTTGTTTCATAACATTGCCCTGCTAAAATCATTGCTGTCCTGATACCGGGGTATTTATGTTTTAGCTAAGTAAGTGCCAACGAGTACCTATGGCCTGACCCATTTCACGCCCTGCAGAATGTCTCAGGTACAGCAGGATGCCTTTCACAAGAGGCAGGGTGGGAGTGCTGGACTCATGGTTTCATGCAATTAGAGACTCAAGCCTTCAGATCATCCTAATTATTTTTTTTCCCCAGACACAATGCCCTTGCAAAGACATGTTTCCAACCAGAAGTCTCTGGGACAGATAGAGACAAACAGACCAGTACTCAGGTCTGCTCCTTGCTTCTTAGCCTGCACAAGCAAAAAGAAATCATCTTGCAAACTGACACCGTTTTATCCTGTACTGACTGAAGTTTTTCAATAGTTGTAGAAAATCAGGGCGAAAGGGAAGCAAATTCTGGAAGAGAACATCAACAACACACAAAGGACATTGTTAATATTAGTGGACTGTACTGGATGCAAGGTTATTGGAAATAATGTAGGGCAAGTGCCACTTGATGAAAAATGGTATGGGTTTGACTTTAAATAAGATTTCATAAATCCAGGCTTTGAGAAACGAGAGAAGAGTAAGAGAATGAATCATCCCAAGCAATTTCAGGGTAGTTTACATAGTCTGACACTTTATGTCAAGCCACCCAGCTCTCCTATTTTTAGCACAATTGGAGACGGGTCCAAAATGTGAGGATTAGAGGAAATACTTCCCAGCATTTGCTGATCTTTCGCCAGAGATTTTTGGCTTGACTGTCAGCAAAGATTTGCAGAGATTGGAAGAATTTTTTTCCAAGTTTCATATTGCAATTTGTTTCAAAGCTTGGGCTCAGGAATCTTTTGACAAATCAAAGCCAGAAGTATCTGAATTGTGAGGATAGCAAAGGTTTCAGCCTGGTGATAGGTTTGCTGTTATCAGTAAAATGCTTCATCATGATTGAAGCTAGCATATGAAGTCCAGGGTAAAGAAGCTATTAGCAGTACACTGTTATTCTTATTTCATAATTAAGCTACACAGCAGCTACAGTTAGTTACACTGGAATTTTGGAAGAACAGAATTATAATATCAGTTTGTTAGCACAATTTGATTTTAGTTCTTTAAAGGTTTGGTTGCTCAAATTCCTGTCGCTTTTTCTTACATTTACTTGTAGTTGGAGTGTGATTTCAAATATATCAAGCAATATTGATTCTTCCATCACTAAGCAAATATCATAGCTTATAACTATGACTGTTATATCTATGAGGTGAAAATATTTTATCTGTAAAAACAATAAATCCACATGCAAAGGCTGATTCTGGGAGAAACAAGTTTTGTTTCTTTCCCACAGACTGTACACGGTCTTGTTTTTCCATGGTTTGTTTGGCGTTTTATATTGCTCTGATGGATGATTTTTGACAGCATAAAATAAAGGCTGGTGTTCCTGACATTAAGGCAATTTGTGTCAGCCAAAGTTTCTGCCTGGTGGCATTTTCTCTTCTACAAGCACTGTCCCGGCAAGGTGCTCACCCTTTCAAGCTTTTCCCAAGCACCCATATTATTTATGTTAGCCATGGAAAGCCAGGCTGTTCTTGCACCCGCTGCAGGGAACAGGACAAGTACAGGGCAGCAGCTGCTTCTGGAGTCCATGAGCCCAAGCTTTCCTCTCCATGTTACGCTAGAAAAGATGACATTGTGGGGCAGGATAGACTTGTGGTATTCCTTGAGAAAAAAAGAAATTATTTCTTATGATTTCTGTAAGGCTTTCCTTCAAATAATTTTGCAGTCATTTCAAGTAAAACCAAAGCCACTCTAATCTAGACTTAATTAGATGATTTCACTTCAATGAAACAATACCCTTACAAAGCACGTGTCAGAGCTGCTTATGTTCATGCTCACAAAGTGAGGAATAAGATCAAATTAATTGAAGGTAACGCATTACAAGTTAAACAAATGCATATGTGAAATAAGAGAGAAACACAAAAGTGAGGGAAAATGCTTTTAAATTCTATTTCCTGGTTTTGTCTGGGAGTCACAGGGTCTTGTACATTCACTTCTCTTAAATAGCAGAGTCTTATTTTACATAGTATTTTGGCTTTTGATGGTTAATACAGGGGAGGGATTATTTTGTTTTGGGGGTAGGAATCTATTTTTTGGCATACTGTGAGGCATAGAAGATTTTAGCAAGAATTTACCAGTTAACCAACAGACATGAGTGTCTTTCTAGAACACAGAGGAAAGGTAGATGAAAGAAACGTCTTCTTCACTGCATTATTCATCCATTGTTAGACAGTTGCGTTTCCCACTGAGGCAGTGTTGGATTCATACAGGGTGCTGTACAGCACATAAAAAAATCAAATGTTTTAAGATTTTTTTTTCTTTTTAAGTAAACTACTTACAGGGCAGTTTTTCAGCAGTACACTGGGACTCTCATGCTTTTCTGCCAAGCTGCTTTCCATCTTGGTGGCCCCTGGGACTCATGAGGAGAAGGTATAAGTTGAAGGAGCTGCTTCCTACTCTGACACCAAGTACAGGCCCTTTTTTAACCTTGGCTACGGGCACCAGTAACACCACCATCCACCTCTAGTACCTCCTCCCTTGACAGGTACACGGTCCACCTGCTTGCTCACCTCAGTGTCTCACTTTGATTACCTCAAAATTGAACGAGATGTGCTGAGGATACATTTCCCTGGGGACATGTCCTACAAGGCAGCATAGAAAAATTTGTGCTAGACTTGACTCCCTGCTTTTTTACACTGCCCCAAGGCTAACCCAGCAAACTTCTCACAGAGAAGCAATAGCTAACCTGAGTTTCATACTGTAAAATTCTCCCCTTTGGTAAGTGACAGCACAGCCCTCATATTCTTACAAAGACTTCAAATGGCAGAGAACTCTAGAACCAAAACAATGATTGTGCCTTAGAGATACAAGGGTATCATATGGGGCCCAGAGGAGTTGCATGGTCTTTATCAAGTGGTAAATGATACCCATGTGGGCACTGCTGCCTGCTCTGAAGGACACATCTGCTCAGCTGACCTGGAAGCCAGAACCTATTTGCTGAAGCAACTGCAGTTATCAAGGCAGCTTAAACAGTAGGAGACCACATAGTCTGATAATAACAGTTATTACCGTAATTATTACTAGTTTTTCTTCAGCCAAGCAATCAGAATTGAACTGATTTCTGTCCTTCGGCATCTATTATGAGAGGTTTGGTACATCTGACAGCAAGAATCTATTGTTTAGCTGTATTAACCAGTCAAAACATATTGAGAGTGTTAATACGTAAAATCAATCCTGTAAAACAACAATGATATGTCCAAATCCAAAGTATGAGTATTTTATGGAGGCCTTTAATTCTGAATTCCTGAAACTGAATCTGCTGACTTCTTTTGCTGCCCCACAAGATGACTCTATTACAAGCATAAGGCTTGGTCCATTAAAGAGCAGCAGGGCATATTCCTTGTCACTATATATAGGAAAGCCCACACGGTAGCAATCCTGTGGCTGGGGCTTGGCTTGCTAAAATAAGTCAGGAAAATACAAGGTTATGGTTCCCTCAGTAACTATATTTCAGTTGCAGTACATGTATACAATAAGACATAAAAGTTACCATGGCGTACCGTGATACAAAATGTTATGCATGCCCAAGGGCCTTTGAGTTATGATTTTTGCCGGAGTTAATTTGGCGCTGTTAGTGGAGTGATTCTTTTAAAGAAGCAGCCAAGGTAACATTTTACATTTAACTTCTCCATTGCCATTCTTCTTGGCCTTGTCAGTTGTAAGAAAAATTAAATGGTGCATAAATCTCTGCTCATGCAACTAGGTAGTAATACTGGAAGATGCACAGTAGGAAGGGCACAGACATGACTGTATCTACTGCAAGCCTCTTGAGGCTTGACAGTGTGCTGTCTAAAGGATTTCTGTTTCCTTTCCAGATGCTTAACCACAACCAGTAGAAAGGAACCAATAGGGAATTATGTCTCAATATAGAGGCAAGTTACTTATTCACCAAATTTAATCATGGTCTTTTCCTTTTGTTGTTTGACCATATCACTGGTTCACCTTCAGATAGTTTTCCTCCAGAGCTCTTCACTCTCTAGGCAGATACCTTCCATACAGTAATATAGAAATACTCTTCAGGTACTGTTATTCGTGATATGGCTTAACAAAGTGTTCCCTCTAGGGGTTTCTCTTGGAAAAAGATAGCTAACAATAAAACAAGAGGACAGTAATATAACAAGCATTATAATCCCGCATTTGGGATACTGCAGGCTGGTTTCTCACCAAGTGGCAGAACTCTTCTTATTATTCCCGCCCTACTTCCCACTTTACTATAACTCCAACAGTAAGTTGAATCAGGAAAATCAAGCATTGTTTGTGTACCAACAGCCTTAGAATTCTTTCTTCATTTAGCCCTTCTGATTAGTTATTTTATACATGACAGATGTACCTGCAGTAGTGACCCAGACATGAGCACATTTCTCAAAAAATCAAGTTTCATTAGCAGAGACATAACAGATGTGCTGTGAAATTTAGATGCTGAAAAGCAACTGGGATTTGTTGGTGAAGCTCATGTTTCCAAGTGATAGAAGAGGATAGCAAACCTCCTATCTCTACTACACAATCCTTCATCTGTCGCTAACCCTGATGGCTGGTGTTTTACATATTGCATTTCATGCACTGAGCCAAACAGCAGTGGGTATGAGTTACTCACAGCAGTCCCAATTCTAGGCAAGCAGTAGCTGAATTCCATAAAACTGAAGATGGAAACCTGGTTTTGTGGACTTCACCTGGGAGAAAATATCGTGGCCTAGTTAAACAGCTCTATTTTCACATATGATTGTAAAGAAGTGTGAGGTTTTGTTTCCAAAAGGAGCAAGTTCACACAGATCTATTGGGAGCTGACAGCACTAGATGTCTTTGGAAAGTAGGTCATTACTATGTCTGTGCCTAATTTGAAGTAGCCAAATCTTCAGCACTGGCCTGATTACCACAGAAAATAGTGTGCAGCAGAAAGGTGAGATGTCTGAGAATACAAACTGAGTATCCAGGCTTATTATGTTTTCCACTGAATACTGATAGAGAGAAAGACGGAACTTTCTTTTATTTGTCTGTGAATCTATGCATTCCTCTTACAGAAGTGCCTAAGCATTGCTGCATCCACATTTGAGAAGATAATCTTTACTCTGTTTCTGCTCTGGACACTATCACAGCAACAGAGAAGGGGAACTGTGTTTTTGTAATGAGGATTTTATGAATTCTTTGCTCTCCTCTGTGCTTCTTCTAGCAAATCATACCCTTCTTATATGAGGTGGCAGGCCACAGGTGATGTAGCACTTTCTCCATGGGCTCACCCTCACCTGTCCTTCTCAGAACCACCATTCCTCTGCAACCACATCCCTCCTCAGTCAGCTCCTGTCTGCTCAGCTTCAGGGATTCCTATCACGCAGCAAAATCAAGGCAGTGATTTAGAAGAAGGACTGAAAGTCCAGAAAGAGCTATCCAGGCAATGGTACAGAACTTCTGAACCAGAGCCTCCAGCTGAACAGGGGAGAAGGACAATGAATTTTGAGAGTTTTTAGCCATCTCGCCCTATCCACCTGCGTGTGAGGTGAAGAAATGCACCCTCCTTAACTCTCAACTTGCTGAATGTCTCTCCTGGAGCCAGAGAACAAGGTGGCCTTCTGGCAGCTCTGATGGCCTTCTGTGACCCCAGGTCAGCAGGAATTCCTGCGGGGTGCTGGGTTGGTCACTTCAAACAGCTCCATCCCATGTTTTACAGAAGGAGCCACAGGGAAAGCATGATCAGGAGTTTGAAGAAGCTGCTCCCCCGTCCACGATGCTCCATGGAAGCCCAGGTGAGGCATTCAACAGTCTGTGGGATTAAGAGGCTGTGAATTATCTGCATCCAGCCTCACTAACACCATCGACAGCAGGTGTGTGAACCAAATCAGAGAGTTTGTGCACCTCATTTGCTCATGAGCAATGATGGAAGAGAGGCTGGGAGGCAGCAGACCAAAGAGTTCACCTTTGCCATCACTGTCTAATGCTGCACTGGCTGCTGGTGCTTGCTTTAAGCTCACGTGGCTGCCATACCAACTGGTAGAACTCTGTGTATTTACACTGTTTTGCATTGGGAAATTGTTTAGGAACAAATAAATCCAATGCCCTGTAGGATTTTATACGGTGGTGTTTTTCTGTACTAAATTATATTTTGCTCAGTGGAATCTGAGCCAAGAAAAAAAAATGGTTAGCACCAGCTTCATTTATCACTGAATATGCGGCCAAAAGCTAAAAGTAGCTAACCAATACAAGTTAAAAAATACTGTAATATGCAAAATCGCCTATTTCATGCAGGTTACTTGGTGGGAAATGTTCCTTCTGGTCCCTGGAGACATGTAAAATTACTGGATGAGTATGAGTGTCAAATGAAGGAGGGGGACCCACAGGAGAAACCCACAACCAAAGCAAAAAGTCGATTTACAGGTAGTTTCTCCAAACTGTGAGAGCACAACCACATAAAACAGGAAGATGCTTGCTAGAAAATCCTGGCACGATGCCAAATTCTCCCCCTGTGTGACAGCTTGCCCACTTGCCTATCCATCCAGCACTCCATCTCCATGCACATTCCATGTAAAATCTCTATTTTGCCTGCAATTCACCCCTTCACCCCTAGTGACCAGCCACCAGTGGCACTGACCTAAATGGGACAGGCAGGTGTACTATAGAAGCAACTGATTTCAGAGACCTAAAGCAAATATTCATCCTGGAATTCAGAAGCATTTTGGAAAGGTGTGTTGAAATGGGACTGGAAACACTGGGTATCTCAATACAGCAGCCAGTCACTTCTCCAGAGCCTGCAGCAGGCAGAGTGCTGGCAGTCCTGAAGCGAGTTAGGTGAAAGACAGTTGAGTGATCTCTGTTTCAGAGTGTGGCTGAGAGAGCTGTGGGTATAACCCTTCAAGCCAGAGACACGGTTTCTGTCAGCCTTTCAACACGTAACAGGAAAAGAGTTCAAGGACGCAGGAGACAAAATCATTGAAAGTAATGTAATATTTCAGAGCTCACTGCATTAGAGGAAAACAGAGAGAGCTGTTTGCTATCAACTCTCATTAAAATGCAAAGCAATGTCTTTGTGCATTCTGTAAATATTTCTTCTCTTTTTCTCATGATCTTCAAACAGATATAATACTCAGGTATATCAGCTTCCAGAGGGCATGCAATCAATACAGAGAATTTTTTCCAAGAAACATCAAAAATTATAACTTAAGTATATGTCTTTATGTAGCAGGAGTTGGGATGTCAAAAGGGGGGGAATTTAGCTCAAGAACTTATCCTGACCATTTTGGAAAATACCATGGCTTAAAAATTGCCTGAGTACTCTGCAAAAGAGCCCTAACAGGAATCCAAATCATATTTATTCACCAGCAAACATGCAGCAGCAGAGTCTGTAGTGACTTTTCCTGCTGTTTTAATCTTTCCTGAAAAGCTTGTTGTTCTTCAGTTAAGAAATATACCAGCAGAAAATGTTCCTCCAGGTGCACTGCTCACTCTTATCACTCTGCCTGCAGCAAGTCTAACCTGTAGTTTGCAATGGGTGATGTTCACCCCTGTCACTGCAGGTTTAGTACAGCACCCCTCTTGATCTGCTTTTCTAACGATGCCCCATGCAGCAGCAAGAGGGCCTTCATTTCCTTTAGTCCCACACGTTTTCTCTGCTCTGGTTGCTCCTCTGCTGTGCTTTGATCACCTTATTCATGTTTTCCTCCTGGTTTGCAGCAGTTTTAATGAAAATGTCCTTTGTAAACTCTGAGAGCCATAGGCACTCCCACTGCTCTTAGAAAGACAGCTGAAAGATCGAGCCCACTTTGGAAAATGTAGTGTCACCTTCTACTTTCAGCATCAGTGACACAGTTTAGGAACAGAGCATGACATGTACCAAACTTAGTGGAAGTGGGATGGAGCAAAAATGAGAAATTAATGTAACACATATGGCTTTATTTTCCCTGTAAATCATGTTCAATTTAGGCCATAATGATTTATTCTAAAAGCACATTTAACTCCAATTTGGTTCTATATAACAGAACAGATGGGGGAAATCCACAGAGCTGTACTTTCCTGCATAAAAAAGAATTATTGCATTCATATCCTGGATTTTTTTAACTTTTTCTCTTCCCCGCCCATCTTTGGGTATTTGATTTTTATACTCAAAATAAAATAAGTTCACAAATAATTTATGCTCTGAACTTATTTATAAAGTCATGTGATTTGAGGAAGAGGGGTGAGTTTTCAAATTACAAGGTAGCTATTGCTGCACAAGAGGAACTTAGTCATTCTGCTCTCCCCTCTTCTTCCTCTTGTGCAGTATTTGTACACAAATACCATTGTTAGTATAGGGCCTACATTGTTTTGAGCTCTGCTTGTGAAGAACACATCGATTGGTGGAGAGAGAGGGATTATGTGTATTCCCACAGCTGTGCTGGCACAAGTGTAGATGTTGGTGCATCAGCATGGGAGCTACCAAAACAAAAGCAAACAAGGCTGCATTGTGTCAGTTCCACTGAAGATAACAACAGAGAATGCTTTCTGTTCCACTTGAGAAGCAGGAGAAAAAGTGTATGACCACACTTTTGTTATCTCCAGCAGGAGAAATCAGCGTCTTAAGGAATTTCTAGGAAAAGAAAAATCTCACCTTGAAAAATAAAGACAAGTCCAAATATCCTAAGGCTTCTTATTGCTTTTATTCCTGTTTGCCAGGCTTGCTTCCCAGGCCCACAGCCTTCAGGCAAAGCAGCAATTGCCTCTGCTCTGGTCAGAGCTGAGGATGGATTGCCAGCTCAGCACAGGAACTGTTCTGAGCCAGCAGCTCACTCTGACTCTTTCCAGCAAATAATTTTACAGCCCTGGAAATTACTCTGGACTGGCAAATGACATTATTTTTATGGGCCATTGCTTCATTGCAGCACTTTGCTCCATCCACTTTAGCATAATATGTCCTTTTATGCACTATTTTACCACCCTGTTATCTCACCTCCTTATAGAAGCATCCTGTCATAACCCTGTCTGCCATGCAGCCAATATGACTTGAGAGAAAAATGCTCACCAGGGCTCAGGAGGCCAAAGACCATCATTGCCCTAGGCAGGAACTGTTCATGGGCCTCTGCAAGGGCTTTGCCTCCTCTGTGTACATTTACACCCCTGCCCAGAAAATATCAGCACAATATTTTTGGTGAAATCCTTGCACCATCTCTGGTGGTCCCCCTAGATTCTCTTTCTACCCAGGGCAAAATGTAGCCTTGTTCTGAGAGGCTTCAGTTGGACTGGAAATTCTCACAATGGAAATGTGAGAGGGAAGATAGCTGGATTTGGTATAGCTGGCACTGTTGTTGTCACCTGTAGGGCTCAGCGAGGTGAACTGGAGCTTAGTCTTCTCTTTGGGAGGAGAAATCTGAAACCCAAAAGAACCTTCCTTAATTTTCTTCTCTTCTTTATAGAGACCTACGTTCTTGAGAGCATGAACAATATCATGTGACTGAAAACTTTCTAGCTCAGCAGGGACCCCCCCCTTCTGGGGCAACAGTGGTCTAGGAAACCTCACATATGTTTTAAACACAACTAGCCCAGTCACACTCTTCAAAAATTCAATTCAGGTATCTTTAGACCCATTTGACAGTTTGTCACTGAGAACACAGGAACTCGGGGAAGAGGACAATTGTCCTCTAGAATAGAGGGTCTACCTTTGCAAATTTCAGAAGGGGTAAAAATTAAACATCCCTCTGACACTCTTCCTCCTGCTCTGGCATAGGTCAAAGACTGTAGGACAGGAACCCCCATTGATGGCTGTCCATTAGCCATGTTTTAAGAGCTCTGCCAGGCCTTATCCTCCTGAAAAATGCATAGATAGAGCTGGTAATTCTTTCCAAAAGTCCATAAGCAAATTAGAAGTCCAGAAATCCATTCATAGAAGCCCAAGAGTTCTTTTTCCAGAAGTTCATCTATTCATCCTAAAGAATCAACACTTCAGAAGTGTAAAGGTAAAAGACAATGCTGAATGCTTTTTTGACCTACAGTGGTTTACAGCATTGAAATCAATAATAATTCCATTGGATTTATTGATAGTCTAGACATAGACCAGGGTTCAGGAGGTGAGAGCTCACTTCTGTACATTAATTGATCACTTGTTATAATGAGCCTTCTAAGTTTCAGAGGTCTTTTTGCATTTTTTTTAAACTTAAGTATTTTCAGACCTGGCCCTGCTGGCTTTTACCTCCATCTGCTCCCTCAGCATGACTTGATCTCAATTTCAATCTACTTCTCTTTGTTATCTCTCTTACCCTCTTTGACTTTCCCTTTCACTGTTCTCATCATAATTATCCATCTTCACCTGCTCTCCCCATGATAATTTCACAAACAGCATGACCTGGTGTGTTGTTATTTGGTCCCTTTGGGCTGCCTCCCTTGCTGCCTGGGCATCTCAAGGCATGTCTGGCTACTGAGCTTCACAAAAGGATGGTTTCTATGCAGACGAAAATGTCACTTTGGCTCACAAGTTGCAGGTTTCAGACTGTTACAGGAATTGGTAAACATATCCTGGGTTCAAACAGGTTTTAAAAAAATGATCTGACAGGAAAAAAACAAAGTGGGCATTCTAGCTAATGGCTCTTCTGAGAAAAGTAAAGTTAGATTCTAGCATGGCAGAGTCTCATGTGCACCATGGTGGCACTGGCATCACCAGGACAAGCCAATGAGACACAAATAAAGCATTTCATTCTGCCATAAAACTGCTCATAGATCAGTTTTTTAATATACATTTAAAAACTTACTTTTTTTTTTTTGTACAGCTGTGCAATGCACATATTTTTCATAAAAGAAAGGCCAGTAAAGTAGAAGTAATAATGATTTTTGTTGTTGTTGTTGTTGATTTCCACTAGCATTTTTCTTTTTGTGTTTCTGGTCTGTAAGATACCTATTTAAAAATGTTTGTGTCTCTTTGTACCAACTTCCAGCCTCAGCAACTTGTGCCTTTTTCAACATGATATGGAAGTAGATTGCCCTGGAGATGCTCACCTTGATCCATGGGTAAGACCAGAGAATATTCTAGGATTCTTCACAAATTAGGGAACCCTGACATATTTCTTACCTGTCCCACTCAGTCTTACACAGGAAATCAGCATCATGGTTTGCCCTAATTCACTCCTGGTTTGAGTAGCTGAGGTGGAAGATGCACAGGAAGTACTCAAGGCCAAGAGAACAAATCAAATTTGGCTGTAAAAGTCATATTTTCAAACTATCAGAAACAAAAGGCTGGTCACCAAATGCTTTGCCTTGTGTATCCTGCATACACTGATGTGCAGCTGTCCCTAGGCTGTGTCTTTGCACAAGTTTACAGCCAGGGATTACCAGATTGGGATGGCAACTGTGCCCTGTTCACACAAACGAAACTCACTTTGCTATCCCCAGAGTTCCACTTTGACACTGTATCCTGGAAAATTATGTGGCTACTTGCCCTCCTCTGGGGCAAATGTAGCCCGGGGCAGCAGGGAGGATTTTACACCCTTATTCCCATCAGCTGTGACTGATAGGAGGTTTGTCTCTGAGCTAAGTCAGGAATTTTTGAAGGGAACACCATAACTTCCTAAGAGGCTGATACCCAGAACATGTACAGCTAAAGGCCAGAAAGGCTGAAGTTTTGACTCTTTTTTTATTTTTTCATTTTAATTCTCTTGGAAAAAGTGATGTGTGCAAACAATAAGGAAAGTACCAAGCTAAATTCAGTATTCAAAGTCTTCTATTTATGAAGGGTTTTTTTTGTATGGAATTTGAAATATTAAATGCATTTATTAGTTGACAAACTTAAAAAAGAGATGTATACATATCAGTCTTGAGTACCAAGGGAATTGTCCCATGCTTTTCTGTCCCTTTGTGAATTCCATTTGCACCATTCGTATTTGTTCACAAACTTCCTTAGCCATCAGAAATGAAAATTGTTAGGAATCCAAGACTCTCTTTCCTGTCAAACATCTGCACAGAGCTTTGTTCAGCATCAAAGCTAAAGCCAACTGCATTTAATATCTGAATTTGCCTCTGAAGCAGCAGCAACAGCAACTGACAGTAATAAAACCCTACAGGAAATAAACTCGAAATAGAGCATATGTGAGCCAGGTCTTGGGTAGGTCTATCTTAAAAGTCAGGATAAAAGGCAAAGCCAAGAGGACTTTGCATCAGCAGGTTAAAGCGTGGTTACCAATTGCTTGTTGGAATTAAAGGATCTTAGAGAGCTGCTCTATTCATCCCCCTCACACAGTCACACAGAGACTGCTAGGCTTTAAGTCAGCCAAGGGTCTTATACCTCTAGCTATTTTGGTGCATTCTGAAATTGTTTCTATTCTTAATACTCTGTAGTCATTAAATTACAACCAGCTGTGTCCTGTCACTGACTTTTTTTGCAAACTGTTTTTAAAATGTAGTGCTTGCAATTCATAGATGTTTGGTTATCTGAGAGCTGAATGACAAAACAGCATATAACAGAGCAGAGGGCAACCCATGATCTTGTCCTGTAGTGTTTTGCAATCAATATGAAATGCAGTCAAAATGTAGAAGGGTCTGGACACTAAGGAAAACTGATTATGAAAGAGGTTTAAGGCATAAAGGAAATTAAAGCACAAACTGGCTTTGCTTAAGTGAACAGGAGTGATATTTTGACATGTCATTTAACATTTCCCATATGGCTTCAACTAGAGTTTATTTGAAACCTTTCAAAACTTTTTCCTTGTGTGCAAAATGACTCTTTACAACAAAGGAGAAATAAATAAAAAAAAACAACCCCACCATAAAGCATTTGGCCATTAAAGCCAATTTAATTAAACAATTGAACTGGCCTGTGTGTCTCCCAGGTGGGCAAGTCTGGGATAATGCTTTTAAACAGCAGCTGCTGGCAGAGGCACGTTTGCTACAGCGAAGAGGTGAGCTTAATCCCCCTGTTCAGACCTATCCCTGGGCTTCAGGGGAGCTCACTCAATTCTGACCACATGAATCTTCTTTCTGGTATGTGGTACACGACCACATGGAGATAAAGATTTTTAAAAATAACATCTGATGCTGTCAAAGTGTTTGTGCACAGAGCTCGGGCTGCTATGCAGGAGCATGATTTTCTAGAAGTTGGGAGCTCTGTGCTTTTTGAAGGTGTGGGTCAGAAAGGGTATGTCATGTTCAACAATCAAAACCAAACTGCTGCCTTTGAAAGCCAGGAGCACAAATATGTGAAGATCCTAAAGCCTGACTATTTCCTTTCTTCTTCTAGACCAAGTTTCCACTCAAAGTTCAGGCTGCAGAAAAGTGTTGTTTGCTGTGTGTGACCATATGGCTCCCTGGGCAGTGGAAATATTGCGGAAGCTGTGCACAACCCAGATATTGGCTGGCGCTTATCAGAAATAACTAGTGAGTAGAAAGGAGAAAAAAAATAAAAAGGGAGGAGGAGAACAAAACAAATATAAAAGCACAAAAAAAATTGGGATACTGTAGATAAGTAAGAAAAGAAAGAAGAATTTTGTACAAAAATCTATTTGTGACAAGTAAACAAATAGCTTGCCCTTCTTCCCAAGTGACCTTCATCTGCCTTGGAGGGGGAATTGCAGCCTTAATTAGCCCTTGAAAAGCACCCAGCTTTGCTGAGGAGGGGTGCTCCCAAAGGGCAGGGTAATGTGAAGAGAGGTCTTTTGCTGTAGGCTTGCCAGGATCCATCAGTGTTGTTCAAGGGCGCTGTGGGCTGGCGGTTCAAAGGTCCTTCCTTTCCACTGCTGTGCGCTTTAAGTCAGGGGTTTCTATTCAAGGAACAAAGGCAGAGCTAAATCCACCACAGAAAAAAAACCCAAGGGGATTGGGAGTGGTTTCTACCACTTTGCAAAGAAAATTGATTTTTTTGTGAAATACAGAGTGCAAAAGGCTCAGAGGACTGCTGTTACTTTGCCATAAAAACAGTGCTCCTATGTGGCTTTTGACAGACATTAATGTTTGCCTCCATACAAGTGTCAGAGGCAGGCTGACGTGCTCAGGGCTCTTTCACAGTGGTCATTTCTGCAGCATTTTTTTGGAATCCAAGTTGATCCGATTGCCCAGCACTGCTGAATAACACCTGACAAACAACACTTTTGTTTCCTCCTCTATTTTTTTATTTTTTGAGTTATTTCATACAAAAATATATAATCCACAGAAGAGCAGGGAATGTTCTGTGGGGTAGCAAGCAGAACAGATAATATCTTCTTTTACAAATTGTCTAATTTTCAAGCAACTGTTGCTGCCAAGCAGTTCAGCAAATAGATTGAGGCAGTTTGGGTTGGAATAAAATGAAAGACAGTGGCTGAGATCCCCTGCATTCCTTGTTTTCAGCAGAAGAAACAAATGGGTATACTTCTTCAGAGAACAGAAGCTGAGGGAGGAGAAGCAGTGCTTTGGTGGTTTTTTGTTTGGTTTTATTTAAAGATTTTTAAATGTGGATGGGACTGCAGTCAAGGTGATGATAGTTTCTTCAAGGGGCGTAATAGCCCATGTTATAAACACACATTTTTAGCAGGAAGAAAAACCTGAAAAGTCACAAGATCCTCAAACAAACTGAACTGTAATGAAAAAAAAAAATACACGCATGCACTCCTAACGATGAAGCATCAGTTCATACAGGTTCTAATGAGTGGGTAAAACAGCAGCTATAAAACAATTGTATTGTGTGATAAATCAACTTGGCCATGACTGAGTCCTTTCCAGTGTCAGAGGCTTCGCTAGTGTTGATATTCACCAAGTTTTTTTCTTTTGCGAGTCATGACTTGGCATGCTTTCCTTCTCACTCCTCCGCAGGCGCAGCAGCGGGAGAAGCATGTCCCTGGCTGGCCAAGCACAGGGTGGGCTCAGCACCAGTGGCAAGTGTGGCTCCCTGGCCAGGCTGTGGTCAGAGGACTTCTGCCAGAGGGAATTTTATCAGCAGCTGGGGCTCAGTTGGCTGGCCCAAAAAGGCTGATATGTCTCTCCCTTCTTTGCAGGCACAGCCCAAGCTCCCTTGCTTAGAGTGGGGTACTGAAGCCACCACATCAGTGTCAGACTGGTGACAGGGTACCCCTAATGGCACTTCAGTGAGTCTTACTCTGAGTTACTGCATTAGTGGAGCTGCTGCTACTTCCCTTATAATATTATTAGCCCGTTGTAGGACATGATTCTGAACAGTATCCTCTCTAACAGGGGTGGAAGTGCTTTCCTCTGCACCAATATATTCAGAGTTGTGGAGGATGTGGACCGCTTTCATAATTTTTGTTTCTATAAATGGGTTTCAGGACTTGTTCTATACATTGTATGGGCTCATGTCTGGATGCTAAAGGATGGGTTTCTGCTTGGAAACAAGGGAATAACAGAACAAGTGTCTGAAACTCCATCAGCCTCTAAAAGCATGTTATTGGCAGTCGCCAGGAATAGTGTGTCTAGGCTGAGTACTGCCTGCCTAGGTGGGAACAGTGGTTTGGGAATTAGGAGAAAAGAATTTTGAGGGGGAGCAAAATAGAGGAGTTACAGCCCCAGACCAGCCATCATGTGGATGCCAGGCTGATTTGCTAGGCATCAATCCATGGCATCTTGACAATGTTCCAGGGTTATGGTGCCCTGTGAGGGTTACAGCTTTGCACTTTATGCTTGACTCCTGGCATTCACACTTTCCTTATCCCTCTTAGTTCAATAAAGTTGCAGAGGCACAGAGTAATACTTAAAAGAGTAGCAGGAGACAAAGTGCTAGTGGCAGAGCTTCAAAATCAAGAGTTTTGACAGGGGGGAGGCAAGTTACAGGACCCTCATCCCGAACTCATACAAGGCTCTTCTTGCTTGAATGTAGTAATATAAGAACTAGTGATGGGCAGAAAAACTTGATGTTCTTCCCCCACACCCACCAATGCCCCCCAGTCTGCTCTTGCCCTTCCTGGTCCCACAGCAGGAGGAGATGGGATGCAAGGACTTTGGTGGTGGGGGATGGTGCAGCTGGGAATTCAGTGCACCATGCAGAGCTGGGTGTAGCACGGAGGAGAGAGGCACAAGATCAGTATCTAAAATACCTTTGCATCACTGGGTGATTTTGTCCTTTGTGTTCAGATCCAGCTGACTGAAGCTTGCTGACTTTGGGAAAGCTGTGCATATCAGCCATGGCTGTTTCTTTCAACATTGCTCACCTGTTGGCACAGTCCTTGTGAGCTGCTGGGCTCCTCTAGACCCCAGACAACAAGAAGCAAAAGGTGCTGAAAGCAAAAGTGGGACTCCATCATTTCAAACTTTTCAGCTGCAATGGCTTTCTCAGAATTTTTAAAGGAATGACACCTAAGGATGAGATTTTATGCAATGCCTAAGTCCATAAAAGTAACATCAAAAGAAGTAAAAATATTTCCTCTGGGGATGCTTCTTATAAATCCAGGATAATCAAGTGTTGGAGGCAAGATATAGCCCATGGGTGAATGGGTCTGAGCCATTGATGCAATTCCTATGTCCCTACAAGACAGAATAAAATAACTGAAGGCCAGAGGAAGCTGAGCAGTGGGGACAGACAGCAAAGACCTCTGGAATTTATTACTGCTTAGTTTACTGCAAAAAAATTGCAATCTTGCACAAATGCAAATAGGAGGCAGGCAGCTTAACATAAGCTGTGGAAAGAATGGAAAGCAGGCAGGATATTAAATATGAGATGAGAAATGTTGATAATTTATTATTATGGCTTTAAGAGGAATATACAACTTTTATGATGTGATTTGAATTAGAAAGTCCGGAGGGAAAAGTAATTCTAAAAACATTACTCAGAGATTTGTACTAGGAATCACTGAAATGCACCCACAAAACCACATGGGGCTGCTAAGGATGTTTGTGTGGGTATCAATACAATATTTGGAGGGAACAAACTAGTCTGAAAGTGCTGGCCCACTCCCATTACTCTTTGGGATCAGGCACTTGGTCACCTGAGGATGATCTCCACTGTCCTGTGCAGTGGTTATGTACACCAGGTGTAGGAGAAACAGAACAAGATGTGAGATCCACTATGATGTGGAAAGTGCAGGTTGTACTGTTAGCGTAGAAACACATAATCACAGAATGATTATATGCAGGTGCTTTTATTTGAAGAGCTCTGGGAATCAGGGTACCATACCCAAATCGATTCCGACATGGATCTGCAATGGATACATTTTTATACTGTTCCTTACATAACCATCAGCAGTTAATTGTCAATTCAATATTGTTCTATTGAACTTGAACATAACTTTCTGTTACGATGCCGTTCCTATTACATATATTGTTTCCACCCAGGCATAAGCTGTAGCCCCCTTTATCCAATTACCCCCTTATCATTTCTCAGGATTGTTATAATTGAATTATCGTTCTTACTTGTTTTTACTAAACAATCATCTTGTTATGGGCAATTATTGCAAAGCCCACACAGGTGCAGTTCTCATGACTACGCTTCTACCTAACAAAGACAACACCTCAGGTTTACCTACTGTTCCCACAACCTATTACAACCCAAAATCATTTTTAACCCTTATACTATCAGTACCACCGAACACTTGGCAGGATATACTCTCAGCCTGCCCATACTTCCTTGTGCACAGAAAGAGCTGAAGCCCTGTATCCTCTGCCTATATCCCAACAACTGAGAACCTAGAGCAGCCATAGGAATTTCTGAGACTTCGCTTTCTAGACAACTTCTTCCTTTGGTGTGGTCCCCACACTACTCAGCTTCCTCCACTGTGTCCTCCGTATCAGGAGCAGTCTAAAGAGCAGCTTTACATCTCCTTTACAGTTCGTGCATTAAAGCTCTTGGCCCCCCGAGGAGAAATGATGTGTTCTGCTAAGGCTCCCATATCCCCCAGCACAGCTTTGATGCACTCATTGAGTCTCTGAAATCAGCCTGTCTCATTATGTGGCACAGATATACACCACCAGAGAGTTTCAGGGCTGAGAAGTAAATTACTTTTCTGATGATTTCGTATGGCCTCCACAGCCTGTGACAAACCAGAAACATCTGCAGAACAGTATTTTTTCTACACCTTTCTTTTCAGTCTTCCCATCTGTGGTGCCTTTAGTGGGCAGAAGATCTGAGCATCTTGGACAAGAGCCTACTTGATCATTCCTTTGTGCATCCTCCTCATTCACTGAGCAGGAAGGACTGCGCACTTTTCTCCAAGGAACACTTTAGGACATCATACAGACACTGTTTGTTTCTCCTCAGGCTATTCTGACCTTTTAAAGAAAAGGAATTCAGAATGCAGCTGGGTTGTAGTTTCTCTTCACCACTTCTGTTTGCTAACAATGGGTTGCCTGTTTTAAGATAAACAATAATTTAAAATAATAGTGAACATAGATATGTGTGATTTGTTCCAAAGCATGAAGGTACAAGTGGCGTGCTGTTAGCCCTGGGACCACAGGCAGATGAATAGTAATTAGGGCTACTAACAGCTGAAATGTGATCCTAGACCCATTCTCTTCCTAACAGGAAAATTATAACGTCTGCTGTGATTCAAGATTCTAGTATTTTAGCCATGAGCAAGGGCAGGTTTGTTTCATAGTGATTCTAACATGCAGAGTAGTTCCTGGAGGAATATGTCCTGTTCTTCAAGGGCTGTTTTGCTCTGGAGAAGATCACAAGCTCAGCAGAAGGTCTATTTGCTTCCAGTGTTTCATTAAAGATAATAGCAATTTTTCAGGGGAAGACCAAATCCTACTCATGACCTTCCCCTCACTAAAAAGCCATGTGAACTCATGGGCTGTGTTCAGACAGGCTTTGCCAGCTGTATTTGGGTCTTGTTTGAGACCTGGAGTTCCCGTCTCCCTTTCAGCTGCAGTACAATGTTGAGCAAGCAAAGCAGTTCTCTTGAGGGACTGCTGCCTGCCAGACTGAACCCAAGGGGAGTGAAGGATATCCTTTCAGTGCAGCTTCTGAGGAGCACAGTCCAACAGAGCAGCCTGTCTGAACCATTTGTAGTAAGATAAAAAACATGGGCTAAGTTCCCCTTTCCTCAGGGCTGTGTGCTCTGTAGGCAACAGTAGGGAGAGCGCTCGTGCCAACAGCCTGCCACTCAAACTGCAAACACACGCACTCCAAAGGTCACCAAGTCACTTATAGGAAGTGAACCAGAATAAACAGCCTCTTTAACAGGCTTTATTTTCTAGCAGAATGCTCCAGCTTTGCTCTCCAAGGGAAGCTGCCTGCAGTGGGGCGCCTGGGGATTTATCTGGCTGTGGTTCAGCTGACTTGCATGCTTGGTCTCCTCTCCCACATCTGCTTCCTCTTCCACTTCATGCTTGGCACCTTTTCCTTCTGGCAGGCACAGGGGTTCTGTGAAAGCCAGTTCCCTGCCCTCTGGATTCAGGTAAATACTATACTGATGATGTTATCCTAGATTGAATTTTCCCAGTATTTTCGTCCTGGGAAATTAAATTGTTAAGGTGTCTTGCACTTCCATGAGGTATGGGGAACCCCCTGCCAGGATTTTTGTATATTTTAACAGGGATTTTTTTTTTCTTTGCAAAAGCTAGCTGTGCTGTGGTCCTGGGGTTTGCAGAGGGGAGTGGGCTGCTATATTTGCCCCTGCCCCATGGGTGACAACAGATAATGCTGCTCAGGCCAACACTGAGAGAGAGCACAATGTCTTGTCTTGTGCAGGGCCATCTGACAGGAAAGGAAACAGGTCTTCTACTAACTTCCCACTCACTAAAACAAAGGATTGTTTACAAGGTCTTATGCTTTTTCCCAAACTCTGTTTCTCCATGGACAACTGCCACAGTCCAGCACCATGTACCGATAGCATCAAAGTTTTCCTTGGAAACCCTCCAAAGGATTCAGCTCAGTGGACCACACAATTATTCATACACTGTTTGGGAATGATCTGCCTGAATCAACTAGACTGCTTATGTTTTTTTCCTTTCTGTGACATTGATCTCACACTTCTCTCAACTACCAGAATGCAGTTAGCATTTTTTACTTCTTTAGCAGCCAAATTTTATTCTTTGGGCTTCATCTGAGCATTGAGTGGCTGAGACAGTGTTCAGCCTGGAGAAGAGAATACTCTGGGGAGAGCTTAGAGCAGTCTTCCAATACCTGAATGGGGCCTACAATAGAATTGGAGAGGGACTTTTTCTGAGGCCCTCAGGAAAATACATAGTGAGAGAGCAAGTGGGGGATGACTTTTAACTGATAGTAGGTTTAGATTGGGTATTAAGAAGAAATTCATTACTGTGAAGGTGCTGACACACTGGAACAGGTTGCCCAGACAAGTTATGCTTGACTCATTCCTGGCAATGTTCCAGACCAAGCTAGATGAGGCTTTGAGCAACCTGGTCTAGTGGAAAAGCCCCTTCCCACAGTGGGACTATTGGAAATAGATGATCTCTGAGGGTCCCTCCAATCCAAACCAGTCTATGATCCTATGATTACTAGGCATACCTGCACCCACACACACATATGCACCCCCTAGAATAACACAAGCCCATCCTCCAAGATTAACTTCATATATTCTCATTTTTAAAATATACTTAACTGTTACATGTGCCTGAGCAAGAAGAACGTTTAGAGCAGTGAAAGTCCAATTACTTCTTCAAGACTTGCTGCAGATCTGATCATTCAAACACAGAAAGATGGGACAGAAACACTCAGTGGCAAAACTCAGTACCTGAAAAATAGACTTTGAGACATCCTTGTTTCAAGTTGCAACAAACCTCTCCATGATCTTTCCTAACCCTGAACTTTAGACCCATGAAAAGCTGGGAGAAAAATTGCACGAATGTGGGATGGCTTGCTGGGTAAGCATCTTTTTGTGCTTTTCTGCAGGGATTATTATTTGAAACCTCCCTGAAGAACTAATAGTGATGTTGTGGGGCCAATAATGGGGATTTAACCTTTTCAGTATCCTGTTGTGAAGCATGTTTTTGGCCATATCCCTAAGTTATTGGTCTGTGATTTCACCCCTTTCTGCATGTAATTCACAGAGCAGCACCTGCTGAAAAACAAGAGGGAATTCTCTTTTTCTGGCTGGCCTCAGGCTGTAAGGTAGGAGGCTTCATTGTCCAGTATTCTGACAACCTGTACTTTCACATGCTCCTGCTATAACAGAAATTTCTGCATGATTTCTATTGCTGCATGATTTTATCTTGATGGGTTTGCTATTGGGAGAATGCATTTGTCTTGCAATGTCTTTGACACTTTAGATATTTATTTTTGTGAGTAAGCGCAAGGTCTGAAAAATGGTTTGGATGCCTCATATTTGGCTAAGAGGTTCAAAAGCTGCAGACTGGGCCCTTTGCTTGCTCACAGTCTGCCCACAAAGCACTAAGCAGCAGTGGCTGCTGGAGGGGACAGTCAGTAGGGATAGCTTAGCACTGTGTAGTCATGCTGGGGCACTGCCACTTTGATAAGTCTGGAGGGCAATTTCACATGGCTTTTCCTTAGGAAACTGCTGAAATACTATTTCTGCACATGGAGAGGGAAAAGAGCCTGGAAGTGGTGCTCCTTTTAAAGTTTTGAGCTTGTTCCTACCAAGTTTTAGTCCATTTTGGTTTATACTGCATTAAAAATAGATCTATTTTCATTATGTTTAAGACTTCATGGCTAAATCTGCTAAAACAAATCTGATTGCAGTTAAAATCACAGCATGAATGACTTAGAAAAGCTGCTTGTTGGGAAAGGGTTATTCTGTTATGGACATTGGTATAATAAAGATGACTCTTCAAGGAGTACCTGTATGAGAAGGGAATCAAAAGCAGCATCTTGCGGGGAATGTGTCCTTTGGCACTGTCCTGGACTGGAGCTTATAGAAGAACATTTTACATTCATTCAGTCTGAATACATTGCAATTTAAGTGTGCCCTGGGATGTGACCATCATTGTTTGTGTTTCTAAAAGTGTTTGTTAGCAAAATGAAGCATGAGCGTCAGACTCGAGCTGTGGGAGCTGCCATGTACTCTGTGCCACTACCTTACTGTGTGGCCTTGGGCAAGTTCTGTAATTACACTGGGACCTTGTTTCCCAGCCCTGAAACTCATACAATAAACATCCACCCCACTCACACTAGTTTTCTGTTACACTTAAAGCTAAGCACTAACTCTGCCTTTCTCCTTTGTGCCTTCAGCATTAATTTTGGTGAAGTTGTTCATTGTGATGCGGGTTTCTCTGGATAAGGGCAGCAGTGAGGTCTGAAGTGATCGGCCAGGGCTTGTAGATGTGTGAGGGAAAGACACTGTGGCACTGCAAACAACTAATTACATTATTATTAAGTTATTGCTGTTTCCTGCTGAAAGGATCAGTATTCAGAGCCTGATGCACCCTCTCAATAAATCAATTGGATACATTGCATTCATTTTTCTGGGAGCTCAGTAGATCAGCTAAGACAGTGAATGTCTTAAAATGGAATTTAAAACATAGTTACTGTGACTATATAGGAACATATATGAAATACAGCTTGAAATTTGGGATTTTTTTTTTATTATTTAAGGTGTTATTTCTCTCAAATTAAGCAATAAGGGCTTATAGCTGAGGGTTTTTTCTAACAAACAGGTAATTTTAGACTAGCTTAAATATACATACACTTTCCCTCTCTGTCATCTGAGCTGTGGCCTCTTTAGGATGCAGTGAGCATTCTTCACAATTATATTCTCACTCTTACTCTCCTTTCCCTCCTTCCTTTACTTCTGTGGAAATAAGTTGCTCTAGACAACACCACAGTCTGCACATATTTTGCCATTTCTGTAATAACACACAGTGATACAGATTAACAGTTTGGTTATTCATCAAAGATTATCTCAGTATTGAATAGTCATTACTATTTCAGCTGCCCTGAAAAAGGAACACCAAGTTCTCAAATAAACAGGAGGAAAGCTGCCGAATTTCACTCCAGCACTGGTACATGTCACTATGTATTTCTTGCCCTTTCTACTTCAGTTGAATAATTCCCCCATACCCCAGTCACTGCCACAGTATGCTGCTGGTCTATGTGAGTAGTGCTCTAGGGATGACAAACTCCAGGATTGTAGAAAATTAAGTAAGGTGACCAAGAGCTGGATTTTTGGAGGTAGCAGGTATAACAAGGGAGTTACTCATTGTGGTAAAGCACTGTTCTTTCCTTCAAAGCATTATGCAGTTTGGCCATTTTCTACTAAAGCATCTGTATTAGAGGGTGCTAAGGGGAAGATGCTGGATAAGGGAATGGTATCATCTGTTGTAGCATCTCATTTTATGAAGTATCAAAACCGAAAGTATCTCTCTGGTGCTCCAGCTGAGCTAATTATTGTAATGTGACCACAAATTGGCAAACAGTTCACATTTGGTAAACTAGCACGGCTGGAGGAAACTGAACTGATGTGATGCTGTTTTGCAGTTGATTCTCCTTGGGAAGAAAGTAAACAGAGACGAAATAGACTGCTGTATTTTATTCATTTTCCAGGCAGCTGCATTTTTCCAAGGCTAGAGTTTCTCAGATCCTCACGTACCATCCTGGAGATCATAACTTGCATAATATGAGACAAGCATCTGATACAGAAATTTATAACAGCACTCCTTTAGTTAGAACACAGGCAAATAATCATTGTTTTTTGTGGACTATTATTGCTTGCATATAAGGAAAACCCTAAAAACACTGCAGACCAAAAGATACAGATGATCTTTAAGGCAGAACTGTGGATTAGTCTCCCCTAGCTTATCAACTCTGTGTGATATGAAACCCGCTATTTCTCCATGCATTTTTGTTTAGAGAAGAGATATCATAACAATCCTTCAGGATCAAATAAGCAATAGAGAATTTCAGTCTATTTCCCTAAAACAGACCTGAAAATAGACTTTAGGAAGGTGAATTTCTTTCTGTTCCACTCCCTAAGATGATGGATGAGTAATGCCAGTTTGTGTTTTGGTAGTGCATATGTCTGTGTTTGTTCACTTAAAGAAAACAAGACTTAAAATTTTAATGTAAAATAAGTCAAAAGGGGAAGAATGGAAAAGTAGATAGCCCCCTGGGCTGGTGCCCAGAGCAAAACTCATGCTGAGGAAAAACCTCCTGGTCAGCAGCCAGGAACTTATTATTCCAACAGGTTTATTATCATGTTTGTACTACAGTGAAAGATGGTATGAAAACAAGAGTCACCCAGGGACATTGTGTTTTGCAGGAACAAAGCAAAAAAATTCTCAAGAGGTCTTGTTGTGCAATCCAGCACTGTGCACTTATCCAAGCATTAACAAAGGAAAAAATTCCAGTACTCATAAATTTGTCACAGCTCATATGAGATGTGTAGTGACACCAGACCAAAATCTGCTCCTGTGTGAAGATGAGACACCCAGAAAAATACTCTTCTCTCCCAGTGGAGCAACTCTGGATTTACATGAGAGCTAATCAGCACCAAATTCAGCCTATTGTGTTCAATCTTGTTCTTGTTTTTGAGGCAGAAATGACAACTATGTTAAGTTCTGTCTGAACTGCAGCCCCCAAACCAGTCTATTGCAAACAGGGCTGCTCCACTCTCAGGACACATGACTGGCACTTCGCTAAAAAATTACAAGAAACTTTTGAAAATGCAAGCCTCTCAAGTACATTGATGAATTCTTCTTAAGGTTATTAAATGAAAAGGCATTTTCATTAAGATGGAAATCCTGACTCTGCTGAAGTCAATGACAAGATTTCTACTGGGTTGGTTGGAGCCTGGGATTCTTCATCCATATTTTAATGGCATCACAGCTCATTCTCCAGGGGAAACAATGCACCTTCAGGGAAAATGTATATTTTCCTTACATTTTGACTTTTGCAAGTGATTCTTACTTCCTTCAGCTAGCAGAAAATCTGAGCATAGATCCTACTTGAAGCTTATGCTCTTACGTAAGAAAATAAATAGTAAAAAGAACAGGGCAGAAATCCCTTCCCATCTCTTAATAAGTAGTTTTGATTTCAGAGCCAGCAGAGCCAGTAGTTTTAATTGAATGAGTAATGTTTTTCCACTATTCCTGATTTTCTTTAAATTAATTACTAAGTGTTTTCAGCAGCACCCATCTGTGACAAGCATGATTAGGAGATTGAGTCAATTATGAGATCACCCCAAATTTATACCAAATGCAACAGGAGTGAGGGAGCAGCTGCCTCAAATGCGAGGTGAAAAGATTTTGAAGCTACTTCACATCCCCAAGTAAGCAGACATACAACATGAATCCTTGTCCTATGAATCACGTTGTGCCTAACAATTGTTTTTCCTTGGTTTGCTTTGCAGAATAAATGAAGCTTGCTTTAGGCTCTTTTGTCCCAGTAACCTTGTTAAAACCATATAGCCACTTCTGGCCTTTTTGTCCCCTGTTTTCAGATCCTGATTATTATTTTTCTCTGACTTTTCCAGAACTCTTCTCAAGGGTATTTCATTTAAGGTCTCCTTTCTATCTCACACAAAGAGATGACTAAATGTAACACCTCAAAAGAAACTAGTTCTGAACTGCACATCACCTAGGGAAAACATTCTAAAAGGTTCTTGAGAGCAAATTGTAGAGAGAAATTGGTACTCTGCAGAGCTAATATAACAACGTGCTGTGAGGATACTGGGTTTGGGAAAATATTCCGTCTTCAGAAATTCCAGAAATGAATTGCTGCAAAAAATGTGATGCTTTTGATTACTTATTGTATGGTTTAGGTCTAAAGCATGCTCTGTCATTTCTTTGATCCTTAGAAAAGACCTCAGACATTGTTCAGTGCTGGTTGGGAATAATGAAATTTCTCTGAGCCTATGGAACTGTAATGATGTTCTGTTTTTCTTGTAAGCCTGTATGACAACCCACATCAAACAGGTCTGTTTCAGATCCATGATTGCAGTAAGCAGCCAAGGACCAGCCCCCAGCTGGAGAAAACCAGTTGAGGCCTCTTAATTTTAATGGGTGGCTACTGAGCCATGCCACTCCAGCATCCAGCCTCCTCATCTTGGGATGCAGTTAATCACAGAAAATAATTGGGTTTCCTCATCCTCACCAAATCCATTCAGTAATCTGTTTTTAGTACTCCTACCACAATAGGTTGTCTGCACCCTCAAAAACCTGTTATGAAGACCCTTCTTCACAGTGATCCTAATAAGCAGAAGTTATTTTTATTTTCATTCTCACCATTTGTTAAAAAAAAAAAAAGGAGAAGCTATTTGGTTTATTTGTAAACTCTTCTGAGGGGGTGAAAATAGATCTTTCAACACCTTCATATTTCCCAGAGAGCCTTAAGGGTCCCTCTTTTTATTTATGAAGGTCTACCTTGCAATGAGTGGAAAACCTGTAACAACACAAGCTAATAATGGCACATCACAAAACAACAAATGTCTAGCAGGTGTTTTCTTAGGGAAAAAGACTAAACTACCGACCCAAACCTCCAACGATTTCCAAGAACAAATGACCACCTTCTCTGTACCAGACTCTCTGTTAATTACCACACCGCTGGTCTCATTCTGCAGCAAAAACTGCATCAAACTGTGCGATACAAACCAGCGTGAACACATTCTTCCCACCTTTCTTTAGCTGCCTGTATTTTTAGCAGATATTGTGAGCTTCTTATTTTGATATTGTGATTATAGAAAGCAAGAAGAGCCAGAGAGCCATTCCCTGGAAAAATAGTTTCAAAGTGCTTCAGCAACTTACTTTTTTCCAAACTATGGCTTGTAATAGACTGTATTAACAGCTTAAAAAGGGGGAAAAAATGATAAATTTGAAGGCTCTGAACTGAGGAATGGTATTTGGAATTGTCTACCCATGCTGGGAAGCATAGACATGGTCCTTTTTTGGTCTAAGCTTAAAACACACACTTAGGAGTGGGGGGTTACAATGTAGCCTCTACTTCTTCCGTTATACAAACATTTTTCTGTTTTCTCCTGCTTGTGTGTCTAGGGCCTTATTCTAAACTGTATGTAGGGTTGATGCCAGTGAGGGGACTGTTTGGGTTTTCTGGAAACAAAACCATAAATTTTAGTTTATTCCCAGCTGAGAATGATAGGGAATGAGGGGATGCAGCTGTCTCTGTGTGTGACACATACACTCCAGAGTAAGTTGCTCTTCTGTTTTGATTAGAGCAGCTGATTCCTCTAGACCCACCATGGGCAAGATGTGAGGCAATGGGAGGAGGTGGTACCCGTACTGCACACGTGTTCCCTATCTGCCAGGAAACAATGTTTGCAGTGCTTGATGGTGCAAAAAGAGCCCTCTAAAAGCCATTATCTGTTCATGTAGACACTGCAGGCCTGTGAGTGCACAAGCTGGCCAGGAAAGCAAGCAAGTAGTGATCTTTCATAAAGCACCTGATGCCAGAAAGCATCTCTGATTGGGGTAACTGGTTCAATCTCCTGTGGAAAAAATGTCCAGAGCACCAAATAAACAAGCAACTGCCAGGGGATTCCCATATAAGAAAGAATTATACTGCTGTACTCAAATGGCAGCTTGGAGAACTCATGGTCACCGAGCACAAAGCTCCTACCAGTGTGTAGGATGAACACAAAGATGCATTTTATCTGCTGTGTAAAAAGGACTCAGATGGATTTTGGGTTGTGATGCCCACATCTTGCTGTTTTATTGATGACTGTCAGTGTCAGAATCTATGAGTTTATGTAGTGGGATGGTGGCAAGTCATGGGAAGGAAGAGCCTGGGAGAAAAAAAACCCAAAGAAATAGAACTGCCTGGCTCTTGTCAAAACAATCCTTTGATGATGAGATAAGTGACAAAAAATGGGAAGGAAGGGGGCGACAGAGCTACTGCCTTTCTGAGATAAAATAATCCACCTCACTACATGATTCTAAAACACAAAGCCTTGAACAAATGTCATTCCCAAGGAAAGGAGTAAGATGACCTGATGGCTACTGAAGAAGAAGATAAATGATTCAAATGAACATAAAGAACAGCACAGTGAGAGGAACAATATTTAGAGACAAGTCCATGAGGAAAAGGGAGAACTGCTGTTGGGACAATTAAGAATAATGCTACCAAGTCAGTGGACCAATCGACTGCACAAGAATGAGGTTCAACACTTTCAGGGGACTCCAAAAGTGGATTTAATTTCATGAATTAAGAGACTGCAATGCTTCTTTGGAAACTGTTCTTTACCCTTCTTCTCAGGCAGTGCCAAGAGAAATCCACAGCAGAGGATTTCTCTTTAGGACACTAAAAAAAAAGAACAGAAAGATTTTTAATCATCTCCATGATGAAACAGATCTTAAAAATACCAGGAACCAGCTACAGGACAGTTAAGAAATAATTAGTGAGCACCAAATACTGTTCAAAAGATCAACATTAAACAGGCTGACTTCACTTCATTCATCTCTTCCATCTGAGGAGATTTCCAGGGATAAACAACGGAAGAGGAGGGAGTGGCATTGAGGTATTCACTGGAAGACAGTTAAATGTATGAATAGCAGACACATCAAAGAAGTAGTGATAGAAAAACTCAAGCAACATAGTTGGAGCTCTGAGCAAAACAAAGAAAACTTTTGGTCTAAGTATAGCTGGACAAAGTCATGTAGTCCATCAACTTGTCTTTTGTTGTTGTTTGATTTCTGTTACACTAAAGGAAATGCAGTTTAGTTACATCCTCTGTAAATTGGTGAGTCTGCATCAAAGATAACAGATTTTGCTTTAGTATCCCTTTCTAATGAAAAGAAAAAAAAAAGCTGTGCAATGACTGAAATATTTGACTAATGGTACAGGCCACAGTGTGAAGTCAGAGCTAACAGTAGGATGTAGATGATCTGAAAGCCAGCACCAGGACAAATAGGATATGGACCTTGTGAGATAGCTCAATTCTGGTTAACATCACAGCAAAGCAAATTAGTTTTCTTTTGATCGTCAGTATTTTTTCCAAACAAATATTTCCAGCTCCTCACTTGAAGCAATAGGGAATCAGGTAGGTACAGGTAAAACTTCAGCCACATGAAAATTCTAAGTTCAGTGAAGCTAACACTTGAGCGCCCCATGCCTCTAGTGTGCCCTGACATTGAAGTGTGGGAACTGCCTTTGAGAAGCTCCTTCTTGAGGCATGGCAGACCCTACCAGCTACAAAGAAGGCGGCTGAACATTCATCAGAAAGAAACATAGAGATTGGAAGAGTCCAGCTTCCTGCCAAAAAATAGCAGGAAGTCTCCACAGCAGCACTGAGATGCAATGTCTTTCCAGCTAGGTGGCCTAACAATTTAGAGCTGCTCACTTCATGCTTCTTGCAGAAAGCTCCTTATCCTTTCTCTGCTGAACTCCTCACCAGCCCTGTAGGCCCCATTTTCCCATGGAAAAGAAATAAAGAGTCAAGTTCACATATTGGATCAGCTGCCACCCTCCAAATGCAAGGGAATGTGTCTAACTCAACAATATAGCAACAACTGGGAGCTGTTCTCAACGTGGATGTATCTAACATATATTAAGACAAAAACTCTGAGGAAGAAGGGAAGAAAACCAAACCAAACCCCAAATCATCTCTGGCATGATCAAGCATTCTAGAATTTTGCCAGCTACAAAATCTGGGAGGGGGAGAATTTCACAGGAAACAGCACTATTGAAAGTAGGTTTGTGGAAGAATGGTCAGTTATTTATGAGCTTTTTAAAAAAAATAATTTCCCTTAGAAGATTTATATTACTCTTTATCAATGAGTGTGCTGTACTGATATCCGTAGGAGTAATCTGGACTATATAATATTTTCCCTTGGAAAGTGCTGTTGTTCTGAGCAGTTCTAGTGGGCAGGTTTGATACGGTTGGCAAGGTCAGCCTGCAAAATCCTTCCTGTGTTTTTTGTATTCTGTCCCTCTGTATTCTTCCATAGAACACACACTGTATATAAGCATGAGACCATGGCTCATCAATTCTGTTCCATTCCTTAGAAAACAATCAGCAAAACCTTGTGAGCTGTCTTCTTGCTGTTTTTACACCAGAGCAATTTTTGCAGCAGAGGATTGCAGGGCTGATTTTAGCATAAATCATTAGTCATTATTTCTTTCAGCAAAGACTTTGACAGCTTGCTGTAGTGTAGTGTAGTGGAATATTCTACAGGATGACAAAGCAAACATATGTTCAAGGATCTGTGCAAGATGCTAATTGCAACAGGGCATGAGGACAGTTGTGGGAGCATGGTGTAGTACACTACTTTCAGTGACACACAGACCATTCCGTTCTCCAGGGGTCTTGCACTTCATTTATTTTTGGGAAGATATTCTGTAAAACTATCACAGATGGGAAGGAGAAGAGAGAAGCAGATTTGACAGCATTTTATGATATTTTACACTACCGCAAGACAGTAGGGAACTCTGGTTCATAAAGTCAATCAATATTTAAGGTTCTTCTCTCTGAATGCTCACAGCCAGAACAGAGGTTTTGGCCATCCTGTTCCCCCATCTGTACACCAGTTCAAAAGGAATCATCTGCACTAGTGGACAGTGAAGAGAGTAAGTGCTTCCGCACACAGCTTTTTTAAAGAAAACCTTTAAAATTAAAGCATAGCCATCTGTCATGGTAAAGCATAGATAACACTTTTCACCTTCAGAGAGCTTTACAAGCACTGACTAATTAGTGCCTGGGACCTAAGAGGACACATTTTTTCTCCCAATTTATATTGAGAAGACAGCAGGGGCACCTTGTATCCTGGGGCAGGAATTTAGACTCCCTGCAAGGCGGAAGAATTGCCATCCTTTTGTAGCAGTCAATGCTTTCAGGCAGGGGGGTATAAAGTTGAGCACTTCTACCACCACTTATGCATTTGTGACAAATTAAAGGCTTGATTTTTTTTTCACAACCCCTGTACAACGAGATGATTCTATCGACTTATAAATACTAAATGTCCAATTTGAGTAAGGGCTGCAGATGCTAAGTCATTTTACTATTAAGTCATTAAGAAGGGTGTGAGTTAGGCATTCACAGTAAAGAGTCCATTGATTTGTTAGTTGAATTGGAAAATATTTCCCATGGTCTGAATGTTTTGGTGTTGATTTGAAAAATACTTCTTAAAAATAAAATTGAAATATATTTATTTTTATAAATATATTTATATAAATATTTTAATTTTAAAAAATTCTTTTGTGGTACCAAAATGACCTTCTGGTACCCCATTTATTTTATTTTGTACTGAATGAAAGATTTAATTTTCTGCATTGTTGTAAAGAATAGGAATTTTAGATAGCTTATGTCTTGAAAGGTCACAAGCTCCTACCTGTTTTGTCATTTAGAAGTGCCAGATTAAAAATTTTCACTTTTTAAAAAAATAGTGTTTTAACCTAAAGTATGCATTAAGTTTGATAGGAATACATAAAGAGTTGTTGTTGACTTAAAACTACACTTCAGCAAACAGACCATTCTCCTGTCTCTGACATCAGGCTTGGAAACTGAACTCGTGATACTCACAGGGTGAGAGTAGCTCTCCTGATGAAAACCTTGGATTCAAACTCTGCTGGTTCAGGCCAGGGCATTTGAGGGACTGCAGCCTACAGCCATCTGCCTTGCCATTTGCCAGAGATTAGGAGCTCCACAGCAAAGAAAATTTGCCATTTAGCTACAGCAGCTCATAAATAATTGTAAATACCCATTTGCAGTTAATCTTTAAATGCCAGGCTGTGGACCAAGGCTTCATTGTCTGTATCAGCCTGACTGACCAAGCCCTACCTGATCCTTCTGCTCCTCTCCTCCCTTATCACTGTCATCTGGGAAGGAAACCTGCACCAAAGCAGATCATGAGAAGCAGGTGGGAAAGGAACATGGGAAAATGTTGAGAGGTACAGAAAAATGTTAAATGAAGAGATGTAATGCAGTGACCACAGTGTATTAGTAATGAAAAATATATATGAAGACTCTAACTTCAAGACCTTGACAAAAAAAAGCAGACTGTGCTTTGAGCTATTGAATAAAAGGAAGATGGAGAAGGGGAAAGAGCACAGGAGGTATGAAAGATGTAAGTACTTAGGAGAACCACATTAAAACATGAGGGAGAAAGATTACTAAATCACCTTCATCAGTTTATAACAGGACACAGTGTTACCTACAAGACCTTTGCCTGAGATTTTCAGAGCTCCTCTAAATCAGTATGGTCCAACAATGATGTGAATAGTACACAAGACTTAGAGCCTTTCCACTTCTCTAAAGAATTGCGTGCATTGAAGTGAGTTGTTTGGAAAATTGCCACCAAGTTTTTGTATATGTTTATTCTAAAAGGACATTATGTAGGATACTGCACTATCTAAGGAATGTGTGCTCAAAGGTTAGGATGCTTTAAAAAGTTCTTTTCAACCATCTCTGAAGCGTCATGAATTTTTTTGGCAGGGACAGGCATTTTCAGCCATGAGCATTACACTCCTGAAGAAATATGCAAAATAAGATGTGACAGCAGGGCAAAATATTTTATAGGCAAAGTGACTTTCTGTAATAATGGAATAATAAATGCAGAAGGGAGAAAGGCCAAGTGAGAATGCTTTCACAAGTGCATTTGTGCCGCTCCTGCAGCCAGCTGATGGAGTGCCATTTGTTTGTGTGGGCTCATTCAGTGAAGCAGTTGGAGTTAATCACCTCATTAGAGAAGTGGGCATCCAGCACACCTTCAAGCAGTGAGCTTGTTCTCTCCATCTATTGCTATTCTGCTGCCAGCAGTTGCTGTTGATCGATTAATATTATGAAGGAATTAGAAAGGATGATAGACAGAACAGTCTGTTATTGCCAGCAAGAAAGTGAAAAATCTGTCAAAAGACTTGTAAGTCCTAGGGAGGGTTTGCTATTGCATCCCTATTTGTCATGCTGAGACCTGGGACATGAGAATCTGAGCTTAATTGGGAGGGATTGGTGCTGTGTCATTGCTGGACACAGACGTTGCACTACTTCTGTGACTTTGTCTGCACCTGCTTCTTTTCCCTACAAGTTAAACTCCATATTTTGGGGAAAGGGTGGCATTTATCATGAGATTGGGTAGTGCTTATCTTTCTTGCTTGTTGAAGTCCTTATTGCCTATTAAGCACAGTTGCTCCACAGATAGAAGGGAACATTTTATAAGGGCATGCAGTGACAGAACAAAGGGGCTTGGTAGATTTAGATTAGATATTTGGAAGAAATGTGTAAGATAGTGGTGAGGTACTGGAACAGGTTTCTAGACAAGCTGTGGAAGCCCCATCCCTGGAAGTGCTCAAAGCAGGTTGGATGGGGCTTTCAGCAACCTGGTCTGGTGGAAGATGTCCCTGCCCATGGGGCACCCAAGGGCAGATGATCTTTGAGGTCTCCTACAACCCAAACTATTCTAAGAATTCATGATTCTATGAACTTGTCTTTCTTATTAAAGATCTGCAATAGTGTGTGGCATGACTTAGCACTCTTCAAACCTCAACTGAACATATAACACAACTGCTAAATTGATAAAAATAGGCCACTTTTATAAAATATTAAACTGTATAGAAGACAAGATGACTAGAAAACAGATGAATATTAAAGAAGGTTTTCAGCTTGTTGAAAGACTGAGCAGTTCCTAAGTTCTGGAACTTTACTTGTCTAGGTTTTCTATAGTTTTTGTACTGGACAGTAATGCTATTATCTACAGGGATAGCAGAGGGGTAAAGAAGTAGAAATCTCAATCAAAATGCAGCGAGTGTCTTCACAAGGCTAGATTAGTTAATAATAACTGTGCTGTAGTGTATCAGGAGACTCCAAATGAAATTTGAGTTGAAATACATTGGTTATCTACAAATACACAGAGAAAAAAAGTCTGTCTTGGAGAACTTAGAGCGTAAACTGACAAAGTTAAAAAAGAAACAATTCAATAAATAAACCCACAGCAACGGAACAAAAGGAAAGACAAGAAAGAGATGGGGAGGAAATTAATTCTTAAAACTCATACAGTTCACCCATAATTCTGTGGTGTATTAAGGGCTTACAGTTGAGTCAAAACTCAGGAGTCTCAATTCCCTGGTCACCCGACTCTATCCTTTCAAGATGAAGGACTAAAAGGAAGACTAAAATGAGTAGAAAAAATATATATACTTAAATGTGGTAGAAACACATAGGAGGCTTTAGCATAAAATGTTACAGATATTAGGAAAGTCACTGTGTGGTAGAGAAGAAAACATGGCATGCAGCAAACAACTCTGTTATTTCTTGGAAAGGTGATCAAAATTCCTCCAGTGTCTTCTCCAAGGACTTTTGATAAACAGCCTGAATTACACAGAGCAAGGGGCCAAGCCCTGCCAGCAGCCACACAACCAGCAGCTGGCCAGGGCTGGGAGCCTGTCTGGTTTGTTTCTTTTGTCAAGGTGCACAACTGGATGTCATGGTCTGTTCCCTAAGATGACTCATATTCAGCATCCCATTCTCTAGGCCAAGCATCAAGCACGTTTTTTTCATCATTTGAGGATGATCCAAAGCTGTTTCTACCCAAAGAACTATTTCTCCTCACATCTGTGATGGATGAATTAAGCCCTGAGAATGGAAGGTGAAAGCCACGCTTACTGGGCTATTCATTATGTTGAATTTTCTTCTATGAAGTTAAAAAAATAGCATTTAGCTTGCACCAGTGTCTCAACCTGGTCTGTTTTAAACTTTTCTGGTTACGACCAGCATATGATAACTATTGGGCAGCTCCGACAGTTAATTGCTTTCACTGCAACAGAAGAGAAGCTCCCCTAAGTTCAGAACTTGCTGAACTTCAACCTTAAGTTGTTTTTTTGTTTTTCTTAAACTTTTATAGCTCTTTCCAAATTTTTCTTCTTCACATAGAAGCAGAGTCTGATTAAATCACTTCTAGACGTTATAGCTCATGAACACAAGTGTTAAAAGCAAGTACTTCTGTATTCCTGATGTTCAGGTACTACATACTAAATATGTTGTCCTACAAAGTGGTTTTTCTGTCTCTTCACCCTAGTATTCCCCTAAACTGATTATGCTACATAAAGTTTGACACATCTGAAGGACTGGATGCCATCCAGAGGGACCTGGAAAAGCTCAACAAGTGGGAATGTCATGGTGATTAACAAGATCAAGTGCAAGATGCTGCACCTGGTTTGGGGCAATCCCTGATATCAGCACAGGCTGGGGATGAACAGATGGAGAGCAGCCCTGGGGAGAAGGACTTGGGGGTGCTGATGGATGAGAGGCTGGACATGATCCATGAGCACTCACAGCCCAGAGAGCCAAATGTGTCCAAAGCAGCGTAGGCAGCAGGACCAGGGAGGGGATTCTGTCCCTCTGCTCTGCTTTGGTGAGACCCCAACTGGAGAGCTGCATCCAGCTCTGGGATCCCAGCACAGGAAGGACATGGCTGTTGGAGTGAGTCCAGAGGAGGCACCAAGATGGTCAGATGGATGGATCATCTCTTATACATAGAAAGGCTAAGAGAATTGGATTTGTTCAGCCTAGAAAAGAGAAGGCTTCCTGGTGACATAATTGTTGCTCTTCAATACTTGAAAGGGGCTTATAAAAACTGACAGAGAAGGACTTTTTATAAGAGCATGTAGTGAGAGGACAACAGGCTTCAAACAGAAAGTGAGTAGGTTTAGATTATGTATGAGGAGGAAATTCTTTACTGTGAGAGTGGTGAGGCACTGGAATGGGTTGCTCAGAGAAACTGTGGATGTCCCATCCCTGGAGCCCTGTTCAAGGCCAGGCTGGCTGAAGGTCTGAGCAACCGGGTCTGGTGGAAGATGTCCCTGTCCATGGCAGGGGAGTTAGAACTATATATCTTTGAAGTCCCTTCCAATCTAAACAATTTTATGAATCTATGATTCTAACTTCTGAAGGGGTTCTTAAAGGCAAACTAAAATACAGAAGAGCAGTAAGCAGCAGTAAAAAGAGTTTGCAGAGGCGTGACTTTCTTCATAGAAATACATTAGGATAATGGCCATTCTTGACCTCTTCATCTTCTTGCTTGGCCATGCTTGGATTTTATAACTAGTGTGATGATAATAAGTATTATAATTACACAGTCTTAACTTCTAAAAATTATTTTATTGTAGATATATAACCAGATAATATGGAAATAAGTCCATAAACAGAAGAAGACTACTTCCTAGAATGAGACTTTGTAGGTTAATTAAAACCTACAAAAAATTTATTTTTTTCTTCATTAAGCTGGCTATTCTGCAAGGGTCATCACTTTCTCCCCATATGTTATATACCAATGAATATATAGAAGCAGATTTACAGTCTGAATAGGTACACTAAAACTGAATCATAATAACCCTTTCATCATCCTGACCTGGTGTAATTTTCCCACACCAAATGCACATATATATGTATACATGAATATAAAATTCATATGTATAAAAAGGAAACCAGCAACTCTAATTTAGGAACATCTGCAAGCATACCGCACTTTAGAAAAATGAGCTTGAAGCTTCTGATACAATCCATTTTTATTTAGTTTTTAATGAATTTAGGTCGGATATTCATAACCTATTAAAAATACCTAACAGTCTATACATGCACAATTTAGATACTAAAGTTTTTTTTCATGTTCACTCTTTAATTTGTTGCAAAATAATTTACCAGAGAGGAAGGTTCACCACAGCACTGCCACCAGTAGAAAGAATGGCCCAATAAGCATTGTTTTCACATTCAGTTCCCAGGGCTTAATTCACCCCTCACAGAATTGAACATATGAATAGACAAAATATTCTCATTCAAAGACAATAGACAGTTAGCATTGTCAAAATAAAGGGAAATTGATCTGTGGACTCTAAAAAGTAAAAATGTAATATGATTCTTTATCTTGTTTCTATATCGCAGACAACATTGTGGTATGCTTTAATGGTTATGAACAAGGTTCTGTGGGTAATTACTTATACACCATTAAAAACTGATATTCATAAAGCCTAAGAGCGCACTAAAGTCCAATCATCTTTCCTACTGGATGTAACAAAGGCAATCTTGGATAATTTTTGCATTGGGAAAATTTTGGCCAAAAAGTACTATAGCAAAACTTCAAAAATTGTCAGAAACTCTTTTATCTCAGGAACTAAGGTGTTCACTGTCAGAAGTGACTAATGGCTTTGATGATTTCTAACGTTTTGAGGTCAGCCAAGGGGAGATTTCAACAGGCAGGGTTTCAACAGGTGATTAGCACCTATTGGACAATCCTGAAACATCTAGGTTGTCAGCAGAGCCATGCAGCAGTACTTCCTGGAAATTCTTTTATCTGTCTATCTCTATCTATCTATCTATCTATCTATCTATCTATCTATCTATCTAATCTCTTTAAGATTGTAGCTGAAATAGGCACACAAATTAAAATGTTTAATTCCTGGTGTTTTCTGTTCCTGCGCTCCCTCTTCTGGCTTTCTAGAATTATCCAGCAGGCATCTCATGTCCATGTCTTATAATCCACTCTGAGTTTGGTTGTAAATGCATCAGTTGTAAAGTTAAGGTGCATGTTCACAGCAGACATCAAAAATGGACTACTACTAAATAAATCAGGAAATTACCATAGCAGCCAAGCACTTCTGTACATGCCTATCCCAAGCGGTGGTTCCCTGGAACTTTGGAGAGTAAAAGTAATCCCAGTCTTGGTGGAATGCCGGTCTTACTGTGGGTATTACATAGGGATAGGGATAAAGAGAAGGTTTCGCTGGAGTGCACTATCCAGTTTTCTAGCTTGTTCTCTTGAACTGTGCAGTAGAATTTTGTATTGAATTTCTTTCCCAGAAACAGTAGAATTTTTTTTCACAAGTTTTCTTCTAAATTGTGTTACAATCGCACTTGTAAATAAACATTCTCCTGCACTGTTCAAAATCCAACTATTATGGTAATATACAGCTGAAATCAATTTTAATGATTTTCATTGCTGAGCCTGAGAGAAAATTAAAACATGGAGAATGAAATTTTGCATTTTAAATAATGTTCATTCTTAATATTCTTCTAAACATCTCTCCTAACACCATGTATCTTTGTGTTTACCTCCCTTGTGACCATCCTGGGAAACTGGCCTGAGCCAATATTGGAAAATGAAGTAAACAACACTTTCTTACACACCTGGTGTTATATTTGCTATGTCCTCTTCTAAGCTGTAAACACTCTGGTTTCTATGTGAAGCACTAAAATGTACATAACAAATGCAGAGGAAAAATCTCAGGATTATGGAAAGTGTTCAAATGCAAACTGAACCATCATTGACTTGCCATGGGTATTATCTCTCTTTCAAACTCTGTGCACTCATAGGAAACTTGAGATGGTTTGATAAGTTTTGAGTTATATTTAATATATTTAATAAGAAATATATTACATATGGACCTCATATCTTCAGTGTTGGAGCTCTACCTTAATAAAGCAACATGAACATGTGCTTCAAAATGTATATTTAACACAGGAACCAACATATCCATTTGGGTATGCAAAGTCCAGCTTCTCCATGAATCTCAGAGCTCAAGGAGGTCCTAAAACTCAATGGCTTTAGAGAAATGTTCCTTGACTGAAGGGAGTTTCTGCCATGGAACAGTTTCAGGATGCAGAATGGTGATGTTTCCTGTTGGGACAGCTCCCCCAGTGTTCTTTGCTGTCACCTATGCCACACATCTACCTGAAAGCTGCCAGAGAGGTGACCAGGCAGCCAGCTTCTACATGCATGGAAAGGAGCTTCCATGTTTTTGGGTTGTACTCATAGGCCCTGTCATTTAGTGGAATCTCTGCTTTACTCCTATAAATGCAGTCATCTGTAACTCAGGTGAGTCATGCCATTTATTGCCTCACATCGGTGTATTTGCTCAGATCTAACACCAAGTGTTTGCTTAAATCTGGTGTATTGCTGTCAGGGTGCATTACGGTCTATGGAGGGAATGAAGTCCCATTCCTCTTCTGGAAAGCCCACAGCAATACTGCTGGGTATAAAATCCTAGTAAGCAGCTGTGGGACTTTCAGAGCAATGAGCCTCTTAAATGTCAGCTGATGCATAACAGCGTTATTGTGGTTTGAGGACTTGGGTGTTGCAGGAGAGTGGTTTTATGGGAAATCACTGGGAATTATTACCCTGCATAAAGATCCTCTTGTACATAATTATATGCAAGATTAGAATCAGTAATTCTGCAGGTTTTGATCTTCATGTATGATGGGATAATACACAGTAAGAAAATTTTGTTACAACACACAATAAAAGTTGCTGTACCACAGCCAGGCTTCGTGTCTATCAGTTCTTATCAAAGTGAAGTGTACAGGACTTCGGAAAAAAAATATATAAAGAAAACAAACCCTCACCATCTGGAATTAGAAGATATAATATGATGGTTTGCAGGGTCACAAACCCTGATGTAGTTCACACAGTAACAGTGGGTCAAGGCATTGAAAAAAAATTAAACAAAGCTGATTGATCACTTTTCTTTCAGGAGGACAGAGAACAAAATCAGAGCTCTGATATTTGACTTTTCCAGCGAGCAAAAGTCACGAGTTTGGGCACACACGCGCTAGCGAGCCGGGGGGGATGCTGGAGCGCCAGGGCC
>JAHLSL010000117.1:1460388-1677017 GCA_025920805.1 Petroica traversi | reverse complement strand
GCGGGGCAGCGGCCGGACTCGCCTGGGTTAATGCTCGGGGTCAGGCCCGGGCGGAGACTGCGGCCGCAGCAAGTGTCCGCACCGCCGCGGGCGCCGCTCGGGAGGAGAAGCCTCAACTTTGAAGCAAGTGCATCCCCGCAGGCAGCCGGCTCCGAGCTCGGCGCTGGTACCCAGCCGCCGCCTCCGAGGGCATGCCTCCCCCTCGACCCGGCATCCGAGAGCTTTTTTAGGGGTGGGAGGGGGTGCGTGTGCTCCTTTTCCTAAGTTTATGCTCACACAAGTGATCAAACCGCTGATCAATTTCAGATGAAATGATCGTTCTGAAATGTGGGTGGTGATTATGCAAAGCCACAGTGTGCAGCCTTGTAAAGCAAGTGGGTACTGGGTCTAAAAAGTTACATTTGTGACGTTTCTTGGCTCAAAGCCTTTGCAAAGTTTTATTTTGAATATCTTTTCCTTGCAGAACTAATACAACTGTTCAGCTCTCCCTGTAAAGTAAATATAGGAGTTCCTGAAAAATAACAGTGAGTACATTTCAAATCAGCAACGTTTTGTTGTTAACTTTATAAGAATATCTCTTAACCTGCCAAGGCTCGAAGTGTGTAACAAACACAGAGAGAATGCCAATGATAATAACAGTGCAGGAAATGTACCGTGTGTTCATTGCTTTAGTATAAACATGGTTGTCTATGAGCTGTGTTTCATGATGTTTCATGATACTGCAGTTATGGTGCAATTTCAGCAAGGGATGTTTTGAAGTATATTCATGAGCAAATGGGTTTTCTTTTACTTGAATCCTTCAGCTGCCTGACTGCTCTTGGTTAAAATATTTGTCTTTTGGGAAGAGGGGGAAACGGAGAAAGAACTGTGCTGTGTCCTGTGTCAGTGACTGGGGATGTTGTTTCCTCCTTTCCCCTTGTCTGTTTCTCCTCCTTTCCCCCAAATGCACGCACACATGCATGCCATCTCATCTTCAATTATGTAATCTTGTAGACATTTATGGATCATTCATTGTTCACATTAGTCCCATTCTTTCCATGTCATTCTTGCTTGATTGAGTGGCTTAGGCAGAATATTACAGAGGAAAGAAAATACATTGAAATTTACATAAAGTTCTTCCAGTTTGAGCTGTAAGTTTGCTTTCTTTGAAGGCTTTCTTTCCCTGATTCCTAGGGTTTTTTTTTTTCTTCTTTTTTTAGCTGCATAAGTAGGTGGTAGGGATCTAATCTGATGACCGGTAACTAGATAAGGAGGAGGAGCAGCAGCGGTGACAGCTTGCTGGTAAAAGTCCCTCTTGTGTACTGTTAGCAAAATATCCATTAACACACGTCATAAAGCTGTTAAAAGTACTGCAGCAGCTTTTGAAACTCACCAGTCAGAGAAAATAAAGATTAGTATAGTTAAAACAGGAACACTATGTGAAATGGGTATTAGTAAAAGATACTGTCAGTGCAGTCTGTGGATCTGAGTGTGTGAATTGACTTGTCTAGAGGCAAACCTGAATCACAATTTATTCAGACTGGAAAAGTTGCATAGGGGTAGTTGACTTTCTGTTCTCTCTCTTTGTAATCTCTTTGAAACTCACTGTGCACTACAATATACCTGCCTTCTCTGTGGCTTGCAGCTTTGCTATGAGTATAATTGTCTGAGGATTTGTTCTGATGAATGATTTGCTGATGTGGGGAGGGGGGAGAGGAAAGAGAACTGGTTTCTAAACTTACCATTTTGATATTTTTCCTTATATTCTCCATATGGCAGGAAAAACTTATTAGGTGCAAGAGTTCAGACAGATTTTTGTGTGGGGAGGGGAAAAACTCTTACCTGCTTACTCTGTAGCAGTCTTGGTAACCAAAAGTATCTGCAGTTCTGCAGTCGTCATTATATAACCTGACCACTGGTGTTCTTAAAAACAAGTACTTCTGTATTCTTGCTGTTTGGGTGCAACATATTGTGTTGTCCTACAAAATTATTTTTTAATGCCCTTTTACCCGGGTCCTCATCAAACTAAGCTTATTATGGTGTGTAAAAATGTAACTGTTGCTGAAGCACTGCAGTGTGCATTGAACTTCCTGAGGGCAATGCTGTGAGGTAGAATTGCAGATCAAGAGTAGCGTGGTGTTCCACCCTTCCTTCCGCTCTTTGTTTTCTTCTACCTAGTAGAAGTCTCTTTGATTTTAAGGTTTGGGCTCCTAGACATGCATTCTCACAGCGTGCACAGTGGTGTTGGAATATGATCTCATGTTTTCCGTGTCGATACACAGGGAGCAGAGCTCCCATGTTCAGATGTGAGATTTGTTGCTTTCTTCTTTTGATACTCTAGATGGCTTAAGCATGTGATGGAGTGGCTGATACCTATAGATTTAACTCTAACTAGGAAAATGTTTCCCCAGATCTCTGCCAGTGCACCTGCACACAAGCATGCAGTGTCCTCCGGTTCCAATAACAAACTTTTTGGTTTCAGGTTTGTTTTTTTTTTTAATTTTTTTTGCATATATATTGCCAGCCACAATGTTTCTTATTCTGAGATTCTCAAATAAGGATTTGCCTGGGACTTAGATGAGGCCATCTAGTACAATTTTCCTTTTGAGCTGCGATTTTGCTGTCACTTGATAGTCAGTTTCCTTGAAATAAACAATCTCGCTAAAATTTATGAGCTCTCTTTGTCATGATGTGCTGTGAATGTGCAGCATGTCCTTGTATTAAAAGAACTCTACACATTTGTAGAAGGTGATGGGATTTTTGGATACCCTGGGAGCTAGAAAACATCATGTACCCTGGAATCAAGCAAAAGTACTGTTTTCTCTTCTGGTCTATTTCTCTGCCCAGTTATATCTGGGTCTAGTAGACTTTTTCCTCTGCTGTGTCCCTGCACTGTCTGGAATGTGCAATTTGAGTGAGAATGAGTTCGTCAGATTTGACTCCCCATTCAGTCGTTGTTCTATTCAAAAGATTTCAAAAAAAAGAAAAAGCCTTTACAGTTATGTTGTCTTTGTTGTTGCTTGAATGCTCGAATCTACAAATGGCTTGGTAACAGCTATCAGTCCACTGTTCAGCAAGGTATGTGCTGTATCTTTAAAAGATTTCTCTGCTTTGAGTGAGGTTTTGGGTTTTCTTTAAGTTTCTTGTATTCGTGGCAAGAGGAATGTGCCAAGTACACGTTGTTAAACTTGTGTCAATTTAGAATAATTTTTCTTCTACTTGAGCCAGTCCCTTTTTTTTTTTTTCATTTATTTTTTCTTTTTTTCTCCTCTCTCTTCAAATATAACAGTGGAAAAGGAAAGAGAAACTAAAAGCAAATAGCAGAAGTCAGTATGTTGGCAAGTATTTGATAGGACTGATCTAAGAGGTGATAATGTATATATGACAAATAAACTGCATGCGTAGAGTTTTAGAGAGATTAAAGGAAGAACAGTCCTTGCAGACTTGCAGAGTTGTCTTTCACTCAGCTTTTTTGCATCAAGTTATTTTCAATAATTTGTTTTTATGGTGTGGTCTTTCATTATTGCAAGTGTGAGATGCAAAAGAGAGATTGAAGATGATGTCATAACCTTTCTGCTAACTTCCTCTGTTTTCTGATCACTGTTAACATTGAAGAAGTCTATGCTCTAGGAGATAGATAGCATGCTTCCATTTAAAAATGACAGAGGTAAACTTCTGTGTCCTGGGCAGACCCTGATGTGTGGTGCCTATCAGTAAGTAAGGTTCTGATTTCTCAAGCTGCTCAGCAGATTGCTTTGTAAAGCACATGCCTGCACTCCAAAAGCAAGGTGAACAGGGATTCACGTGGTGCTTGTTTGCAAACCCTTGGAAGTGCATTGATTTATTTTTCCTAATGGCAGGTTTCCAGTGTGAGAATTTGATTTGTCTGCAGTAAGCTTGTTTTCAATGGCTGCTAGGAGAGGAAAGTTAATTGCAAGAAGTCAGTGGACAAGGCATTTTTTTGTTCAGCGGTAAATCACACTACAGTGAAGACTTGCAGGTACTGCTGGTTTAGTTTATGTACAAATGAACTAATTTTGGTGCATTTCTAGGGAGTACCCTATGTAGTTCTTTAGAAAGCTGAGTACACTACCTGGAGATGTTTTGCACATATGATAAAGGATGTGTTCTTACCATCTTTGAGGACATAAATCTTCTTACTACTGTTTCTGTTGTGTTCCATTTACAGTCAAATGGCATTGCAAAACTCCACAGAAGCTAGCACTAGCACAAGGAAGGGAGTGGGAACTAAAAGTCAATGTTTAGGGAAAAGACTTCCCCTCTCAGATGGAATTAAGTTGATTTAAAATGTTTGTGAAACATCATCTTCAGTGAAGAGGCTGGGGATAGGGGGTGAGAGGGTGGGAAATAAGAAAACAGATGACTTCCAAAAGTCTGTTACTAAACAAAAACTGTGTTCTAGCTGTGTGCATTTTCTCTTTTGCTTCTGCTGTCCCTCTGATTTTTATTTCTCAGAGTTATAACTCTCTTTGTAACTACTTCTGTGTTTGCCCCTTCTACTTTGGTACCTTATTCTTCGGTATCTTATATTTTGATGTATTTATCTTTACCAGCTCTCATGATTTCAAAGTCTTTGCCCAGTCCTTAAATTCTTTATCCTGGGAACCCTTAGGTTATTCTTCACATAAATAATTCCATTTAAAATTTCCAAGAAAAGCTCTGGCCTGAAGTGTGTATCATCTTCTATGTTCTTAAAATCTCTACCTCAAAGGGTTTATTGTACAGTTCTAATTTATGGTTGAAATATGAAGTGTAAAACTATCTCTGAAATATTGTGTCATCAGAGATGGTGTAATATTTTTTTATCAGCTACATGCATACACATATAATAACCTGACTCTTTTTGTTGGAGAGCTTGCTTCAACTGAAAGGCACGATGGGTCACTGCTTCTAAGAGAACTTCAGATTTTGGAGATCTGATGGCATTAAACTCCCATTTTTAATACAGCAGAAGAAGCTTGCTTGAAGATTATCTAATTTGCCAGACTTTTTGAAAATCAGAGAGTATTCATGAACCTGGACAAAATACTCCATGCGGATCATAACGAAAATGTATGAAGTTGACAACCCATATCAAATACATCCAACATTTTGAAATTATACAAGATGAGGAATATGCAGGATTTGACAATAGGCTCAAACGATGCTGTCAGCACTTCAACCTACCTCCTTCAGCTGAGATTTTTATGTGTGTTGTCTGAGACTAGATGACTGGTGCTATTCAGAGGTGGTTTACTTCTACCTCACTGTTAAAACGGTAAGAGTCAGTTCTCCTGATGTACTCTGTTGGAAACTTCCATAAAATTCAGTATATGTTGTCCTTTCCTGTGACCATGCACATGCTTAAGTACTTCGTGCATTTTTTTGTGGATTTGAAACTCATCTCTATTCCTTCTGATGGTGACCTGACCTTTTATGTAGTAATAAGAGATGCATAAATATTGGGGAAAAAGGAGAATGATTTTTATTTTTAAAATGTAGTTAAAACAATTTTTCCTGTGTTTTGTAGTGATTGAAAGAGTTTAGCAAAACCAATGTTATAATAAACTCCTACAAAATGAGGTTGTATTAATGCTTCCTTCCATAGATACAGATTTGTTTTAACTAACTATTCATATATTCTCAGAACATGCATGCATTCTGCTGCTTGAATTCGTAGCTGAAATGAAAATATTGCTTGCCTATTTTTCATTCTCTTCAGCCAATGTACATTTATCATATAGGCCAGCAGAAGTTTGAGGGATACGTGGGATCTGGCAAAGATACTCATGTGAGCAGTTCAGGCTTTCTGTCTGGCTAGACTGGTAATTTGTAGTATTCTTCACTGAATCTTGTTGATGTGAATGTAGCAGGGGTGACTCTTTAAATTGCTGCTTCATATTTTAAGACAGGCAATAATCTACTGAGGTCGGGTGATGAGGAATTTATAACAATTCATATAATACCCTCTGGCCAGACAATAAATTTGATTTGCACATTTTTTTCTCTAATAATAGGAAAAGAAAAATGTCTATGATACAGGTTGGTATAATATGATTTTTACTCTTGCTGCCAATGAATGTACTTGTTCCATACCAGTGCAGTCTTTTCCATTGCTTTGCTTTCTGTTACAATTGCCACATTAATTTTCATAGCAACAGTTGTGGCTTCAGCTGGAAATTGAAATCTAATAAATGTTGGCTCTGCACATGGACTTTTGGACAAACATTTCAGTAACACTGAGCCAAACCAACTGAAAAAAAAATCCTAAACATAAGTACTTGTCCTTGCATTCTGGAAAAGATATCTGGTATACCCTTTGGTTGCTAGGCTGTTAAAAAGTTTGAGTATTGGTGTCTGTCTTTTTTTTTTTTCATCCTAAGTTTTCTTTTTTTTTCTCCTCCCTTCAAGCACCAGCAGACTCATCTGTTGAGATTCTACCCCCTGTGGTTCAAGTACATTCCTCCTATCAACCTTTTCACCCCACCTCTCACTGTCCTCCTTCACACATGCGCTGAAATCTCTTCTGCTCACCAAACTTGCAAAATTCAGGCCTAGATGTGGGGTCTAATTCTGAGCTCTACTTAACGTAGGTCTAAAATCTCTTCTATAGATAGGCATAACTTCTCTTGTTGTGCTTGATCTTCTTTTTCTGGGGAAAAAAAAAAAAAAGAGGCAGAAAATCCTAACAAGTCAGAATTTCCATTGGAGACCAAAAGACACAACATTTGGTGTGGTGGTTGTAACTGCTCAGGAAAAGGGGGAAAGGGGGAGAAAAAGGAGCCAGTCAAGCAAAAAGTCTACAAAACAAAATGAGAAGGTGGTTTTCATTTTGGAACACTTAATACAATTTAACCATATTTATGGCAAATAAAGATTTGACAGCTAATGCCAGTTCAAGAAAGTAAAGGAAAGGGCATAAAAGAAGTCATTCAGACCCTGAACAGAAATACCATGTTGTTTGTTTGTTTGTTTGTTTTAAATTGTAACTAATGTTGGAAGCAGGTCAGTTTATGTGGTCTTTTTTGAAAAGACTGATTTTCATATTTTGGAGCTAAAATTTAAACATTTGTAAAAGTGCAAATGTGGAAAGCAATTTTGAAAGAGGAAAATCATCTCACTGCCCTGTGTTGCTCTGAGCCTCTGTCCTGGCTTTTTTCTCTGACATATTTGGACAAACTATGGAAACTTGGGCATCTGTTCTGCCCTCTGTATGAAGTGGTGATTTCAATCTGTATTTCTTGGATTGGCCTTAAGGTGTAACCATGTACAGCATCTTTCATAAGCTTTTTTAATATCCAATAGTCTGGGCTTTTATTTTTTTGACCTGCTAAAAATAGCCTTTTTTCCCTTCAGCTACCTTAGGAATTTAGCTTGTTGGAAAAGTGTCTGTGTCTGTTTGGGCAACAAGAATTGGTCGTGTCATGCTGTGTTGGGATGGTTTTCCGGGAGGTAGAGGTTGCAAAGACTTCATTCCCTGCAGCTGTAAATGACTCAGAAGACACATTATGATAAAGGAGAAGTGTCTGCTGAGGACGAAGGGGAAAAAAATAATCTGTGTAATTTTAAATCCAAGTTGGAATTTGAGTTCTATTTTGAAACGAATACATAAATACAATGGTCTTGGGCTATTTACGCTGGGATTTTAAATTGGTCTCCCAGCCAGAGGGATCAAAACATCCATAGGTGGTGTGTGGATTGAAATTTAACCAGTAGGTTTTAAGATTTTTTTTTCTACATGCTCGAAATTCTTAGATTTTATAAAATTATTAATTTCACTCTAGAGGTGGAGAGGCTTTTAACTTTGAATTAATGCTGTATAATTAATATATGAAGGTTGAAAAAAACAACTGTATTGGCCTATAGGCTAAGTTTTCTAATTAAAGGAATGATGGCATAACGTAAAAAGCAGTTGGACTTCTCTCCCCTAAATCAGTATATAGAGAACCACCGAACTAGTCTAGAAAATCAAACTTAAGTCAACCCATAGGTCCTTTGTTTCCAGCTAATTGTTCTTGCTGTGTTCACTGGTCTTCATAAGCTTGGCTAAGGAGATAAGCCTTGTTTTCCTGTCTTGAGGCTTTTTTCTCTTGATCTATTGAAATTCAGAGTTGAGGGCCCCCTTTAGAGAATGTCCTGTGGGTAGCTGTCTCCTCTCTAACAAAGAAGCCCCAGCTGTGGATGTGGATTGAACAGAAAGGTAGCCTCTCATGCTAGCAATTTGGAGTCATTTAGGATAACCAGGAGTTTCAGTTTAATTTGGAAATGGAAAGCCTGAGTCAGCGCAGTTTTCATACTGCTGATATCTTGCCTTTGAACTCAGACAGTACCTGGGCAGATCCAGTGTTTTTTGCTTCATACGTTACTTCATTAGAATGACAGTGTGCAACTGTGTAGTTTTAACGTGATGGAAGAGACACTGTAAATCACTGGCTTGATGTTAAAAGGATGTAGTTTTGGTCTTTGCGTCAGGTAAAGACTGGTGCCCTGAGTGAGTGCATTCTCAGGATGGCTGCTCTCTGGTCTTTCTATACTAGCAGTATTCCAACAGGAGGGATGCAAAGGAGAATTCAGGTGTGCCACACTGTGCAGATTCTGGTAAGAAGTGCATAACACCAGTTGACAGGGCTCATAAAATGTTTTTTCATCCTTCTAGCTTCTTCATCACAGTCTGTTTGCAGCAGCATCCTCTGTGTCAAAATAGACAAGTGTTAGTTATGGATGTATAATTACAGCTATGCACATAATTAACCACATTATCAGTGGTAGCCAAGGGTAAAGAGAGATGTGGTTTTTAAGTATGGTGGTCCATGTGTGTTGTCATTTATATGCCTCACTACATGAAACAAGAGGCATGACTTAGAGAAGCCTTGGGAGGAAAAATACCTTAGTTAAAAATTAATCTGGATCACAGAACAGTTTGGATTGGAAGGGACCATTAAAGATCATCTAGTCCGAACTCCAGGACCTATTGTTTTGTCAAAAGCGTTACCACTGAGAAAGAGTTAATCAGTCAAATACTAGCTTGTGAGAGCTGCAGCAAGATCTCTGAATTTACTGTATTTACTGAAAGAGAAAGGTAAGTCTGGCATGGTCAGTGTGGTCACTTGCTCTTTACCTAATCTATGGAGAAGTTACAAGTGGGAGCAACGCAAGGTTGTATTTCATGTTGATAAACATAACCTGTACTGATAAAGAAAACCTGGAGGTTGTTTTGAGCATCTTCTCAACATTAATTTAAAAATACAAGGGTAGGCATTAGGCCCAATGTAGACACAAACAGATGTATTTGCACGCTATTTTCTGAATAAAAGCTGGGAATTGCCTTCCCTAGGGTCAGCATGGACAGTATGCTCCAGACTGTAGTAATTGTACAGCTCCCTGCTGTAATTGTAGTGCTTTGGTGAGATGATTTAGCCAAACAGGGCAGAAAAGATCTGCACTAAATTTTTTTCTGATACAGGCAGAACTGAACTGCTCTATCTGTTGAATTATATAGTGGAATTCCCACCAGACACTGGGAAAAACTTAGGGCAGCTTCATTTAGGTTTGTCTGTCCAGTATTTATATTGAATAAATCTATACATCAGCTGTAGGTAAAAATTCTCAAACTATCTTAGTATATGCTAAAGGGAAAAAAAAAAAGGTGTCAAATTCAGTCTGAGAAATCTGCTAGTGCTTTCATTTTTGTAATCTAATGGTGGCAAAAAGCCTAGTGAACATGAAGTGAAAGAAAAAGAAACATTTTAGAAGGCACTTTATCAACGGAAATGAACATAGATGGGTTTATAATATGACTGGACAACTGACATGAACTCTTAAAGGAGTTTTCATGAAGGCTCTCTGGAAATACCTAGATTTCATGAGAGAAGGACCATGTCTACCTTTCCTCTCTGAATTAGAGCAGTTTGTCCTGTAATAATTCTGTAGGCAGCAGCTCTGTCTCATGGGCAGTACCTGCTATATGTTCTACAGGTTGTCCATAGATGAAAGACTATAAAGTAGCAATATGTTTTAGAAAAATGTTAACCCTTGACATTCTCCATAATTTTCTGTTTTGTATTCATACTGATTTCATTTTGGGATATCTACATTTGCAACTGAAAAGAAACTCTGAAGGTCTGGTGTTTTTATGTGTGTTTGTTTTGTTAATTTCAAAAGATAAACTTAATCTGTAATGGAGAAAGCTGTGCAGGGGTAATCTTGGTCTGGTACAATGAAAGCAGGTAATAACTTGCCATAATACTTCCACTAAGAATATTAACCAAATAATTCTGAACAGCTGGCATAACTCAGTTTCTCTTGCTGAAATAAAGTAATTCAGTACAGTGGTGCTAAACCTCTAGAGTTTGGCCTTTAGAAGTAGAAGAGAATTATCTCAGTTACACATTGTTATAAATGTTTCTTCTTCAGTTGTGGACAGTGTGTAAAGAGAATTGGTCACGTAGTCACAGTTCAGCACTTGAACAGTCTTGACTGAAAAAAAGGAGGTCAAAAAAGGAAGGCATCTTCTTTGAATTGTATGAGAAATTGATGCAGACTTAAAATATGCAGAGTAACTTTTTTCTTTCTAAGGTCTAAAACTGGTCTTCAGCTACTTCTGGTACCATTGAGGAACTCAGGAAATTAGTGAAAGCTGAGTGTGATACATGGGATAATTGCAAAGTCTTTTGCTATTTGCAGAACAATCTGGATAACTCAAGGGAAGAAGTTACCTGCTTCTTTCCCACTGGTATACTACTAAAGCAGAGTAAGTATTTAGGAAGAGAAGAAGCTTCTCTCATTTTGTACTAGTAGAGCAACTTTATCTTAGTAGCAGCAGTTTCCCTATTGTTACCCTTGTAGACAAAAAGATTGGGTTGCTGAGACATAGACATAAAATAATGTGTCTTTCTGTGGTAGTTATTTTAAAGTATTACTGACAAAAAGTAGTGTCATTCTGCAGTTGTCAGTGGCTTGTCCTGTACAACTGTTAGAAGAGGAGCAAGACTGTATTGGGAAGAACAGGCAGAAATTTGAAGCATTTGGCCTCACCATTTGCTTCTGCAGAAATGGACTACAAATACTAGAATGTTATTTACATCTGTAGGTATATGAATCCCCAGTGTAATGTGTTTTACTTCTATTCTGTGGAGCATTTTTATGTAGGTGGGAGGAGCAGGTATTCACTGCTGGTGAAAAGCATTGTACGTTACCTGTCCCTTTGGAGGGGAAATTTTATGTGTTTCTATTTAAAAGCTACCAATGCCAGGGGCATTTTTTTATTATTATTATTCTCATTTAAAAAACCATGTCTTGGACTTCCTTATCTCCTCTTACCAAAAAAGAGATTGCTCTGTTTCAGGCTCTTTGTTGGAACTGTACAGCCAGGAGCCTTCCTGGCCTCTGGCACTATCAACAGAAAATGCAGCTCTTGAAAGAATGGAGTATAGTTTTGGAAGGGCCATTGGAGGGGGGGAGAGGATACCAAGACTGGCAGTGAAAGGCAGAACTTGGCATTGCAAAGAAATGGCAGAAAAAACATTCAGATTCCTTGAAGCTTTTGGTGATGGTAGAATAAGGCTGAATGAAGGAGGAGAAAAGAGAAATAAAACAACTGGAAAGGGAAAACATTAGCAGGCCCCAAAAGGGGAGGGGAAGGTTTATTTAGGTCCTGTCTTTTTTTGCAAGATAAACCTGAAAGAGGGAATTTATGATCTCCAAGGTTTTAGTTTAGTAATTTAAATGTATGTGATATATGATTTTGGGGGGGTTCTCCCACGCAAAGTTATACAAGATTAGTCTGTTAGGCATATGGAAACTGAGGCTGGATATGCTGAGCTGTTGTGTAACTTATACCTGACTGAGAATAGAAGAGTGGAACACAGTGGCACATTCATTAGGTAAATATTCCTCAGTCACATCTCAGTCCTCCACAGCTCTAACACATGCTCATTTTCATATAATATAATGCCCAACTGGATGCAAGATCACTATTCGGTGGCAGGATAGGACTGTAACAGGTTTGCAAACAATCTTTGTACCCTCTGGGGAGACAGGTGAAGCCCAGGTAACACCTTGGATTGTCCTGCCAGTCAGGAGGCAAACAAACTGGCTGCTGCTTCAGAATGGTCACTCGGCTTTCTAATTTATTTTCTATTTATTTCTTCCCTCTCCATCCTTTCTGTCTGCTGTTGCAGAGCCTGTTTGAGTCCCCAGCAGACAGCATTACAGGTTGTCTACCATAAGGCTGCAGTGGGAGTAAGGAAGCTCTTGAGCTTTTCAGGCCAATCCTAGATTATTCTGGGTCTTTTAAGGTGGGTGGGTGGGCGTGAAGAGAGGAAAGATTCTTATTAAATTACAATTAAATATGAACTTAACTTTTGCTCCTGTTAATTCAGCAAAACCAAGACAGGTATGGGTCACATTCTTTTCTGCAGTACAGGTAAGAATAATGATGGAGAAAATAAAGGCATAGGTCAAATCAGCCGAGTGGGAAGCACCCATCTTGTGCTATGCTTCTGACCATAGCTACTTTCTGAACAGCTTGGAAAGCCTTCCTGTGAGGATTTTTGTTATTTAGGCAACAAGAGATTGTAATCTGCATTCAGGAAGCATTCTTTTAATCAAAATATTTGGCTTTTATATCTGTGCACACATGCATGTGTGCAAACCTGCCGTATAACAGCACAGTAGGGTCCATGCTTATTATTTTAGTGGTAGTGAATGTTAAGAAATTAGCCACTAAACCAGATGAAAACTGAGTTCTTGCAAATTTAATTGGAGCTGTGGTTGGATAAAGGACACGGCATATGGCTGTGTTCTTTATCAAAAGAATCTGAAGTCTGCTGGCTTAATGGTTTCATCTCATTTCACTGGCCTTTGACCCTGAGAATTTTGTATAGCTAATAAATTTAGCCACTAGTGAATTATTTGCTATTCATTTCAGAGATTCACTGTGCTACAAAAATTGTGATGTCTGTCTCGTAGTGAGGATGAACATTATGCTGCAGCAGTTGGGTGTCTCGGGTGTGTAGTGAGGCACAGAGTCAAAGCCAGGCTGCTCTTTGCTGCTCTAAACTGCAGCATCTCTGGCTTGCTGTTGGAGCTTGATTGCTTGGATTATACTGTTGCTCTTAGAAAATGTTGGGTTTTGTTTCCTAAGTATCTGTTGGAGGGTCGCCTTTTACGTATTGAACCTCATTTGTAATTAAGGGCTCATAGTGCATTTTCTTAAAAGCTGAAAGGAAATGAAATGAAATAGTCCTCTATGCTGTTCTGACTTCTGCTTTAGGAAAGGATGCCAGATATCGGGGTAATAGGCAACAAATTTGAAAATTTTCTCTAAATGTTGTTGCAAGGCCTGTGGAAATGAGTGGATCTCCAGAGGGTTAAAAGAGAACAAAGTTTTATTGCTTGCTGTAAAGCTACTGGTGGAGGGAGTAGTTACACTAAAGCAAGGTGAAGTTTAAATTTAAACAGAGCTGTCTGTTCTGCTCTATATAGGTAGGTCCATGTAGGTATACTTCTTCTGAAATAAACACCTTTTTAGAAGGTCTTGGAAAGGAAATGCAGTGAGCTAGTGCGTAGATTACTTTATGGGCTTGTGGATAAGCTTAGATTCTTTCCTTACACTTATTCCTAAAGAGGAGCCACGCTGTCTTAAGCATGTAGCGTTTTACCTTAACTGCAAATTGTATCATGGAGGAAGGCAAAATGAGGGGAGAGAAGTAAGTGTTTGCAGATATAACTTGTTGCTCTGACTGTTTGGCAGTTCTAAATATCAGCAGCATGTGGAGAGCTACTGGCAGGCCCACAGGTAATGTGGAGCTCCAGCAGCGTGGCTGCCAGTGAAGCCAGCACTTACTAATAACTGACTAATTGTTTCTGTTACACCTGCACAAGCCTTTCTATCTCTCCAAAACACATTAGCATTCATGAGAAGTTACTGAACCGCGATGAATCACAAACACATTTAAGTAGTCCTTTTGTGATTCTCCTTGGGCCAAGTATACCTTTTCCAAACAGTACCCTGTTTTTCTACCTCATGAAACCTTGTATTTTATTTAACCAGAGAACTGAAAATCAGAGAAATTAAACCCTCTCTGTGTGTTCAGGCTTACCTTTTAATGGAGACTTTGTATTCTTGCTTCTGACTTCTTACCTCTGAGCTTCATCGTGTGATTAGATTAAAAAGCTCTGGTGTGTGCTGGTTTTATTAATGCAGTAATATGGCTGGATCACATAATGTGACACATTAGTTGTGAAGCTTTGCATGCCAGCTCTGCCACCTCCCTGGGTGTTCACCCAGCTGACAGCTGGTTTCCACTGAGGGCTGTGTCCGTCTCACTATTGCTCATTGAGTCAGATGATGCTTACTTGAACTGCATGGGAACTCCACAAGCCCTTTCCATATGAGAGTGCCTGTGCTATTCCAGGATCTTGCTGTGATCTCACCAGTTCATGCCTGCCAAGTGCTTAGTTTGATTTACTGTTCTCATTTTCAATGTAGACTTAGACAGTCATGAAAGGAATGATTAAATCAGACTGGGAATGACTACGCAAATAGCTGATGGAAATGTAAGAGTGAATAGCAACAGCTATAGGGTTTTTTAACTTCAGTTATTTATTTGAAGAGTTCAGTGATGATAAGGTTGATCAAAAATACTGTTTTTCTAGGGCTGAGATCTTATGCAGTTAAATGGAAGTATTAGCTGAAATCACATACGAAAGAGAACCTCGGGTGTAACTGATGTTTCCAGCATGTTAAGCCAATGCTTCCGGATGGATTTCTGCTGGCAAGCTGTTGTATTAGGTATGGAGAGCAAGCAGATCTGCTGCTTGACAGAGTTGGATCATTCCTGCCACACTCTGACATTTTAGCTTGGCACCCTAAGAAACAGCAGCAGATTCTGTGGCTTCTATGGTACGGGATCTGTGTCTCTTTTCTCCTTTTCTACTCTACTTTTAAATTGCCAGGTGACTCAAACCAAGTCCGTAGAGCAATAGAGGCCATGAAGATGCAAAGTTCAGACAGGTTTTTGAAAGTAAAAAACCTAGCAGAAATTCTAGAGCAGAAATTCTAAGGGAAAGGTTCTGGTGTGAACCTTATTATACAGCTAGAAACCTGCACCAGGAATTCTGATGAGTTTGCCTTAACCCTGCTGCTCACATGAAAGCTCTTTGCTCTCTTTGGTTAGACAAATGCCTGAGAAAATAATCTTTCACTTTTTTAAGGAAAAGTGAAATGAAAGTCCTATGAGCCAAAACTTGTACGAAAAATCAAATTGTCATCTCTTAACTTACCTGACTCCTACTCTGGAACTTGTAGGGTGTGACTTTACACAAAGCCTCCATTGTCAGTAGTTGTAGAAACCTCTAGATAAGTGAGATTCAGGCTGCTCTAGCAATTTAATCAGTTTTAAAATAAAAATACTGGTAAGCAATCATTTTAAACATGAAAATCTTCAAAATTCTAATGAAGCACTATATTTTAGACAGTTTTAGGCAGTCCTGTTCTGCTCAAGAAAGAGTATTGCTAATGAAGGAGACCTAACAAAACAAAAATAAGGTACTGTGTGTCCATATGGGAGAGTGCTGTGCAGATGGTAGGCAAATACAGAGGAACAGTTATAAAATCCGCTGTAATGAAGAGCTCAACTAAAAAGAAATTTTCACTGCCCAATAAGTATGGATTACAAATTAATTTTGTATTTGATAGACAGTATAGAAAGTTGTTTGGAGCTTTAAAACATCTTATAGCACATACCCATGTTGCTAAGTTTTACCATAACTGTAAAGTCCACAGGTTGGTTTTTGTCTTTTTATAAATTCTGCAGGGATGCATAAGGGAAAAAATTTGATGGTTAATGAAAATGGGATGTTAATTGTTTCCAAATGCTGGCTTGCTCATGAGGTAGAATTTATCTCCAGTTGGAGGAGCCATGTAAATTCACATGGTCAGAGGCTGTAAAGGTACCAGATGAGGTCTTAGCTGGTCTGATATTAGCTTCTACTATAACTTTCCTCAGGCCTCAGTTGGTGGTTTAGTTCTTCTTTTTGACTTGCAACTAGCCAAGGCCCTGACCAGGCTGACTTTTCCAACTGGTGCTGGGTGAAAGAACTTGGGAGTCTTGTTTTTCCTTCTGCCCAATAGTGCCATCACTTTCTTCTGGTACCGGCTCATAGATGAAATAAGTAGGTGCTGTAAGTCAGTATCTCTCAATTTTTTAAAATAATTACTTCCCCTCCCTATGTTTAGCATAAATTTCCTCTTCAGTTTGAGCGTAGCTGGATTTTGTTATGTGTCTCCACATTCTAACACTTTAGATTAAGTAAGGACCTTTTTTGGTGATACTCTTCTACTCTTAGCCCTTGTAGTGTCAAGACTTGTGGACTGTCATAATGTACATTCACCAACTGAAATACAGCTGTCACTCTTGGCTGTGTCCACTCCAGTCCCACCTTCCTTTCTTGCTCTATTCTCTGAGGTTTTGTCTTTTCTGCCCTAAGTATTTAAATTCTATCTCGTTTACAGATCTTAAAATTAGAATTATTTTCAAAGTAGTTTTTGAGAAGGAATGTGTGGGAATGTGTGTATTAACCATAAAAAAATGTCAGTCCTTTGGGAACCACATCATTTTACAGTTTGTGTTCCTACCTACTGATATTTTTAACTAGGCCATGGTTTCCTTTCTTTCCTTCTCCCGACCTCAGGGAACACCATTTGAGGTGAACTTTCTTCCTTTAGGATTTTGATTCCCAGTTAGAGCGAGATTGTTCATCTTTTACAGACACTAATTCTGGGTTACCGCTTCTGTAGCAGTCCTGAATATTATATGCCTCTTCTGGGTTTGTGGGTTAATGTTAATTTAATGCAATTATTTTCAGCTGCTGTCTATTCCCTTTAAATCCTATACTCTGCTGTGCTAAGCTAATGAAACACAGCTATTGTGGTGTACTCTGCTGTTCTGCTTGCTAAAGGCTGTTGTAATTGGAACTCACTAACTGAAAGAGATTTTTCTGTCTGCAGCACATGCAAGATTTTTTGCCCTTCTAAATACATTTTTTTGCTTAGTCTTTTGCCACTTCCTTACATTTGGAATCTCCTTTTTTCTCATGTGCCTTAGTTTTAAGAAAAAAAAAAACCCTGAAGTCTTGAAGTCAGTTGGTGATGATATGGTAGGAAGGAGATTAAAATCCTCTGGTCTGCTGGTTCACCTTTAACTCCACTGCAGATGCATCCTGCGCATCTCTTATATGTTTTAAGAACCATATGTTCAGGATGGTGGAAGTTATGCTGGTTCTTATACACAGAGCATCTGGAAGATGTATTTCAGGGTATTTGTCGTGGTCAAGCTCTTGGTAGTTTATTGCAACAATAATTGGTGTGCTCCCAGGGCTGGACTGCTTTCCAGATAAGCTAAAAATGCCCACCTACTTGAAGAGGGTGCAGAATTCAACTTGAAGTCATCTTGCTGACTTCACTGCTGTATCATGTAGGAGGAGAGGATTCACTGCAAGGGAGGCAACATATGTTTAAACTTAAATATCGTATAATTAGCCAAACTGGCAAAGGAAACTGTGAACAACATAAGGAATATGTATTAAGTCCATTTTATGATGTTTAAAGATTTCCCCAGTGTGAGAACCCCCATTCCAATATTAATATTTTAAAAATGTTCTTATCCTACTAATGTGTACATTTGACTTTGTCAGAAGTAGTTATGTCAGCAAGAGTTGGAGCTTGGTTTGCTCAGTTTCTTCCCCAGGTGTGTTGATACACCTGTTGTGGCGGGGAATAAGCTCAGTCTGGGAACCCATCCAGGTTAAAAATAAATTTTTTCATTTTATTCAGCTTGGTTTTTTTTTGCTTGCTGGAGGCTTGGATCATTTCCCTGTGTCATGCCACAAATGCTTTGCCTAATGTGACTGAAGGGCTCTGCTAGAGGGAGGGGATAAAGCAGGAAGAAGGGGGAAGAAAGGACATGAATGGAGAACTTGGCCCCTGGGAGAAATGCCTCTGTAAATAGACCTATAGGGGTGATCGTAGGCGTACATCTTTATGTAGCAAATTTGTGAATGAGAGCAATATGCCACTCTTCCAGCTGTACATATTTTTAAATAATATTAACAGGTTTAACTGTGTGGGTATTCTTCATTATTTAAGTGAAAAGATGATTTTATTCTTGGCATAGCAGGTCCTAGTACAATCAACAAATCAGCCCCCTTTTTATTTTCTTTTTTTTTTTTTTTAACTAACATATTATTTGAGCCTATAGGCTGTTCTCCACCAAAATTAACAAGAGGCAGTCCCTGCCTTGAAGATATTGGCCTAATTGGATAAGGTCGTGCAGAGTAAAGTCATACAGAGTCTGGGAGAGGGGCTGTGGCACCAAAAAGCAGTTTGGCCAAGTTCTGTAAGTGGGTCAGAAGCTGAGTCAGTCACCGAGGCTGGTCTCCCGTGTCTGTTAGACTTCCTATTCCTAGCCCTGTCACGCTGCCAATCTCTTCGGCTTTCTGCCGTAATCCCCTTCATCCCTGGGAGCTGGACCTGAAGCATAGGAGAGAGAAAGAGGAAGCAACAAGGGGTTTTGTTTATAAGCTTTCCTCCGTATGGCCTGTGGTGTCTTGGAGTTTGCTTGTTGTGGATGTGGCATCCCTTTGTCGTTTCTGTTTGTCCTGGCTGGTGGTGCCAGCAGCAGCTCCTCGTTGGAGTGCGTGCCTGTGAGGTCTCAGGGTGGAAATCCTTTAGCAGTGTGATCTGTTACACACACTGGCTGGGGGAACTTCTGCTGCCTGCCTTAAACCCCTTGCTTTACTGGGGTTGGAGCCAGGGTAGCTACCAAGCCCTCCTGTCCTTGGTTCAGACTGTACCACGGGAGTGCGTGTTACCCTATGGTAGCCAGACTTAGGAGGAAACAGTGGTTTGTAAAAGTGTTGCTACCATGATAACTTTTTATGCTTGTTTGCATCTTTCTGGTGCGGTTTTTTTTTTTTTTGTATTTTTGGGGGGTTTTTTTTTGTTTTTTGGGGTTTTTTTGGTTGGTTTTTTTTTGTTTGTTTGTTTGTTTTAATGCAAAAAGAAAGGCCTGAAAACTGAACTGTTCTGAAACTTTTCAAACTCTCTTTCATATGGTTTCAGTGAGAGGCTATGAGGGGATGGTTCTGTTCAACTTACCTTCATGCTAGACCTTTATGCTTCATTATAAGAGGGTTTCTTCTGTGCCTAGAAGAGTTTTACACAGCAGCTGTTGAGTGCTGAAGAGCTGGAAAAAGCTTTGCGAAAGTCTGGGAAGCAATTTTCATGGGAAGGCTCATGTATAATTAAGAGTTGGACTCGATGATCCTTGTTTGTCCCTTCCAGTTCAGTATTCTGTGAGTCTGTGTAGTGATGGCCTCTATGGTAGTCATGTACCACCTTATTCTTTGGAGTAGTGACATTGCATATGAACCACACTTTCATATGGGTCTAATTTGTTTATTAACTCCACTCTGCTGTCATCTGTCAGAAAAAGCATATTATTTCTGAGGTTACTCAGAAAGCTGGCACAGTGAAGTGTTTTATGGAAAAACAAACAAAAAAAAAAGCCACCCTGAATACTTGCCAAGAGTGTATCTGCTGTCCTTTTCACTTGGAGTACCACCAAACTGGAGAAAAACTAGTCTCCTATCAAGAAAAGAAAACAAACAGTGTCTTATTCTGTCTTATGTTTGTAAGTGGTGAGAAAAGGAGAAAGCTGGTATAGGTGGAGGATTTCAGGGTAGGGGTGAAAAAGACATTTATTAATAAAACAAAACCCCATTTGTGTGAAGTCCATCTGTGACAGCACTGGTTTTACACTGCCAAATGAAGTCTTGGCAAGTTCTCTCACAAACTTTATAAAGAAATGTAACATGTTGGACATTTAGCAATGAATGTACTCCTGAGGCTGAGAGGTTTGCCATAAAAAAGGATTGATTTTTTTTCCTAACTGCATAACTATTTATATTACACCAAACAGCTGATAACAAATTCCTTCATCGTCAAATGAGTCTCCTGGATAGCCATGTTGGTTGCTCTGAAAGTTTTGTAGAGCAGAGTTGTTCTGGTCTGTCTTTCTACCATTACATCAGCTTCAGCTGAGATTTCCTACAGCAGTTCTCTCTTAAGTTTATATTCTAAGTATCGGGTTCCTTCAGTTTTCTATCCTCATCTTACACTTTGTTCAGATTACTTTAGGCATCCTTCATGCTTCTCCTCACTGTACTAAGAGTGATTCCAAGCTTGTTGGCTTTTGTTTTATCTTTACTTTGGCTTTCTCTGTGCTACTTCTATGTCTGAAATGCCTTACCAAATTCTGTTCCACCACACTTGCCTACTTGTCAGCAAATCTGTAGCAAGAACTGTAGCTCAGAGGTGCTGACAGGAAGCACTCAAATCCAAAACACAATCAAAATATTCTTCATTCATCACTGGCTTCTTGCTGCATCTTATCTATTCCCTTTTGTCATTTAGACTGTCAGTTTCCTAAAGCAAAAGACAATTTTCTTTGTAATTTGAATTGCACTGAGCACTTTACAAGTACTTAATAAATACCAAATCAAATAACTTATATCCGCATAATAGCCTGTTTTTACACAAATCTCATAGACTTCTTTTTTATATTGACTGTCCCTATTTTCTATCCACCTTGCAAAACAGCCATTACGCAATGCGGTCTAGCATTGGAAAACAGTGCTTTGAATTAAGTATCTTATGTGTAGATTTTCCTATAGTTCTGTGGGGGTGTTTTGGTCATGCTAGTTTTGGGGAAGGTATTTTGGATGCATTTTTGTTTGTAGGTTTCTACTTTTGTTTTGTTTAGTGTTTTGGTGGAGCTTTTTGTTTGTTTGTTTGGGTTTTTTGTGGATTTTTTTAATTGATTATGCCATTGAGATTCAAGATATGTTATCATTACAGTGGTGCCTGGATGGTACCTTATATTACTCTTAGCTCATTATAACTATGGAGCCAGGTGGATCAGGGTGGATAAACTTTTTCCCTTCCAGACAGTTGTTGCTGGGGAAAGGACTGATCTCCCTACCCATATCTTCTAAATAGCTCTGAATTTAGGCATTACTATGCGTTTCTGCCGTTTTCTTATTAATTTGCTCTTGCTAGCTACTTTTTTCTTCTGCTAGAGCCTGTGTTGGCAAAATTATTGTAAAAAGACTGTGGAGAGGAACATCAATCCACACTGAAATGAAAACTTTTTAGGGCACTACAGCTACACCCAAGCTGTGTGGCAGGTGTCTATCATGGTTACTCTTGTCTTGGTTGGCCTGTGGAGGGCTGGACCCATCTGTCCTCCACGTAAGGGTTTTCTTCTGTTGCTGTAGCTTCAGGAGGTGATGGCCTTGTCTCACAGATTGAAGGTAAAATCACAATGTGACTTGAGCTCAGAACTATCTATACGTGAAGATACAGCCAAAAGCTTTAAGAGGCACCTGTGCCTTGTCAGGCCAACTGTGCTAATGGCTATTTCATTTCATGTGAACTTTCTGTACTTCCCCATCACATACACTGTTTTAACTCTGGAGGAATCTGTTTCAAATGCCATCTCTTCTGGTCAAGGATGAATATGCTCCAAGCTTAATCTCAAAGAAGTCCCATCAGGAAAGAGAGATTTGTTTGCTGTTGCAATGGCAATGTTATTCATCTTGTACCTCTTGGTTTGACACAAGTATTTGCAAATACTTTGTATTTTGTGCAGTGAACAGTCCTAGTTGCATCTGCTCCATGTTATACTGTATACACCTCATGAGCTCTGTGAGTTTTCCATCTGTGTTTCACCACAGTTTTAGTAGTTACTCCAGGCATATGATGGAATGAAAGAATCCATTTCTCTGGGTTATCATCCTGCACATACTCAGTTAAGTTGAATATACTTATCCTTGTTTCACCCCAGACTTTGTTCCCAGGTACATTGAATAGGCACAGGATGAATGCTTTTCATGTCACATTTATACTGCTTGCATGTTTGGTGAGAAGTTGTATGTTTTTGACCTTTCCAACCTTAAGTAATTCTCACAAGAACAACTGAGGTTTGGGCTCATGACACAGGAGAAGATCCTGAGTTTTGTTTCTTGCTCTCAAAGTTGAGTAAATTTAAATTGTCATGGATCCATTTGAATTCTGATTTTGCTCCTGTAATCTCTGCTTTTTGTATGCTTCTGAAACTAGTGATTATCCACTAGTTCTTTATTGATTTAGTAGGTAATGCTATCTAGTATTGCTGTTTGAGAGAGGCACTATGAGAATAGATGCACGAGGAGTAGTCAAGCATTTAGTTCTGTAATAATGACCCACATAAGAATTTAGAAGGAAAGAGATTATTTGCATGTATGCAGTTAAAATTATTCAGGAATTCTGTGACTTTGCAAACAGTGTAGAGTACTCAGTTAAATGAGCTGCAGGGAAAAAAAAAAGCAACTACATAGCTACAGAATCTTTTACTGGTATTAAGAATAAATTTACAGTTTCAAATACATTATTTGACTGAATACCATAAATCTACAATTACACATTTGTGTCTGCAGAAATGCGTTTACTTGTGTTTGGGAGATGTAGTGTGAAATAGCAAAGCATTGATGAAGTGTTTAGAATGCCTTTAAGTTAATGAGAGAGACTTATTTAAATTAGATGATACTTCACAGAATACTGCCCTCTGTTCTAGATTACAAATCTCTGCTATTTAAATATTTTTCTGTGGGGGCTGGTGATGGGAGCGGGAGGAGATGCATTTATAGTTTCATCTGTATCCTTGAATTAACTATGAAAAGGGGTGGGTTCTTAATTTAACTAACTTAAGCTAAAATCTTAGTGGAAACATGCATTATAGTCTTCTGTGGAAGCTTCCACAACTTATTAAAGTAAGTGATTTATATTCCTTAGTTGATCATATTGGTAATGTAGGTTTCTCACAACAAAACCAGGACTTCAAATACCAGCTTGCTGTACATTAGCTCCTGCCACTTTTAATAACTGAGTCTCCTTGCCTTTGCCTCCACCTTTGGCCACTGATCCATTTTCCCCACTGGACAGTTCAAGGCAGTTTTCTGTTTTCCTGTTTGGGTGACCTGCAATGAAGCCTGGCAGAACTTCTTTGCTTGAGTTTCAGGTCTCACCAGCTGTGGTTGCTGGTGCTGGCTGCTTTTGCTGCCTTTCACAAATAAGTTTGTAAGCTGCTGTCTGCCTCTCATACAGAGAGAACTCAGTTGTCTTGGTGAAGGGTTGTAGATGTGACTCTTAGATCCATGAGGAAACTTTGCCCACAGAAGAGTCAGCCCACTACTTATGCCCTCAAAAAAAACATTCTGCGAGGTTGACATCACTGAACCTCAGAAAAAGTTGGTGAGGGGGGGCGTATTTTATTTGTCTGAAGTTAAGAAATCTACATGATTTCTTAACAAGATGTCTCATCCAATCTGTAAGCAACTATCAGTCTTGACAGTAGTAGATAAAAGATCAGGTGTCAACATGAAACCTTTCCTTTGGATTTAAGGGACAGTAAAACTGAGAGATCGGGTGAGACTTTGAATCTGCTTTTTGCTACAAGCTCAAAAATAAATATTTGATTTCCAGTAGATAGAAAACATTGAATCTGATATTTAGTTTACCTGAATTCTGTTACTTAAGTGTACATAAGTGGGGTATTGTTGTGTTATAAGGGAATTTAAAAGCTACCAGCAATATATCAATAATCTCAGTGTTTTATGCTAAGTATAAGATAGTTTATCTTCTTCATGAAAGCTGCCTATGCATTTAGCATATGCTGAGGGTTTGTCTACATAGGACCACTTGGAAGAATTAATTCAGACTAAGATATGTTTTGAAAGTGGATTAAATTACATAGCACTCCTATACAAGGACATTAAGCAGAATTTAAGTGGCTTGAGTTTTAGTTTCTTTACTTCCTTAGTTAAGTACATTAAATCAAGGTAAAGGCATTTAAATTTTGCTCAAAGGCTTGTTGAAGTTTAATGTAATCTTATTAACCTGCTTTTAGTAAAGTTTATCTGCGTTTACTTTCATTTTTTTCTTGTAAGCAAATTGGAGGAATGTTCAAACAAGTAGAAGTCAATATTAGCCAGTTCAGTGTATATTCATAGTTTTTATATCTTGTGCACTAACATTCTGAGGTTGACCAACCGTGTCTCTCACTTACTGATTCTACCTTTCTTCTAATTCTCACATGCCTCATTTGCAAATTGTCAATAATGATTTTTATATCCTCAAAGAGCTGTCCATATGAGAAACGCTAACTAATGGCTGTGGTGGTATTTGGTAAACATCCAGATGAAAATCTGAAGTTTGGCTTTGTTCATTTCTGTAAAGATGAGGGTTTAGTTGTGGAAAATGAATTATTTCCAGCAACTTTACCCATGAGTATAGTTATTTTTTCTGTGAAATTATCAGGCACAAACAAACTGTTGTTTTAACGTTACACAGAGTTCAGGCATCTACATCTGCTTTTGGTGCACCTGGTTTAGTATCTTTGTGTGAGACAAAATGTTGCTCTGTCTTCTGTAGAGTTTAAGATTAGGGGGGTAAACACACATTAATCAACAGATGGTAAATATGGGGTTTTGAATCCTTTACAGAATTGGAGACAAAATGTGAGAGAAACTTTGCTCTGGCTGGCCAGTACCTAACATTGTAGAAGTTGATTTGCAAAATGTCTGCAGCAGCTTTGGACCTTTTAAAACACACTACTTTTTTTTTTTTTCCATTGTTTGAGGCTGGATATAAGTCCAGTGACATGGGGTACTTGAGAATAGTAAATATTGTTATGCACAAATATGAACGCATGGCTAGAAAGTTTAATGATGAATTACTCATGTTGGCATTGCAGTGTGAGGGCTGTATAATGCTGCTCTCTGAGGAGACAGACAGTGATTGTAACTGTTCCTTCTGAATGTGAAGAATGGTGATGTCTGGTCTGTGTTTTTCCTGTATATGGCAGCATCTAGCAGTGGGCAGTTGTAACATCTGATGATTTGAATTGCCAAATGATGCCTTTACACTCAAATCCGTAAGAAACCAACCTTTTCCTCTCCCACCCACAGCTCCATTGAGAAGTGAAATGTACTGAGATGCAAAAAGTATGTCAAATATGCATTTAAATGCTTTGCTACTCTGACGTTTCATTTGATATGTGCTACATGTGACTTTGAAGCATAATAGCACATTGTCCTAAACTGATGGAGTTAGTCAGTGTTTGATCTCTTCAGCTGAACAAATGGATTGTTTTAATGCTGTTTAATGACCTTTTAAACAGGAGAATAGATTTTGTACATTTTTAAAGGGAAACCAGGACATGGCTGAGTCTTCTTTTTCTTCTGTGTTTGAGCAAATTTAATTTGCTCAGCTTAATTTGCACAGATTTAATCTCAGAATATTCTAAGTTGAAAGGGACCTACAAGAATCACCCAAAAGTTACCAACAGCTTTGGAAATTAAGGTCCTTAAAATACACGCAGTCTAGTGATAGAATTGGAGGAGTTGTAACTGTGTTTACCTGCTGATGTTCTCAAAACTTTGAGATGGTGCACATAAAAGGAAGATGGTTGTATCTTTGCTTATAAAAGTCATGTTCCTGAGAATATAGCACAGGTGATGGAGAAGGAAAGAGTACAAAAAGCACAGTTAGCAAATACTGGTTTGTGCTAATAACCTTTCTTGTCATCTTCTGACAGCATTTTTGAAGTAGCAGGTTTTAAGCCAGGAGTCAAAAGCTGTGGGTATAGGTAAGTCAAATGATAGCTAGTTTGACTATAAGAAGATCAAACATGCTCTGTACTTAGGCAGCATTTTTGAAATATTGCTAAAATTAGCTCTGTACAGATCTGCAGCTGATGTGGAGGTTAGCTTCATTGGATAGCTCTGAAATAAGAATCTTGCCCTAAGATTGTTTTTAAAATTAACATAGCTTTTGCTTCCTGCTCTCCCACCCACATTTTTGAAGTAATGCTACATCTTGAGATAACAGTTTGGTTATTATCCCTTTCGTATGGTTCCTGGTTCTACAGTTGGGTAAGAGCATGAGCAAAATGTAAATGCTTTGGTAACTTGGTAGAAGATACTATTTCATCACAATTGCTATTTAATTTTTGCAAAAGAACCTCCCACGCTGAATGTTCTTTTGAGTTATTTGAGGTTGATTTTTCATGAATAAAATTCTTAGTCATCTTCATAATCTATGCAATACCTTAAAGAAATAAAGATTTTTTACATTTCAGTAGTTTATTGGTCTCCTTTTGTACCTCTTGACTCCTTGCTTTGTAGGTAAGAAACTGCTCTTCTGGCTGTAGCACTAGCCTTGAATTAAGTAGTGAAATCCTTCCCTCATGGAAACCAAGAGCAAAGAAATTTGCATTCATTTTCTACTTTAAGCACTGACATTGACTTTGTGTGGCCTTGGTGTGAAGGTCTTATCAGCAAAACTTAGGCAGATAATCTGCACCTCATTCTGCAGAACAGGAACATATCACGGGCTGATGCGTGGCAAATTTTTGTACAAGGAAATGATGCGCTTGGCAGTTCGTTTTCCTCCTCCTATGTGGCAGAACTCTTGGGGATGTGTGATGTCCTCTAAGTTTTGTCAAAATGCAGCTAGCCTATCAAAGCAAGATGCATCTTCACCTTGGCTGTAGTCTTGCCTTGAACCGCTGCCCTGCAGCTGTACATCTTACATCAATTTGTGTGAGTACGATCTTGGATGAGTGATTTTGTGAAGGGGAGTACTAGAATGCTGTGCAAACTGGCCCTTGCTGCAGTGAACAGAAGCCCATAGACAAATCACAACACTTTTTTGTACCTGGGTAAGGATATATATATTTTCATATCTAACAGTATATGCCAGTAATATGTAAACTGGAAAGTTTCAGGATGTCCTCGTGAAGGATTTTAGGGTCACTAAAAGTTATCAGTGAAACAGCTCCTGTGGCTTTATTGCTAATATCCACTCTTGATGTGCTTCTAAAAGCCTGTGTTCATGAATCACAGAATATTAGGAGTTAGAATGGACCTTAAAGACCATCTAGTTCCAATCACCCTGCCATGGGCAGGTACACCTTGCACTAGACCAGGCTGCTCAAGGCACTACCCAAGCTTGCCATGAACAGTGCTTGGAATGGGGTATCCACAGCTTCTCTGGGACACTTGTCCCAGTTCTCACCACTCAAAGATGTTTTTCCTAATGTCTAACCTAGACCTACCCTTTTTCACCTTAAAGCTATTATTCCTTGTCTTACCCATATATGCCTTCCCCATCTCTCTTGTAGGCCTCATTTAATATTGGAAGGCTGCTCTAACGTTTCCACAGAGCCTTCCCTTTTTCCAGGCTGAACAGACCCAACTGTCTATGCCTGCCATCACAGGAGAGCTGCTTCATCTCTCTGATCACCTTCTGGACCTGCTCCAACAGGTCCAGAAAATGGGAAAAAAGGGAGATAAGGAAGACCTTGGGAAGTGCCAGCCAGTAGCACAAAGTCTCACCTTTGTGCCTGGCAAGATCATGTGCTAAGGCACATGGAAAGTAAGGAGCTGACTGATGAGAGCCAATATGGCTTCACTAAGGGCTATTGGTGCCTGACAAATTTGGTGACCCTCTATGAAGGGGTTACAGCATTGGTGATAAGGGAAGAGCAAATATATGTCAAATCTGTCAGGACTTGTGCAGACATTTGACACTGCGCAGCATTCTATCCTTGTCTCTAATGGGAGAGACATGGATTTGATAGATGGACTGACTTGAGGGTTATGATTTGTGTACAAAGTCGCAGTCAGAGAGCTGTGGTCAACAGCTGGAGTGCAGCGATGAGTTGCATTCCTCAGGGATCACTAATGGGACCAGCATTGTTTAACACCTTTGTCAGTGACATGGACCATGAGACTGAGTGAATACAGCAAGTTTGCTCATGATACCAAACTATGTAGTGGGGTTGACATGCTGGATGGAAGGGATGGCATCCAGAAGGCTGTGGACAGGTTGAGAGATGGGTCTATTGGTCCTGGTCTTGTTAAACCTCCTATTGCTGGATTTGGCCCATCTGTGCAGCCTGTCCATGTCCCTCTGCAGAGCCCTCCTACTTTCCAGCAGATTAACACTCCCTCCCAGTTTAGTGTCATCTGCAAATTTGCTCATGGTAGACTCGATCGCCTCATCCAGGGGATCAAAACATTTAACAGGATTGGGCCCAGCACAGTTATCTTGGGTTCACAACTGGCCACCAACTGGATGCAGCACCATTCTCCACCACTCTCTGGGCCTGGCCATCCAGGCAGTCCTTAACCCACCAAAGAATGCACCTGTCCAAGCCATGGGCTGGCAGCTTTTCCAGAGTATGCTGTGGGAGATGGATTGAGGTTCCCCTCCCCCAGGAGCTTTAGTTCAAAGTCCCCCTCACCAACTTGGCAGGCCTGTCATGCTAAATGACTGCATTAAAAAAAAAGGTTTGTTTGTGAGGGTAGTAACGCTCATTAGTCTAATTGCTGTAGCTGAAGAAGGTAAACAATTTAAGTTGCAGAAAAGTGTTTTCTGTCATGAAGTGCAAGCAGCAGACTTGAAAGCTAAATTCAAGTAAGAGAACACATGCTTTGAACTTGCTTAGGTCTGTATCAGTCTGACAGAAAAGCTGATATCTGCAGAGTGAAGAACATGGTGGAGAAGTAAAAGAAGGGAGAAGGCTGTTGTGTATGGGAAGGAGTGAGTCAATAACATATGGTCTGTAAAACATGAAGACATTTTATAATGTGCAATACAATTATTGTCTCTCAATGTCATCTTTTGTTATGTATTAAAGCTATGATCTAAGTTGTGTTTCTGGAAGGCTGCTAGTGTTTTTTTTTTTGTGAGGGATTTTTTTGTGTTTATTTTTATTTCTTTTTTTTTAAGTCTCCAGTGATAAATGTTTTTTTCCTTGTTACCCATGTGAGTTTGCACTGGTGCAACTGTGTACATTTAGCAATAGTTCATTACAAATTATCATGTAAAACTAATTAATGAAATGATACCTATCTTTTTTTTTTTAACAGCAAGAATAAATGGTCACCTTAGTAGTGAAGGGAATGAATACCAGCTGAGAAAAGTAGTTATTGATTTATATTTAGATACTGGGAGTAGCAAACTTTAGGGTTAAGTGCCTTTAGAAAACACCTGTTACAGAAGGTAACCATCAGTTTGAAACAGGCATTTAGGAAAACTTTAAATTATAATTTTGAAGGTTGCTGTAGCTGCATTTACTATTTGGTTGAGCCTCAGAAAAAACTCATAAAAGTCCAGCTAATTGGGAGGGCATGCTTTAATGCTTTATAATGCAGTGCGTCTATTATGAGAGGATGTGTGCCGTATTTGGGCTCTTTCCTGTTGAACAGCTTGTTATTCTGAGGTCACTCAATTCACAGAGCTTCTTGAGTGGTATAGCTGTGCCACAGGATGTTTAATTACTTTATGAAATGCAGTTTTATTTTGGAAGTGGTGGTAGCAGATCCTGCCTGATCTGCTAGTCTTACGGCTCAGGGGAATATCAAAGTGATTTTACCCTAAGCTCCAATAGGGAATGCAAGAGAACTAATATGAGCTATACTTGCTTCCAAAAGGAGAGACTAGAGCTGTGTAAACTTAGTAAATAAAAGTTCAAATAAAATCACAGTGGCTTCAATGCAAATTTCCTTTTTGATTAAAAACTTACTAATTTCAAGTCTAAAATAATCTTTACTTTGAAGTGTTTATGATATAACAAGGAAGTGTTACTCCATCTGATGCATATTATTTTACTGTTAGTTTTCTTTGCAAATGAAAGGAAGAAAGCCTTTTTTTCTTGATATGAAAAGCCAATTACTGTGTTACTGGGATACAGCGTTAATGACCCTAGCTTACCTGATGAGAGCATTATCAAATAAATCTTCAGAGATTTAAAGGATGGTATTTTTTATTCTGAATTGTCTTTGAAATGGTCATTTAATCCCAAAGTATTTGCAATGCAATAGTTGTTGGGTGGAGATTTGCTTGGAATTTTTTATCTCTTTTTTGTTTTTGTTTTAAGGTCAATATGAAAACATTTCAGCAAGTTTTAATTTTTTTTATGAGGCAAGTTTTTTGGGGTTTTTTTGTCGTTGTTTGTTTGTTTGTTTGTTTTTACCAAGTCCCTCTAAAAAGCTTAGCTAATGTTGTCGTTCAGGTGCTAATATGAAATTACTATTTATAAGTAACCTTTATACGTAAGTATATGAATAAAAAAAATTTTTGACAAAAATCCGAGCTCATAAATGCTGAAGTAGCAGGGGTTTTCTTTAAATGACAGAGAGGCTGGGTAGAGCTGGGATCGAATTTGTTTTATTTTCAGATTGTGGTATGTTGCAGTTTTATTTTAATGGCAGAGGCTGGAAGAGGTAAATTAATTGCTGCTGTGGTGGAGAGGCATTTCGAAGTTTGAAGAATTATGGAGTTTGTGTTGTGCTGAATTGGAATGATGAGGTACAGATAACAGGCCACAGCTGTAGCCACAAATTAGGCCTCTCAATTTGATGCTGAAAATATTGTATTAGAATTGCTTTTCTAGGATTATCCTGTGGAAAGTCTGATGAATAAAACCAGATCTGAAATAGGGAAGCTAAAATTCTGTGCTGCTACTGCTGCAGCAAAAACCTTTTTGGGGCTTCATTGTTGTGAAACAAAGGTAACAACTTTACTAAAGCAAGAGCAGTGCTCAGGAGCTTACTGGCCTTCAAGAAATGCCACTGCTTTTTGAATCTTAGCAGTTGCTTAAAGAACTAGAGTTCTCCATGATTCCTTCATCTTAGAGCCAGCACAGCTGGGGGAGAATGAGAGCTGTGATCCATCGCATGGTCTCACTGCACCTGATTTTACATGGACTCCAACAAGAGTTGGGAGTATGGGGTTTATCAGGAGTTGTTTCTGGAAGTTGCATAAGCTTTGATCCACCTGAAGTGCTGTGCAAAGGCCTTCCTATCCTGGAAAGATCCAGTGAAGAGGTAGAGCACCTTATAAACTCCTGTGGGCACAGGAAACTTCAGCATACAGGTATCGCTCTTGCATTCTGTGTAGCTGCCCTACTGCTCTGAGAATATTAATGCTCCAGGTATTTCCAGGCACAGGATAGCAGCAATGTAGTAATAGATCAGATCTAATTTACAAGAATAATTCTGATAGTTTTATTTGCAGGAATGGTAAAAACAACCCCAAATTAACAGGCCTGTCGTGTGTTCAGGTTGGCTGTCAGACATGCTCATAATAGGTTTGCAAATGTTCCAAGAACAAGAGCATGAACTGAGGTGGACTGGCTGAAGCTGTCACAGATGTTTCGGTTGTGGGTCCTATAAAATTTTCTGTGACACTGAATTCCTTTAAAATCAAGGGGTAGCTCTGGCCAAGCAAAAGCTGCATACCAACTTTGCTTGTCCCACAAAGCCACTGTAGGGCTGGAACAAAGAAGATGCCATAAGACTGCAAAGTGTCCTCCTCCCCTTCCTCATATATTCTCATTTAGTGAGTGTAGCTCTATCCTGACCTGCAACATCCTGTTCATTGTTTTTGTGCTAGGAGTTTCCTGAATGCCCCATGGAAAGTGTGACACCCTTTAGAATAAATATCTTCTGCAATGGGACACTATCAAAAGGATAAAACCTTATTTTGCATTGTGACTTTAGTCCAGATTTGCATTCCAGTGAAGAACTCTGATTAGTAAAGTGTATGGAACATAAGTTATTGAGATGCAAAGCCACACAGTTGTTTCTTGGATTTGAGAATTTATTTATGCACAACTTGGAACAGATAAATCTCTGGTCTTTTCAAAGGACTCTTCCTTTTTTCTTGCTGATACTTTATTATTATTATTTTCAAATGCATGTGGCATTTTAGTTGGTTGACAGATGACCAGCTGATGTTTATGTACAATAGCTGAGGCTATGTTGCATTTGGGATGTTGTATTTTATTGTTTGCTTCAGTCTACTTTTGTGACTTTCAAACTGGAATTTCCATCTAGTTCTTCAAATCTATAAATCCACATTTTTGAAAGAGGAAGTAAGATAGATGGCAATTCTAACATTTGGTGCATAAGGGTTTTGTGATGGATTGTGTTCTTCTGACTCCTCTATTCATACTTACTTTCATAATCTTGAAAAGCAAAAACATTAATAAATCAAAGTGGGTTAAGGATCAGACACGTGGTTTTATTTTAATAAGGGATAAATCTGAAACCATACTGAATGTACATTGTTCAGCACTTGTTCTCTGGGGCATATGAATCAGTAGCTTCATTACTGGTCTGGAAGCATTTCCTTTGGTGGTTACTGTGTATTTTGATTAGAAAAACCAATGCAAGATAATACTTGGTGCATTACTTTTGGTGCTTATGCTCATGTGCAAGGTTAATATTTAAAAAGAACAAAACAAAACAAGATTTTTGAGGCCATGTGAAGTTCTGACTTAATGGAGTGAGTTTGCTTGCTTGATTTATATCTGTCAGCAGGCGGGGGATTTTGAAAGAAGGCATAGTGAGCCTGCAAGCTTGAGAAAGAGCTACAATCTGCATGGTTATGTCTTGTGTGTCTGGGATATGTTTTCCCAAAGGCTGCAGGGTGAAATGTGCATTGGGGACTACTTGCTCTGTGAGTGTTGAGGAAGACAGTAGGAAATGTGTGTTTCTTCTAGCTTTTTCTCATTGCTGGTTTTGGGTATTTGGGACAGCATCCCCTGAAAAGGGTAAGGTCAGAATCCGGTGGAAGAGTCATAAATAAGAGAATGAAAAAAATTTGAGACCCATCCTCTCATCCCCCTTGCTGCCATACCTACACATCTGCTCTCCCTTTGGTGTCTTTTTATCAGTATTGTTGAAAGAGGCTGCTAAATGAAGAAACCAGCTTTCTTTTTTGAACTTTTAACCTTCACAAAAGCTACAGTAATTGGCTTCTGCAGAGCATAGGTTGTTTCAATCTGACATTTAAAAAAAATACAGGAAGAATGAAATATCAGTGTGCACTTCTGGATTTCCCAAATTGGCAGTGAAGGTCTTGCTTCCCCATGTTTTAAAAGCCTGAAATGTGCAGAGAGACATTGGTGAGGGTTGAAACGTGTCTGTTAGCATCTCAGTTGGGATGTACTTTGGCTGAGATGAAAGTTCAGCAGTTGGTACAAAATCTCCACCTGGAAAAAAAATGCTTGGTGTGTATGTGAATGTAATCTCTTTGAGGAAGTGGAAGATACCTTAAAGAATGGGTCATGTAAAGGGAAATAAAACTGTCAGAAAAGAAAAGGAGAAAAAAAGGTCAAAGGTGAGAGAGAAGAATTGTAAAGCCTAGGCTAAATGTATTATGCTTAGATTTTTTCATGAATGAATGTCCTGTTTAAAAATAAATAAACAAATATTTCCCCTCTTTATCCTTGTTAACAGGAACATGGCAAAACTCTTGACAGTTGCTATTCTTTCTAAGAGTTGATCATGTAAAATTTTTATGTACTAAAAGCAAGGAAAGCATATTAAAGTCTAATCCATGCTTACTCTAGTGGGTCTTAGAACTGTCATTACTTTAAAGTCACGCAGAAGCGAAAATAGTATCTTAAATACAAATGCTTTTTGTCTCCAGTGACTTTTAATGCACATATTGTAAGTCAAAAATTAAAAAAAAATTAAAAGTGAATCAAGATCAAATCATGCCTTAGGTGACATTTAATCTAAAAGTGCTTGAAAACACCTTCCATGGGTATCATTACTGTCTTTGTCATATATATAGAAATGCAATATATTCTTGAAAACTTGAAAATTTAGAGGGTCACAGTTTTCCTGCTGGCAGAGACCTGTAGCCCTTCCTTCTCACACACAGCTGTGCTGAATACATCATGACACGTGTGGCAGCTTAAAAGGAAAACGTGCTCAACAAGGCTTTTTACTTCTTAGCTGCTAGAGGAAACTCACAACCTTTGGCATGGTTAAGTTTGTCCTAGCAGAAAGCAGCAATAATTAGTATAGGTAACTGGGCTGGTGGCATGCAAAGCTACCTTCTTCCTTTTAAGATAGGATTCTTCTTTCTTAAATAAGGTTGGTTAATGAACTGGGGAAAATAGTAACAGATTTAGGAAAGGAACTGTTAGAACAGGCACCTCCACAATTTACTGGCAATAGTTCAGTTTGATCTTGTTAGAGATGAAACAGTTCCTGAGAAAATTGGCATCCTTCATAGCTGTGGGTTTTTTTATCTTGCTGTCGCATTACGCATCTTCAAAGTAAGAGGCGAGCATTTTCTGTCATGTGCCTGTCTCTTTTAACATCTGTATTTCCACTTCAGCAACGAAATTATTGAAAGCAAAGGCAGTAGAGTAGGGTAGCCAGCAGCCATGCATTAATCCCACTGTATAAAACTGCAGAGGTTATCTGGGCCTGGGAAGAGGTAATTGTGACAGGACAGGGGTCTCTTCCTGTCATGGGTGTGCTGAAAGTAAGGCAGTTGCCAGGAATGACTGAACCAATGAAACAGATGACAGATTATTTCTGAGTAGAGAACAGCTTAAACTTTCAGTGCTCTGAAACTAGAGCACATGGTGTTTGGCAAAGTCACTTGTATTAAATGATGAAAGCCTGAGTAAAAGGAAGAACTCTTGGTAAAGAGAAAAGCAGTAGTTGCTTGCTGGGCTGTTTCACAGTATTTGCATTTTGATTGGCTCTGCAGACATTTGGGTGTGCCTTGGGGATGCTTAACGTAAGGGAAAACAGCTTTATATGTAAAGAAGAATGGCAATGAGATTTCAGATGTGGTCCCTATTTCTGTGTGCTCTTTCAGTCTTGCCTTAAATGAAAATAATGGTGATGCTTTTGTTTTGCCTGGGAAAATAGTTTCCCTATTGCTGATTTGTTTTAAAGTATGTAGTCCACTTAGAAGAGTATTTGTAATTTTGTCTTGGTAATGAATCTTTTAATTTGGCAGAATAAGATGATTAAAACACATTGGAAAATAAAGTTAGCCAAAAAACTATTTGCTCCTTTCTGTCCCATCCCAGAGTGCATGTCTGGGATCCTTGTGAGAAGCGCTGTCTGATGGGAAACTGCTCTGAAATGCTCAAAAAGAGCACAGACCATTTCCAGCAGACCCGAAGGCTGCATCTTCTCTTCTACCTTTCTGTTTTTAATAGAAGGTGTTGTATTGAGTCTAAGGATGGTAGCAAGAAACAGGTAAGCCAGTCTCTGGCTTTGGGGCCTTGTAGGCTGTGAAAGGTATAACACAGGAGGATCTGGGGAAGTAGTCTGGCCAATCGCATGAATAAATGAGGCAGCTGCCCATTTTGAGTAATCTGTCAGCGTGATTTAGATACAATCTCCTGTAGCCTCTAAATGCCTCTCAGCTGCTCTGAGGAAGTGTGGTGCTCCATTTTATAGCTGGTATTTGGAGGCACAGAGAACCAAAGGGCAAGTACATGGCCACACACCAAGCCTTTGAATAAAAGAAAATTAAACACAAGTGTTTTTGCTTCCTAGTTTAGCATCTTTGTCTTTGAAGCAGAACTCTCTGTTCATTTAAACAATGTGATTGCTACATGTGGTAGAGAGTCTTCTTTAATTAGTGCTTTGGGGAACAAACTTGGAAGATATAGGGTCTATTTGCAGGTGGGTTTTTAATTTAATTTTTTTGTGATCTGTCTCTTATACTAGCTGCTAATGATTACATTCTCTCAAGGACACCAAGGTCAATTGAGAATCTGGGGCTCTTGTGTCTCAAGAGGTTTGTTTTGAAAATGCTAGAGTACATTTTTCTGACTTGTTTATATGGGAGCATTAGGCTTTGTCCGTGGCACTGATGTGGCATATTTACCTATGGACACTTCTGCTTCAGAACTTTCCTTAAGTGCCTTAATTAGAGTTAGTGTAATCTTTCCAACTCCCTCCCCAGTCCTAGTGAAAATTATTGGAATAGTGAGTGAGACCAGCAAAGTAAGAAATGAGACCAAAATAAATCTAATTCTTTAACACCCTGAGAAGAGAGCTTGTAAAAGTGGAGTGGCTTGTAGGATTCTGCTCCAGAGTTTGGAGAATGAAACAGGTGGAAAGGAAACTTCAAAATGTCTTCAAAAACATATTTTCCTTCATTCCTTGTGCACACTGTTAAGAGGTTTTGCAGGCCCAGAACAAGACCCCAGTTCTTGCCCAGTTCCATCTGGGAACTGTGTATTGTGGAGGAAACGTCATTGTGAGCCCTGCATATATCTTCCAAGCAACACAGAAGAAAGTCACATCCAGCTCCGACAGAACAACCAAATCCCTTGTTATGAGAAGGGGAAAATGGAACTCAAGTCCTGGTCTTCAAGAGATGGGGAGTCCACTTACTTGTTACAGGGCAGGTTGTGTGTCAGCTTTGAAAATGGGACATCTCTTTTCTTGATCACACTCATTACTCCAGATTAAGATCTCCTGATGAGCTGTGTCTGTGATTCTGAGAATGCGGCTCAAGGACCAGATCAGTGAGAATAGGAAAAAAATAAAAGGATTCTTTCAGTAGAGACGTGCACTGTGGCTAATTGGAAATCTTATACATTCAGAACAACCTTTGAATATTGCTTAATTTAGTGTAAAATTGAAAGGGAGTAAGGCTCTGTGTTTGCTGTTGTTGCCATGCTGCCAAAACTGCAAAACTGTGCTTTAGTCTCCCCAGCAGAGTACAAATGTTTTACTGAAGAGCAGAAAAAGGACTACATTCTCTTTTAAAGCGATTGATACCTAAATCACCCTTACTGCTTGAACAGCAGATCTAATGATGTTAAATTACTACTGAATTACAGACGAAAGGTGCCACAGAGTTATGTGTTTGGCTTTGTTTCCGTGTTGCTGTTCGCACACGAAGGACTTTCCAGCCAGGTGTTAGCCCTCCAGGAAGTTCAAAATGGTCAACTTCAGTTGACAGCTTTATTTGGAAACAGTTCTAACATGTCAAACTGAAGTAGACAGTTACCTGAACAGATTTGCCACCCCTCACCCTCAAGTGCAATGGGTAGATTTAATTTGGGAACACTGAAATCTGAAAGCAAGAAGGATAAACAGTGGTTTCTCTCACAGAGTACTTGGTGAAGGGGTGTTACTCTGTACTCCTGAAGATACAAACTCTGGCAATCATCAGAGCACTGAAAATGTACTTGGATTTAATCCAAATAGTTTAATATTTTAATGTCTGTTAGAATTATAAAGCAGCTCATTGAATTAATGAGACATACTGTAATGAACTTAGTAATTGCATACTTTTACATTATTCTCCTCTATGGAATTGATTCCCAGCTGTATGCCATGAATGTTGCACAGGTGAAAATAGTTCAAGATGACCAGTTTATATTCCTGTTTCTCCTCTTTGGAAAACATTACACTTTACTTGTTGTGGTTCTGATGCTTGGGTGAGTGAATGGTGAACACATTCAAGAGGGTAATCTGTCCGAAAATCTGCCTTTGTTTTTGTTTTGTGGGTTACTTTTTAGATACTCCATCCCTCTGAACTGGTATGCTGGACAAGTGCCAGTGCTGGCACTGGGGAGAGGGAGGGAAAGCTGTGACATTGGGGAAGCAGACATCAGATCTGCTGAGGAACTGGACTTTGTCATTCAGAGACCTTTTTGGAGCAGAAAAATTTTATTTTACCAGAGAACATAAGAATGGTGGCTCAGGATGATGAATATGTATTACAATATTTTTAGCATGAGACAGTTATGAGGATCCTTTTTTTTTTTTTATGGCTACATAATAAGTTAGTGGTATGCATGTTATTATTCAGCAAAAACATGGTGTCCCTTTGCCTGCTGTTGCCAGCACCTCCTTGTTCTGCAGTTAGCAATTGTAAGTTCTTAGCAGGTAAAATGCTGGGTAATGACTCCTGTGTGGAATCAAGTTGGTATTAAATATTTGAGGCACTCTTATTTATTTTTAGGAGAATGGAGTAAAACAGCTCACAGCAAGTGCTGGTTGCTTTTGAATGGATGTTTTGATAGAAGTTGATTGAGTTGCAGCATCGTCGGTGACAATTGATGTTCTGGCTCCTGGGAAGAAAACTGCCACGAGTTGTCTTGCTGGCAGAGTTCAGTCCTCCGTGCTTATTGCTTGTCTGGATGCATGTATTGTGGGGAGGTTAAGCACTCAGCCCGTTGATTAGCCAATTTGGAAACAGTGAGTGTTTTGCTCATTCTTGGCATAACTCTGCATGTTCCCAGCGAGGCTGGAGCAGGAGCTTCAACCGGAGCGTGGCAGTGGGGAAACACAGCTGTGCTGTCATCAGCTTTTGACAGAGTATTAGCTCTAGTCATCTCAGGAGTCTTAGAGAGCCTTTGAAATAGAAGATACTTGGAGAAACAGATCATATGAACTGCTAAGAAGGTGACTTTTTAATTGATAGTGACTTTTTACCTAATCAATGAAGAAGAAATATTTACTAGATGAGCTGGTATTTTTCATAGGTCAAGTTTCTTCATTGAAGTGTTTCCACTTTTTTTTCTGATAGTAGGACAATAAATATTAATAACACCTGTGTATAGCTTCAACTGCAGTGGCTGAAGTGGTGGCTGTCCTCTCCCCCTTCCACACCCCTCTCCTTTTTTTTTTTTTTTTATAGCCCAGCATGATAGCATAAATTAGATTCAATGGGGGTTTAAGTTCACATGTGGGTTGTAATTTCTGAGTGAACTCATTACCTGTCTTGGTGTCCCTGCTAAAAGGAAGAGACTGTAAGCTTTTCAGCTGTTGTCTACTGCTTAAACTGCATGACTCCCTAGAGTTTATGACTCAAACCAATAAAGATGATGTTTGCATCATTCTTTCCTCTTTCCCCAGGCCATGCAGATTTTAATGTTGAACAAAGAGTGCAGTAAAATTATGGGGTGACCACAGATTGTACCCAGTGCTTGAATGTCATATATTAGTCTGTAACAAAAACACATTTTATGTCAGTTTTCTTGTCAGAAGTAAAGTTCCAACTTGGTCTTTAAAATTTTAGTTCCAGTTACTGAAGCCTGGGATACAATTTGAATGACTGCTCTTGGATGCCAGATGGGAAGAGTTATGGAGATTGTTGTTCCTAAGTTGTAACCAGCAGCTGGTTTTAGTGCATTGCAAGAATCCTATTTTGGCATAGAAGGCAACCTGCTACAAAAGCAAGTCTTTTTGCTCATTGTGTGCACACTTAAGTACAGAAAAGGCACAGTATTGGAACACAGATGGGCAGGCTGTGGCTTCAAGAGTGCTTAGAGATTATATGTCAGTGTACTTGGACAATCACAGAATGGTTGAGGCTGGAAAGGACTCCTGGAAGTCACCTGGTCCAACTGTCCTGCTCAGACAGGGTGATCTGCTGCTCATAGTTTTGCAGTAGAGAGAAGAGTAAGGGATAGTCTTGTGTTAAAATATCCAGATCTCCTGTTACTAAGAGTCATATTTAATGCAGTTTACCAAGCTTTATGGAGGACAAATCTGCTCTGTAAATGAGCTGAGTGAGCAGTGTTGGCACTGCTAGTATCTTGCAGTCAGATTTTTTTCCGAAAGTTTTCTTGGAGCCCTCCAAAATACAATCTGTGTTCTGGTTGTGTGAACCTGGAGTTTGCCCTGTTCTTGAGTATCGTTTTGCTTGTATTTTACCTTACAGTGTTCTTATGGTTAACCTGACTGTATAATTGAAATGATTGTTCAGGTATGCAAGCTCCTCTTGATCTAGAATTTTGAACGATGGCCCCAACGTATATGTCAGTATTGAAAAGGAGGGTGGTATCTTCTTGGGATGTCCCCAGAACAGGGATTCCAGGCCTGCAGGTAGTACTCAGCAAAGAAGGTGGCACCAGTGTTAAGGATGGGCCTATGCCCAGTGGTTGTTTTGGTATGTGACTGTGTTTATTTCTTTAGTATTTCTGTTTCCAAATAGGTTTTATGATGTCCATTAAAACTCTGGCTTAGTCTTGACAATAGACACACATTCTCTTTAATGCAGAATAGCTTGAGTTATTCCACAAATGTTAGCTGTAGGCAAAGTCTCTAATATTAACTGTGCCACACATTTTTTTTTCCTGAGTGGCCATCACTGTTTTTTCCATGCTGTCTAGTTTTGCTGAATTTCCTTCAGAGAGCCAATACTGTGAAGTCCACAAGTGTTAAGGACAAATTATTCTTTGTGACTAAGAGAGTGATCTGACAGAGAGCTAGGAGCCTGCAGGGGTGGATTCAGAGACTGCATAGTGCAGAGAAGTAAAAAGAAAAAACATGGTGTGTTGTGAGTGTTAGATGTTTTGATACAGTGACTGCAGTAAGTAAAAGAGAAGCACCTCTGTACATGCAGCTGCTTTCTGCTGCAAGATTACTGACAGGTGTTTTTTCCCTTCTCTTGTGCTTTGTTATCTTTCATGGTATCATGGAATGATTGGAAGGGACCCATGGGGATCACAGAGTCCAACTCCTGGCCCTGCACAGAATACACCGAGAGCCACACCATGTGCCCACGAGCACTATTCAAATGCTTCTTGAACTCAGACAGGTTTTGTGCTGTGACCACTGCCTGGGGAGCCTGTTCCAGTGCCCAACCACCCTCTGGGTGAAAAACCGTTTCCTGATATCCAACCTAACCCTCCCCTGACTCAGCTTCATGCCATTCTCCTGGGTCCTCTCACTGGTCCCCAGAGGGAAGAGATCAGTGCCTGCCCTTGCACTTTGCTTCATGAGGAAGCTGCTGTCTGCAGTGAGGTCTCCTCCAGGCTGAACAAGCCAAGTGACCTCAGCTGCTCCTCATATGAATTCCCCTCTAGATCTTTCATCTTCTTCACAGCTCTCCTTTGGATGCCTTCTAGTAGCTTTATGATTCTTCTTATATTGTGGCACTCAAAATTGCACATCTCGGAAGAGCAGTGTCAGTGCCTGACAAAAGGCTGGTGTCTTCAAAATTTTTGTGCCTTCCTCAGACTCACAAGTGGTATCCACCTTTCTTTTGCTGTTTTCTTAATTATGATGAGCATTAGCCTCTGCTGATTTACTGTGGAATATGAGTATTACTCTTTTCATAGGATTTTTCTACGTCAAGTGATTACATTTGAAAACAATGCTGTTTTTTCAGCCTTCAGTGTCCTGGCTATGCTGTCAGTTAACTTGGTTGTTTCCTTTAGCATTCACACATTTCTGTTGCCTTCTCGTCCTCCATTTGACTGCTAACTTCTTAGAAGCTCCATCAGTTCCTCTGGATGTATAATAAACAAAGTTTGTTTTTTATACTGCTCCTTCATCTTCTTTCCAGAGGAAGTTAAGGGGTTTTCCCAACTTTGAGCTTATCTTCTTGTATCTGTTATCTCCTTTGGGTTATAGCCAGTCATCCTTATTTTGATCCAGCTTCTGTTGTATTGTCATCTTGACCCAAGGTGCTCTTTTCCTGTGTCCTTTCTAGCCCCCGATTTTTCCAAATGCCAGGAAAGTACCATGTGAAGTACCATAGCCAGATCATGCTAGTAGTAAAAAAGAGGACTGTGATATTTTTTTTTTACTTTTTACCCCTAATTGAGTTTTATTCAAAATTCACAGCACTTTTGATGAATTTTCTCTGTTTCTTTTCATCTTGTTTACAACCAACCTGTAATAAGCTTAATCAGTGTTCAGTTTCATGGGACTCCTTTGGAATGTGTTTAGTTTAAACGTTGCCTGCTCCCCCTCCCCCAAACAAAAAAAATAATTGCCTCCATCCTTTTGAGCTGTAATGTTTTGCGTTGCTTTATTTTGTTGTTTCACAGTGTCAATGTCCTTTTTATTTTCTTTTGCCCTCTGACTTTCTTATGCTGAGAACTTTGATTTTAACTTACAAATCTTTAAGGACAGTAGGACTACTGGCTGAAATTGAGGCTTTATGTTTTCCCCATTATTTACTTTCTACTTCACAGAGCTTATGTGAGACTATCCTGAAAGGTGGGAAAAGAAAACTATATTTAACTTGATTTTAAGGGGTATTTTTTTGCTGCTTGCTTCAGTTTAGAAACATCTGGAGTCAAGCCAAATAACGAGAAACAACTCCAAATGAAATGGGCAAGCCGTGACAAACTGTGAAAAGCTAAGTAGATTAGGAATAGTTTGTATTCAGAGTAGCATATAGTTTTGTTTCTGTACTAGATATCTGCCATGATCTTTAAATTTCATATGCTAGGCAGGTACTCAGCATGGTTGAACAATCATGGTTTTTTGTGGAGCCTTAGATGTTTGACTGCTGGATTGCTATTGCTGTGGGGGTTGTGGTGGTGCATTTTGGTTTTGTCTAGGTTCTTAATGAAATTTTTAAATTTATATATTTATCTATTTATTGGAATTGTCTTTTGAATACTTGAGTTTGATACTTTCCTGGTCTCTAGTATGTAAAGTTCCTATATTAATGTCTTTAGTGAACAGAGCTTCTTTATCTGACTGGATGGTATACATGAGTTAATTAAATTGGCACAATATTTCAAATAGAAACTTGAATAATCAAAATAACTTTTTTGTCCTCTTATGAATTACAGACATGTAACTTGAAGTTGCTTAGTAAAAGGAGAATGATTTCCAAGAAGCAGGGGAGTTCATGCTAAAGAAGTACCTGAATTTTTCTGATATGTTTCAGTGTGTGCTTTAGAAGCAAGACCAGACAGCCTTCTTGCTTATAGTCCGAGTACATCCAGTCTATTGTGTTTTCTTCCACCTTTTCTTCTGAAGTACCCTTTAAAAGCCTTTTCTGCTCTCTAGTTTTGAAGAGTGCTCTATTTGAAAGTGGTCCTGTCAAACATTATAAAACCTCAACCATATGAAATTCTTCCCAAGAAAAGAAACAAGATGACTGTGGGCAGAGAAAATACTTGGAATGAAATAGTGAAGAAAGGTTACAGGTATACTGGGAATGAGATAGGTGATAGCCATACAAATATTTTCTGTCCTTCCTGGGCAACTTTACCAGTGGTAAAAACTGGCCCATTCTGTACATTTCACACCAATAACCCTGAAATCTCCTCCAATACTAGGTCTCCACATATTTTGGAGAGAAAAGGTGGTGTATTTAAACCTGAAGGGTCCAAAGCTCATTTTATCATAATCTTAAATATTTCACTCCTGGTCTAATGATGCTTTATAGATCAGCAGACTTAGGGTTCAGCATAAGAAACATTCCTATTTGGAGCCTGATGGGCTGCTCTGACCCATGGAAGTCAACTGAGGGGGGTCAGGTGTTCCTGCAGTGCTGGTGCCTGCTGGAGAAGGGTAGCACTCCCACCCAGGTTGCCTGCTTTTTGAGAGCTTTATTTTCTATTTGTGTCAAAACGTCTGCAGATTTTATTGACATGGGCCTTTGACTCCTGTCTGGTTCAGGGGTGAATAGCACTGAACGCCTAAGAAGGGAAAAAGGCAGCACTGAAAGCCTTTTTATGTACACCAAGTGTACATCCAGGCCCCTGGCTTCTCTGCCTTGTTTCCATTTCTTGCAGAGATGGTAGAGCATGTTTACAGCTCCTTAGACTCCGCTGTTCAGTCATGCAGTTTAACTCCAAAAATAACTCTCTTGGGGGATATTAATCCAGCGCTGGATTATTTTTCTAAAATCGTTAATCAGACTTGGTCGCTGAGGGACCTTCCAGCTGAACTTGCCACTTAGTTTCTGTTTGCTGGGGCGGCAGGAGCCGAGCGGAGGAAGCTGATGATGTTTGACAAGAAGTGGTTCCTTACGTAAGGTGCCGAGCAGAGGGAGCTGTGCCTCTCCTCCTGCTGCCAGGGCTCACTCCCTGCCAGCACCCACCATGTCCTGCTTGGCCCTGGTGCCCTCACTGCCCTGCTTTCCCTTCGCTGTGAAGAAATGCCGTGCAAAAACCTGCCTGTGGTGGGATCTGTGCCAGCTCCAGGTGCTGTATAATCTGCCTTTTGTCCAGGCAGGAGAAACACGTGCTTTGTTTAATAAATTCTCGAGTGCACGTGGCATTCCTTTGGTCACTTTTTAATCATTAATTCTCTTACTCGAGCTGTTCATGAAATGAGCTGGCCTGCTCTTTGAATATTACCTCTCTTCTGTAAAAGAAGAAATAAGCTGTTCTAGGCTGCTGTTTACATTGATGAGTGGAGCTTCAAGTCACATAGCTCCTATTAGCTGTGCATTTTTCTTCTGTCTGTAGAGTAAGAATAAAATTCATTTCTTGAGAGATGTGCTCGGATAACTCTAAGTTGTTTAAAACACTTTGAGATCTTTGTATGGAAAGTGCCAATGAAATTGCAAAACAAGGTTTTTTTTAAAAAAAGAGTTCCACTGAGAACTAATTTTATACATGAATAAAATCCTGTTTTCCATGTGCAGTGCATAGGTAGAAGGAGAAAATTCAATATATTTTACTGGCATTTCTGCTGAATGAATCCTTCCAAGCCAGGCAGGTAAATTGAGAGCTTGCAAATGTGTGCTGATGCATTTTTACATTAAATTTAACATACCTTGATTTCCAACTTGGATGTTTATTACGCTTAGTAGACCACAGGAAGTCCTTCATAGTATAGCTGAAATGCATAAATGTACTGTATGTGGTAATAAATATAAATGGCAAAATTTACACTGTAATGGGATAATCTGTCATAGTTCTGCAAAAATCATATTGATGGAAGAAAGTATGTTCAAATGGTAGATTGGTTGTGGTTTTTTTTCCCCTCAAATTATAAAACAGTGTCCTGTTGAGCATGTAAGATGCTTTAACATTATCCAGGTTACATCTCCTTGCATGCATTAGGGAAAACAATGGGAATTTGCCTTCCTTTTCCTCTGACCTCCTCCTCCCCTTCATACACTCGTACCTGCACGTGTCCTTCTCGCCTTCAGATTCTGCCTTGAAAATAAATCTTGTTAAAATAAGTTGGAAAGTTGCTCTTACATGTCAGTGCTGCTCAGATCCCACTGGGAGAGAAAAAGGAATTGTACTTGAGAAAACTCCCTAAGTAGACCCTTTAGCAACATCCCTATCCTTTTTACTGCATGACTGCTGCTGGCATAACAAAAAGCAGTTGAAAACAGTTCTAGTTCTTCATTCACATAATGAAAATTACTTACTAAATTGGAACCATTTCACACCAGGAATTGTGACTTCCTTATTTTGCTGGGCAGTGTCTAACACATGGCGTACCACAGGAATAAATAGCAGGCAATTTTGAATTGTCAGAACTGTAGGTTGCAGAAGTTTCTTTTCAGTCCTGATTTTGGGATGACAATTAAACATCAATTTTGGCCTTAACAAAACCCCCAAAAAGAATATTTGTTTCCGACATTGTCACATAGGTAGAACAGAACTAAATTATCTTTTGTATGTTGCACTGGATTCATAAGAGTATAAACTAGTAAAGAAGAAGTCAGCAAATTTGACTAGGACTTCCACAGAGAAGTAGAACCAATGTGATGGTTCTATATGCTTTTCAGCATATAAAATTCAGACCCCATTGTTATCTTTGAGTTGGTCTTCTGGTGGGAGAAGTGGGACTACATCCATTTGTATAAGTTAAAGATCTGTCACTTTGCTTTGTGTTTTATGACTGTATGAGCATACATATAGTAGTAATTATAATTATAATTATGTAGGAGATCTGTGCTAGCCTATGTTAAAATTAATCACAATGAAATTGTCTGCTGAATACCAAGGCAGACTTCTCTTGCACCTTGCTTTGGAATGTGCTTATTTTCCATAGCTGAATTTGATTAACTTACCACCAGCTTTCCTTGACTCCTCTTTCTTAAACCTTTCTTCCTGTGTGACTCAAGATAGCCCACAACTTGCTAAAGCAAAATGAGGGTTAATGCCCTCATGAATGGGAAAATGAAAGTTTTCTGAAAATTTATTGCTCTGTAATGTTGTTTTACTTTTGTACTTGCAGCCAATGGTCATGAGTCAGTATTTTTTCTCCAGCATTTATTGTGAGCTTTGGAGGGCATGTATTGGGCTGCAGGTTACTTCTTCTCAGTCAAAAGAAATGGTGTTTGCCCATTCTATAGTTTTTAAAGGTCTCCCTTCTATCTCTTTATATATGTGCTCTACAGATGATTTTTTTTCATAAAAAGTGTAGAAGAAACACGATGGGGGAAAAATAAAACTGTTGAAAATAAAGGCTTACTCAGCTGAAGCTATCCTCAGTCAAGTTTGTCTGGCAGACGCTGCTGCTGCTGCTCTTCTTGCGTTGTGGCCAGCAAACTCAGGCTCTGGCTGAGGCTTCCAGCATCCCTCCTGCCAGGGATGGGGTGCCAAGCCAGGGATGCAGGGAGTAGCCTGTCGGTCAGGCTCTGGGTGAGTCAGCCCCACTTAAGTGCTGCAGACAGTTTAATACCAAAACATCAGCAGGCTGAGAGTACCAAGGGCTGCACTGCTGAGGAGGTGGGAAACACCATCACTGTGAGTGTGGGAGCAGAAGGTGCTGAGGTCTCAGTTTCAATTGACTGTCGAGGTGGATTAACAGCTCGTTGCTGCCAGGAAACCTCGCTTCTCCTCCCCTCTCCCATGTTGTATCACCTCTGAGTAGCTGTTTGACTCGAACATGGTAAAAAACAGGTGACCAAAAATACTTTTCTTTCTCTTCCCCCCCCCCCCCCCCCCGGTTGATCGAGCCAGTGCACTCACTGCACAGCAAGGGGAGGACTGGTGGGACATGCAAATGGTGGGCATTTAATGTGTTGGGGAGAAATAGTGGGAACTTTGCATCCGCTAAGGCTCTACAGGGTAGAAGGCAGCCAAAAGTAAATGTCTGATTTTCTCAATGACCAGCAAGCCAGTTGCATTCTTTAATTGTGTTTATTCCCTGTTCGTGTAACATCTACCAAATGTAGGCAATATCACAGTGTTTCTTAATCATATTGTTTAGTCTTTCAAGGCACTTCCTGCTATCCAGTCTTATTTATAGACCATCCATTGTCTTATTTACTGCCTTGCGCTTTGCTTTGTGTTGATGTGCAATCCTGACAGCGTCAGAACTGCCATTGTTGGAAATAAATTGCTGGAATGTTTAAGTTCATAAATTATTTTTATATTATGTCTTGAGAACCCTACGTAGAATGTAGCAGGGCTTGCAGAGTCAGAGGACTGAGCCTTTTCAGAGCAGACCAGAGGCACACAAGAAAAAAGGAAAGACAGAGACATCTAGAAAGCTGGATGAACTCCTACTTATAAAAGTAGTCTGAGACAACGGTACAACATTCCCCAACCGAGGGATGATTTCACAATTTTGTTTATACTGATCTGAGCTCCAGCTTCTGCTGCAGTTGAAGAAAGGTCATTAGACCAGCTTAGTTGAAGCAACAACTGAAGGTCATCAAAGCCTTTTTTAACCTGTACCTCTTTGTGTCTTTGGATGTCTGGAATACTCAGGCACCTCCTCTCTTGCCTTAGCTCTTTGAAAGGGTATATGTGCAAGCATGTGTCCATGCTTTCACCACTTCCTTCTCTTTTTCTGCTAAGAAGAAGTGGGACTGCACAACTGGGGATTTCTGCAGCTTCTCTTGTTTTGTGATATGTGATGGCGCTTTGCTGGGTCTCAGCAGAGCACACAGGAAACTCCATGGTTGGCATGGAGGGCTTGGCAAAGCAAGCAGGAGCCTCCCCACCTGCAGAAGCGTGCATGGGCTGCTGTGTCTGAGAATTGCAGAGCTTTGCTGCTAGAGAGGGTGTCCTGCCACCACCGAGCTGAGAGAGGGGTGCAGAAGCTTTGCTTGCAAGCCCCCAGAGGCTCTTATAAACATTTGTTGTTGTTGTTGCAATGTTATAAACTTTGATGAGTCAAAAAAGACAGAACTTAAATTCTGCAAAACCTGAGGATTTGGTTCTTTCCCTTTCCTCTTTCTCTGAAATTCACAGCTTGCACTATTTGACACGAGATCCTGTTAAGATTCATATTCTTGCAGAATTATGACGTGTTATGTAGCTGATTATGTCACTGTGAATGTATACTACATCCTTGTGTGTTCCCGTGTCTGAGATGTACCATAAAGAAGTATTTATTTGTGGGTATCTCTGGATCCTTGAGGTGAGGATGTGTGTGTGCGTGTGTATGTATATGTGGAAACTGCTGTGTGTTCTGCCTTCTTCCTGACATACTGGTTGCTATAGTGCAGTGATCTATTTGTGAACACCCAGAAGATCATTGCTATAGTTAAAAGAAACAGTGTTTCCTGGCCATAACTTCCTGAGCAATCTCTTCTCCCGAAGCGCCAGCATTAACGGGTTCGGTCACGTTCCCTGGGACTCCAGGAGTGACACTGTAACAGGAGCTTCCTCTAGTTTGTCGCCTTTCCCCCACCAGCATATTTAATAATATTTAAAAATATTTTTTCTGTTTAAATCTAATGCATGCCTATTATTCACCGTACATTTCAGTGCTTCAGCCATCTTTCTAAGAGACTGTCAAGCCGTGCAGTGTGTCGTGGCGTTGTGTCCTGTGTTTGCTCCTGTAATATGTGCCATTCTCCTGCTCCTGCACACACATACACACATACATTTGCATCCACCTGGCCAAGGGAAATGTAGGAGACTGAAGCAGCAGTGCTGGAGTTCTGTATGAACTGCTGTAATATTCTTTTCCTTTTTTTTTTTCCTCTCTCCCTGCAGGTGTGAATGAGAGAGACTCTCTGCAGTGTTTAGTGTCCAGTTGTACTGGCTCCGAGGAACAGCAGCGTCGCAATGCCCCCTCCTGCTGATATAGTGAAGGTGGCGATTGAATGGCCAGGTGCCTTCCCCAAGTTAATGGAAATAGATCAAGTAAGTACCTGTGTACCTGTGCTCAGCCAACCCTGTTCATAAGTAAGTTCTTCCCTGCATGTTTGTGTCTCTGCATTTATGTTTATTTCAGTGCATATTCATTTTTCTGTGAGTGTACATAGAGTAGAAGGTGTTTTTTATAAGGGGTGTAACCCTCTTCCTGTTTTACTGCTTAAGGTTTTTCATGTGTTTAGCTGGTTTCTTCATTTGCTTTTTCTTTCTGAACAGCTGCTTGAATAAGGCATTAACTGCTTGTGTGACCCACTTAACACTTTTGTGCCTTAGTTTGTTCAGCTGTAAAATTGTGGTAGTGTTGTTACCTCTGGGTGAAAAGTCTTCACATTTCTAGTCAGTGCTTTGCATTTGGAGTAGAATCATACTGAATGGCTGCAGCAAGTGCAGATTTTGGAACTTAAATAGTGGTGCACGGTGAGTAGCAGGATCCTTGTTGTTTTGTACAGGAATATCAGGTGTTGTTCTGTTTATCTGGTTATTTCTAAAGCAGTAGCCCCCTGGACAGACTGGAGGCAGTGTACAGAAGTTAAAAAATTAAAAATTATGAATTAAAAACTGTTTTTAGGAAATTGAAGTGGGAGGAATCAAACAAAAGCAAGTTATACAAGGGCTGTGTTTTATATTCTGGACTTCTCTGAGATTGTTTTTGTGGCCAATATATTAATATTAAAAGCAACCTCTTTAATATTTAACAGCTTACCCGTAACATCTTGAAATCTTACAGTATGTTACCTGGTTAGAATTATTATTATTTCTGTAAATAGTATTCAAAGTGAGGAGAAGCATTTTATAATGTGCTTTAGATCCTAGTGTGTCTGGGGACTCAGTACCTTAAAAGGTCTATTGTAGAGGAGAGCATTTGAATTCACACTGAAAATGTATTACTGAAATGGGTTAGTGATTTCTTCATGCAGTGCAATGAGTTTCACTTGTAGTTAACCCTTTTGTGGCACATGCCTGGGAAATTCCTGTGTGAAATTTGAAGAAACATGGTACTAGAGGGTGACTGAAATCACAGCAGTATGATTTTTAAGCATTCTGCAAGCCTCCTTAGAGGAAAAGCAGGTTCCCAAGTGAAAGCAAACTTTGTAGGGTGATTTTTTTAACCTGCCAATCTTTTCCATTTTCATTTGCTGAAGTTTTTCAGTAAGCATAGAAATATTTTACCTTCTGGAGTGAAGAATGTTTTACTTTTTTCTTCTTGTATAACGAATGGTAGACAGTGCACAGTGTGATCAGGGAAAGATGCATGCTAGTCATGATGAACCAAGTACAGTGGGGACAAAACTGAAAAAAAAAAAGAAATCTCCTTTCAAACAGCATGAAATAGTATGAAAATTATTTGGTTTAATTTACAGAAAGCTTAAAGTAACTCTCAAAACCCCCTAATGCCTTATCTGTAATATTCACCTACTTTCCTAGTACCTCGTTTTTAATTTTATTACGCAAGATTTGTAGGAGACAAAAGATGAATGTTGTATTATTTTGGGTAAAACTCCCCAAACACAGCCTGCCAAGTTATCTGCAGGCTTCCTCAAGCCACTGTATGGGTAGGAGGAGGAAGAAGAGGAAAATTAAGGCTAAAAGGGAGAAGTCTCAACAGCAGCCTGCTCCTGATGCAGAGGGAAATGGAATGGAATGCAGAGAGAATGACGGAATGAAGTTTGAGCGTCTCATCCCTCCTCTTTCTGACATGGAAAGATGGAACAGAAACATCCCTTCCTACTACCCATGCACAAAAACATGCACATTTACCTTTTCCAAGGTTGGGAGCAATGTGGGAATGAACCTTGAAAATGTATAGGGTGATACATAGTTCTGAACACATAGCTCTGCCTTTGATTCACTTAGTGCTAACTTTTCCTCAGTCTGTTTCCTTTAAAGCATCTATTCAGTGGAAGAGCTGTAGTGGAGGAGATGATTCATACCTCAGATGGCTAGCTGTCGGAGATGATAAAGGGGAGGAGGGAAAAGGAAGGCAGAAAAGAGAAACGACTTACCCCCTGACCAGACACTGCAGCCAGTGCCTGTGTCCCAGGTGGGATCTGCTCATTCAGTCACCATTTGACATATATTCAGAAAATCCTAAAAACTTTTCCATACTGGTTTCTTCTCTCTCTTTCTTGCCATCAAGAGAAACAGAATTTAAATGAACAGCACTATAATACTCCTTTATAAAAAAAACAACAAAACCCCATCACTGTAGCATGACGCAAGTTCTTTATCTTTCAGGGTTCTGAGGCTGTTCCAAAAACTGATGTGCAGATACCATATAAGAAATCAGAGGAAAATCTGGAGGTTTTTTTAAGGTTGCTTACTGCATATACTTGGAAGCACTTATTTATATTCAGTTGCACATTATCCTAATTTACCTGCTGTGTATATGCATGTTTTGCTTAGCAATGAAGAGAGTAAAATATTTTCAAAGTGAAGAAATGTCACTGGGAAGCCAGAACCATTGACAGTGGTGTACTGGCAGGTGGTGGGCCTTAAAAGAGATCATGAGTATATTTTCCACCAAATGTTATTAAACTTTACACTTCCTTTCAAATGCATGACTTCTGAGAACTTGGGCTTCAGGAGGCACAGAGACTCTCCAAGTTGAGGCTTCCCACTGCACTTCTGTAGGTTTGTCAACCTGGGTTCATCAATGGGGGTTTTAAATTTAATCATGCAAATTTAGTCTCACTCAGAGAGATTCTGTGCCAGAAAAATTAATATATAATTAAGTGCCTTTTGGAATTAGCCTCTGTGCCTGCTTCCAATGAATGTGAAGAAAATTCTCTGCTCATTCATTGACATGTACTGTTTGATGACAGGATTTTACAAGTGCTTTTTTCTTGGAAAGCTTTAAACAAGGAATGCAAAACTGCCTCTTATTTACTGCCCTCTCTCTCTTATCAAGTGGGAACTAATTAAGTTGCAGTAAACCTGGCAATTGGCTGATGCCTGTATACATTAAAAGTGATTTTAAATCATATTCTTCTTGAGAGATGGACTTGATTGAATTCACTTACTCTCTTCCAGAATACTTGAGTTTATTTGGGTTTCCCCCTAATTCCACCATCAGAAAAATAGCATCTAGACTCTTCCCTCCTCCATAAATCTATACTAGCAATATTAAAACTCTGCCCAAAAGTAATTTTTAGTATGAAGATTTGATTGTGGCTTTAAGAACTGTGTATAGCGTTGATCTTTCATGCTTCAGTCTTCCTGTTATGTAAGGGGAGGAATGGAAATGAGTTGGTGTCTGAATTTGCATTGGGATCTTTTTGTGGACTCTTTAGCAATGCAGTCTGGGGAAGAAATGAATGGTAGATGCTTGCTGACTGTTATCTTTTTCTTCACTCTTTGGGTGATTATTCTAGAAGATGTTAAGAATAGGACTGGACAGGGTCTGTACAGGTGAACCAGGATGCTGCCTAGTCCATCCTGTCTTCTCTTTGTTTGCCCCAGAAATAGCTGTTTCATAAGAGTGTGTTATTTCTTGAGTTCAGTGCAAGTCTGCACACTTTAATTTGTGCCCATTGTGTGTAATTCTTAGCTGTTGGGGCTTTTTTTTTGCAGTACAAATTATTTTAAGTAAGCCAGTGCTGGTTTTAGGTTACCTGGATACTTTGTGGATTTACAGTTACACAGTTCCTGCTGCAGGAGAAGCAGCTTCCATGAGAGGCACAAGATGGATATTTGGGGACAATATCTATTTTGGCTTATCCCATTCAAATCCACCTGTGTGTCTTAACACAAGTTGTACTAAAACCAGATTTCTCTAAGCTTGGGGATGAACTTCCTCGGCCTTGGAAGTAAATGATTGTTCCTACAGAAAGAAACAGTTTGTAATTAAACTTGGCCGTACAGTCTCTTCCTCCAGGTTTGCTTTTACCTATGAAATCATTATACATGGGTTAAATTAGCAGATGTGAATCTTTACATTAGCAAAAAGAAACAGAAGAGGGTGAGGGGGAATGCTGTGCTTTCTTTTCAAAGCACAAATCTCATACAGTGAGCAAAATTTACAGGAGCATCGTTGTATGAAAATTTCATGTTAATGAAAGCACAGCACATGGGTGGGGCCATGGGCTGCTTTACATTAATATTCTCTCTGAAGTTTAGATTTACTCATCAAGTTGATCTTTTAAGAGTCTCTTTCAAGTTGTCTCTTCAGCCAGTGTCATTTTAATTGTGGTTGCTTTTTTGTCTTCTTCTTATAAGTCATGTTACTTCACTGCATATTAAAACATAACTAGTAAGGTTTTGGTTTTTTTAAAAGCAGATTTCAAACCTGAATCTGGACCCTTGGGGATTATTAATTGATTTAGTGCAGTGTTTCTTAAACTGTGGGGAAAAATGAAGTTCAAAAGGGATTATGAAATGCTTAATTAGAGAAGAGAAAGTGGCACATTGCTTCTGCCATTTGTGTAGACTAAGAATAGATGTAGTTTCTGCAAGTACTGTCACTAGTAACAGCAGTATACAGAGACAATCCTAGCATCACGAGTCTAAATGTATGCAATATTAGTGAGCACCAGCATTGTTCAGGCGGTGAACAAGAAAGGGATCTTAATGTCTCACCCTACTGCCAAGTGTCATTCCCTGTGCTTCATTCCGGCTCCACACTCTGACTCCATCAAAATCAAGGGATTTAGTTCTTGAGGGAATGAAGGAAGAGAGAGGCTCTTGCCTCCTTTCCGCAAACCTGCACGTTTATATGAACTCTTACCCAGAAAGTGTAATGGTACTTGCACTAGCTGGAACTAATGATGCTTTTTCATATGAATATTGCTAAGATTTCCAAGTTATTGTACATCCTGGGTTTATAGTAAAGGGAAATGTCAGTGCCTTTAACAGCTGACAAGATATCAGTTTCTTGAGAATAGAGGACTATGAAGCAGCTCATGGGGAGAGGGAAAAAAAATTAAAATCTAACACTGACTTATAAAAATGTTCCCTGCCTGGATTTGCTAGCAGCAGCTCCTTTCTGTCAGATGGGAGAAAGAGCTGGTGTTCAAGGCTGGCCACTGCAGCTGTATCTCAGGCATTCTGAAGGAGGATGTCAGTTGCTGCTGGTGGAAGACTTGCCCAAAGATGGATGAACCAAAAGGTAGCTGCCTTTTCTAAAAGAATTGAAAACCACTTTGTTGTCTTAAGCCAGTTTGTCACAGGTAGGGCTAGCTTAAAATCAATGTTTGGGTGCTGAACAGATGCTTTTGGAGTTTATTGCTCCTTTGTTGTACCTGTCATATTTCAGCTTCACAAAATTGAATATGAAACTGTTCATAAAGCAGATGCTAACTGGCATATAAACATAGTGAAAATATTTGACAGTTTTATAATGCTTGGAATTTTGTTACCATCAGGAATTATTAATAGAGCTGGTAGAGAAATCCTATCCACTATTTTTATGTGATTTTTTCCCATTTTCTTTGTTGGACTAACAAAAGGTTGCAATATTTTACTTTTATTTATTTTGTTAAAGCTGTTCAACAGCAAGAATAACCTTGGAAACAATAATGCAGGTGTTTTAGTGCACTGGATATAAATCAATGCACTGACACACTTGTATACATAGACAATGCTTCGTTAACATAATGAACCAATTGTTAAAGTTTGAAAAATATGATTCCTTTTCTTACAGGACTGCGGCATTGGAGTAGTCTTCAGTAGAGCCTCAGTTCTTTGATGTGGTGGCAGGCAGCCAGCCTGGATAAAATGGGCAATGTTATTGTCACGTGTTACATTTTATTAGTCTGGCTTGTCCAAAGCCACATTCCCACTGGTTGGCTGGAGTCTTTCAAAGCTGCAAACTTACGTCCTGTGGTGTGTGTGGCTGCGACCTCATCACTGAAAAATACATAAAAAAAACTCTGTCTTGCTGCTTCTGTTTAATACAGAGACAGCAGCAAGGAGTAGTAGAGGGAAGAGGTGATAGCTGTGCAGAAGGTTTAGACATTGTAAAAGAAAGTGAGAGGGAGAATAAGTGGAAATGATTTTTGGATTGCAGTCTAATGGATGCTATTTATGCTTTCTACTTAGTGCTATCTTCTAGGTTAAGAACCATAAGTTCAGTGCAGCAGACAGGGTTTGTTGGTTGTTTTTTTTTTTAAACAGACATGCAAGTAGATCCAAGAGACACTTGAGGTCTACAGAACTAATACCCTAGTGTTCCTGATCTCCAGCATAAAGTATGTTCAGAAAATAATATTTTAGGAAAGAGATAAACCACATTATTTATTCTCTCCATGATTTTTGTGGATTTGTGGGGTTTTTTTCTTTGGTTGGTTTGGGGTTTGGTTTGACTTTTTTCATGTCTCTGATTTTACTAGCTCCATAATTCTTGTCAGAGCCTCCCTGTTGGAGCCTGAATTTTGCTGCCTGCAGCTAATGGCATTTTCAAGATGAAGGCTAAACATGACTTTAAGGTTGTTGCATCCATAAAATTTTTTAACTATCAGCAGGAGTCCCATCTCTTAAGTTAATTCTGCTCTTATTTAAGGGAAATGTGTAACGACAAGATTCCTGAAGTTATGGACCAATGAATTAATTCACATTCTGGCTAGCTGGAGTATCCAGGCACACTTTATGACTCAATTATATTCTAGTTATAGACATACAGATTGTAATACAAAAGAGACTAATACCAAAAACCCCACAGTATAAATTTTTTCTGCCTTCATGGAGAAACATCTGTCCTTGTAGGCCAGCAACAGTCATGAGCTGGGGTGTTGGGGTTTCTTCATTCAGTCTTCAGAGGAATTCTCTCCTAATAGGCTGTGTTAAAGGCCACATCTTAAAGCCCTGATTTGGATTTCAAGGTGTATTTTAGCTGTATTTTAAATATGTGGGGCAAGAATGCTGCATGCAAACATGCTGAAATCCACAGCTGTGGGTCCCTGGGTGTTTTTAAACTTCTCAGCACTCTTGATTGGGAGTTTTTAGTGTTCGTACTTATACTTGAGAAAACATGGAGTATTTTGGCTTGTTAGGACTCTAGATATGGGGTAAAAAGTATCTGTAAAATTCTGTTTATGGGGGTTTTTTTTGTTTGATTGTGGGTTTTTTTTAATGACATTATATTTTGCTCCTTCCTTGTTGCACAGTCACTGTAACACCCTGAACACATGATCTGTGGGTAAAATCTTAGATGAGGTGAAATGCAGGCTTAAGTGTGAGGATCTCTTTGGGGTTGGGAAGGGAGTAACTGAGGTAGATGCAGCTGAGAGTGGAGGGGGAGAGAACATGAATACCTGGGTTTCCCTAAGTCTTGTGTGCTCTGCGGAGCTCCTACTGCTAAATTTATACCAAGGTGTTGCTACTGACATGGTAAAGCTTCCACCTTAAGAGCTGTGAACTGAGCTGATAAAAACTGTCTCCCAACAGCAGCTGCACTTGTTGAGGGTTTTTGAGGGGCCCTGAGGTGCGAGTGTTTCCTGCCCTGGGTTGTGTTACTGCACTGGCAGAACTGTGTGGTATTGGCTTGGCCTTGGCTGGGTTTTAAGGTTTCTGTTGCTGTAGCATTGTGGTGTCCCTGCTTTTCAGGCATTCACTCTCTGTGGTCCTCCCCTGGGTTAGAGAATTCCTCTCCCTCATCTTTTATGGATGCCCAATAATAAATTAACAAGTCTGGTCTCACCAGTATTCCCCTGTTGTCAATGGAGAGTGTTGGTTCCCGGAGTGGTTCAGAACAGGTGGAGAAGGCTGAAGTCCAAAGCACTCCAGCATCTCCCCCTTACAGAAGAATTTGTCTCCTACACGACAATATTACAGTGCTCAAGAGTCATGGATCCAGGTGTCCTGGCATCTGGTGTTTGCCACCAGTCCACTGTGGACCCTGGTGCGTGACAGTAACAGAAAAAGCCTCCACTGACTGTGGAAAGAGGTGATTTTCTGGTGTTTTTTAATAGCCATAAAAATGACTTTAGCACTGAAAGATTTATTGGTATAATGATAGCATTAATTATAAGACAGAATGTTGTATTTACTGGCTTGAAGCTCTGGTTTTTGACAATGTCAAAATACCTTTTGATGTTTTTTGACAGTCAGATGTTTTTTGACAATCAGCAACAGAACTTTTTTCTGTAATTCTGTTTCCTACTAACAGATGTGCTGCATCTGCTTTTTTTTTTTTTTTCTTTTTAAAGACAGTGAAGTTAAGGGCTTTCTTATTATTTCTGTGGTTAAAAGGTGTCTGCACACATAACACAGGTTTCCACCCAGATTTAGGCTTCTCTCCTCTTAACAGTTTGCACATGCACCCATACACACTTGCTGTTTGATTTAGAAGTACTTAAAACCCAAGTTGGTGTACTACTGGTGGTCTGAACAGGACCTAGGGCTTGGTCAGCATTGGTGTGTTGGATATTCTTTGCTTACTTTTGCTCATCCCACGATTTCTCTGGAACAAAAAAGTGGTCTGGACTAACTCAGTGTATAGTCTTGCATGCCTGTGCTTAGTTCTTCCTGATGACTGGTTCCCTGTGAGTAGGCATGAAAGGATGAAACTGGTGAGGAAATTGGAGTGGGAAATCTCAGTCTGTGTTCTGCAAGTAACTTTGGAAGTGTTACCAAATATTGCACAAGTAGCAAGGGTGGGTACTCAAGCAGACTGACTTAAGGATCTGTGGACATCCCAGCACACAGAACCTGGACACACAATCTGAGACATGCATGTGAGCACAGAGCTGGTGACCTACATGGTGGATGTCACTAGGGCCACACCTGAATCCTGGACATCTGTACTAACCAGTCAGTGCAGATAAAGCTTTACAGGTGTGTAAATTCACGTTGGCTCTAGTGCTGCCTATGCTCTGTGTCATTGTCACAGTCTCCCCTTGTGTGCAGATCCGTAAGTCATGAGGCCTTAATGACCCAGTGACATTTCCCACTTAACTTCAGCTATCAATTTAATACCTACCCTAGGAAAATACTTTTATTTTAACCAATGTGTTCAGTGCAGATACTGTGATAAGTTAGCTGAAGGTGTTATCTCCCATAGGGAGCACGAAGTTTACTTTGATCTCTGTTATTTTGTACATTAAAGCAACAGCCTGATCTTCTTAGAGTTTTAAATGAGCATCTCAGCGTGTGCGAAAGCTCACTTCATTTTTACAAGTCTATGAGAATACAGACAAAAAAAAAAGGGCACTAGCACAAAATACTCATTTCTGTGAAAGAGAAAACTTCAAAATATTTTGGACTGATTATAAGAAATTCTTTGAAGTACATTGACTAATAAGGCAAATTTAACTTTTTGGAACTGTAAATGTAGCAAAGATAAGTAAACTTCCATAAACACAATTTTATTAAGATTAAAGTAACAAAACCTTCAAATCTATGCTCTTTGACATCTGGCAGATATTTAGAGCCAAGGGGGGAAAAAAAGTGACTTTGAATGGCCTGCCAAGTGGATTTACTCTGCAGAGAATGGAAGCAGACTTTTACCTCATTTTCCATGGTTCAAAATGAAAAAAAATATAATACCTCACTCTTTGTTTTCTTGAGTGCTGCATTCCTATATGTGCAGTAAATAGTCATGTCCTGACAGTGGTACCCAAACATATTTTCATGTCTTGCAGCTTTCACTCTCAGGACTGTGGCAGGATTCTGGGGGTGGCTGTGAGCCAGCTGGGAAGTGCAGCAGGAGCTGGGCACTCAGCCGCCTGTCACTCCCAGAGCAAGGCAGGTCCTGCTGGCTGTGCAGGCAGGGTGGCAGGGCTGCTGCCAGCTCAGCATGCTGCCTGCCAGAGTCTCCCTGCCTGCCAGAGTCTCCCTGCAGCACGCTGTGGCCAGCCAGGAGAGTGCACAGAGGGAGTTGTGGCAGCCCCTCCTGCAGTGACACCCCTCTTGTGAACAGCGTGCTGGGGCAGTGTATCTCCCTGAATTTTGTCTGGAGGCACATCAGTAGGGGAGTGCAGCCCAAGGGATTATTAGCAGCTTATTAGTATTGCTAGTACTTACTAGTATTGCTGCAGTGATATTTATTTTACATGCATCAATTTGTAAAGTGTTATCAAACCACCACTTGCAAACTCTGTGTCCCAGAAGAGTTCCAATCTTTCTTCATCTTACTAATTTTTTCATCATGAGTTCTGTTTACTCACATGGATGCTGTAGCAGTAGTGCCACAGGAAGGCCAAGCTGTAGCATCAGAGTCTGGCTGTATAAATAATTTTTATTATTGAGGATCCATTTGCTTTTTTTAAGGCTGTTCTTTGCAGCTTCTAATTGATTTGTTGCAAGGGTTTTATGTTTTTTTTTGTCCAAGGTTTTAGTTTCAGATGTTGTCATATAATAATGCAAAGGTGGTGTAGAATAGGCAAAGGGGATAGGAGGTGAATAGGATTTACTAGGACGTAAAAGTTGATGGTCTAGAGAGCTAAAAAGTACCAAAATAATGATTTGAAAAGTAATTTAATTCATCTTCCCCAGTATTTAAATTATTCCTAGTTTAGGTTGTTAAATTGTCTTTTTGTCATAGTTTCTAATGGGAGACTAGAGGTCCTAAGGGAAATAATTGAAAAAGAAGCAGTTACTCTTTTTGTCCTCCTTTATATTGAATCTGCTAGCTGGTTTCTGTTTACCTTGTAAAAGGTATTAATAACCCAGATAAAATTTTGTCAAAATATGGATATATCAGAACAGGACCTACAGTAGCATCCTGAGGGGTGAAGGGGATGCAGCATGCAGAGGTGTGCACTCTGCTTGGCAGCAGTTTGCCTATAGGCTGGCACATGTGTGCTGAATGTCAAACTGAAGTTATCCAGCTCCAGAAAAAGCTGTGATCCTCCCTCCCTCTGTCTCTCCCCCCCCAAAATGGGGTTTTCTTCTTTTTATTTTCCTAAAAGTTAGAGGTGGAAAAAAGCATTTGAAAGCAAGGGTTGGTCTTACAGGTTTGTAGAAGCTGAAAAAACTCTCGGAGAGGAGGACAGCAGGTCAAAGTAGCTGCACATAAATGACACAGTAATCCAGATTGATCAGTCCAAAAAAAATCAGGGGCAAAACCCACTTTTTTTGTCTTGCATAATCTTCCTGATCTACTTCACAGCCTGTCTGCAGCTACACAAACTGAGCCAGTACAACAGAGAAGCTGCTGTGGAGAAGGGACATGTTGCTGCTGCAGGATAGAGCAGTTTCCCACTTCTGCCTTTTCTCCCATGTGCTGGTATTTGCTAGATATTTAGGTACATAGCCAGGCAGATGAGGAAATCAGTCCTAGTGAAAAATATCTCTCCCCCACTACCCTTTTCCTGGGCCAGCTTTTAGTTTGATTAACTTCCCTGATGTGGATCATCTTGGGTGGTCATGTGAAAAAAGAAATGGCAGTGAAAGAGGAAGGAAGGAAACCAAGAGCTGAGATAATATGGTAAGCAGGAGAAGAATCCTTTCAGCAGGTGCTTTCATTCATGTCTGATTAAAATGGTCTTGTGCTATGTTTCTGCCTGTTTATAAACTGGCTTAGTTGACTGGACTGTTGAAACAATAAATCCTCCCTGATCCTGACCTGACCATGGAGTCTTGTTTCTGGTCTCTGTCTATCCAGTGGTGAAGTACAGAAAATGAATTCAAGGGAAAAATAATTCTTCCTTCACATAATATGCCCTGATACTGAGTTAATTTTTCCACTAATCATTTTCTACAAAAAAGTAAGGTCAAAATCTTATTATGACAATAGTGTTGGATTGTGGGTGGGTTTATGGTGAGTTTTCTGGATTTTGTTTATTTTGTTTGCTTTTTAGTAATTAAGTGAACTGTCATTATTGGAAGTAGCTAGAGAGGGGGATCCTTTGATGTTTAGGTGATTTAAGAAATTTTTGTGTGAGATTTGAGCTATGTGTGACATTGTGTGGTCACCCAGCACTGCGGGGAAGAAGGCTCAGTAGTCACTCAGCTGGTGAAATTTGGTGTGTTTCTTTTTGCCATGCAATTTCATCCATGGTTTGGGACATAAAAGTGCATTTTCTCTTAGCCAGAAATCTTCTAAAAACTCTTGTATGTGCCCCCTGTGTTTATAACAGTGTTCAAAGCATTGCAACATCAACAGGCTAGACAGTTTTTTTCTTTTCTGTTTTGGGACCCAAAGCAAGTGAGCTGTTTTGAGTCAGTCCAAATGCTCCTGTGCTCACAGATGTAGAGAATAAAGCAGAACTGATACATCTGGGATTTTAACACCTTCCAGCTGGTGTTTTATCAGAGGGGGACCTGTGTGTGTGCACTTAAGAGAGAGGATTACTGTCATCACATGATCTCTGAAAGGGACGAAAGGAGGTTTAAAATTATTGAATGTCTTCTGGTTTCAGATGTCATTCCTAGGAAATGGTCATGTTGATATCTAAATCTTCTGTTTCTGTTGGGTAATGAGATGCAGTGTACACAAAAGACCCTTTGATTTCTCACTTGAGAAGCTGAGTTTATGTCATATGGGCAAAGGTTGACAAAAACTATGGATAATGGCATAATACATATGTCTAGAATTGCTATCGTTATACCTTTATGAGCTCAAAACAGCAGAAAATTTTGGGTCCTTTCATACTTGATGCTAAACAAATAATGAAATGCAACTAGTTTTGGTTTTTTGCATTAAGTACATTTGGAATCATATTCTAAGAGCTCAGAGGCATTATAATTTGGTGATTTTGCTTTTTCTTTCTTTTTTCATTTACCAGAAAAAGCCACTGTCCTCGATAATAAAAGAAGTCTGTGATGGGTAAGTTCTGCCATATAGTACATACTAGATTATAGTGGTTTTTTAAGTACTAAACCAACTGGGAGATAATTTTTTCCAAAGAAAATCTAGATATCCTGTATGAGTATTCATTAATTTCTTAAATCCTTTTGTGTTATCTTCAAATTTTGAATTTGCAGTGCATTTTGGCTCAATTGCTTGCAAGATGAGGCTCCTAACAAAGCAGCTCCATCATGTGGGTGACTCTCATTTTCACTGTTTCCTTCCTGTCTGCACAGAGATTCATTTTGCCAACTCACTTTGGCTTGTGGTCCCTGCAGTTCATGGATTAAGGGACTAAAGCACTGCCTCTGGCTTTGAATTTTGAGCACTGAGTCCAGTGGGTGCTGTAAGCTGGTCCAGCTGATGTGATTGTTCATATGAAATTGAAACCTTAATTGCAAATTCTGCAATACAGACTAATAATTGGCTAAGACAAATACCTTGATTTAGGTTTAATGGATTAATCAAAGATGCTGTTTAAAGCAAGTGCTACCACACAGGAGAAACTAGTTATATTTGTCAAATTGCTGCTGAGCTAAAAAGGTGCTATTTTATGCCTAATGTAATATATTAACTTATCCATTGTGTATTGTATAAGCTAGCATAAATTTCTGGTAATGTACATTTTTTTGGGTCAATTTTAGTGACTTGGTGATCTTACTTGCTGCAAACAAAGATCACCAGGAGGTATTTGTACCTTTTCCCTTTGTAAGCATGCCTTTAACTTAAAGTTTGGAACTCATCTTTGAAAGCTATGAGAAGTACATGGGAATGACAGACACTTGTTTGGTCATACTAAAATTATGTAAAGGATACTTTTTGAATTATTAAGATTTCATTTTGTGATTAATTTATTTTCATATTTCTAAGGTGGTCTCTTGCAAATCATGACCAATTTGCACTGCAGCATGCTGATAGTTCTAATTTCTACATCACCGAGAAGGTGGGTAAATCGTTCAATGCAATTCTTGCATAGCCTATAAAAATATTTGCCACAATAATTTATTTTAAATTAAAAGATATGAAAATGTACTTTCCATAATGCAATGCGATTGAGAGGGTAGGTACTGGGAGACCTGATTTAATGACTTTTTAACTGATTCTTTTCTGTTAGGAAAAGCAAATATAAGTCTGAATGTCCAAAGTTCTTCATGTCAATTGAGTTTAAGACTTGAGCACTGAGCCCTTCAACTTTGGTATTCTTGTGTGTTTAGTATTCTGCTAACAAGTGGTGTACAGGAAACTGAAATATTTAAAACATGAAGGGCTCTTTGAAGTCTGAGGAGACTTTCAGTGCATGTCACTTTGCTTTTTGGTTGAGCAGGTAAAAATAAGTTTCAGAGACAGTGTAATGTTTGCTACTCACTCCTTCCTGCTGTCTTGTCCTTATCCAGTTCTGTAAGTTCTGTTGGCTTACTTTTTTCTGGTCCTCAGATAGCGTGGCAATAAGTGATTCATCAAGTGATGCAATGATTTCAGCACAGAGTAATGAAAAGGCTATAGCTGTAATAAAAATGGAATGTCTAGTATAAATATATGGGACATGTTCATCTGAATGGGACCAGAACATTCATTCCTAGCATTACTGGTAAAATTGCTGAAATTACAAGAAAAATGATTATTTGGAAGAGTGTACGTGTAGAACTGCAAAGGTATAATTTCTAACCAATGGCAGAAGGACACTGTTTAAAACCTGCTGAAATTCCCTAATCTTGGTGGATTTTGAGCTAAAAAGATCTGAGCTTAACTGCATAGATACAGGTGCCTCTTGCTCACCTTGTTATCAGTTTAGTTTGGCTTGCAGTTGGTGGAGGCATGCCTTGGTCTTTAGGATTTGCTAATACGACTGAGAGATGAACTAAGTTTTCCCTAAGTTTGCTGTAATTCTTACCCACACCCAAGAAATAAAGGAAACGTAGGCACAGTTAAGCATTTGGAAAGACTAAATTTAGCAAGACAGCAAGAGCAGTTGCCCATAAGGTAGTCCTGTGCTTTATTTTTCCGGGCTCTTTTTTTTTTGTTTGGTTTGGTTTTTGTTTGTTTGTTTTGTTTGTTTCTTTAAAAAACAGTATCAGTTTTTCATTTAACTGCTGGCCACCCTGGACAACTGTCTCAATATGTCCCGTTTTTTTCTTTTTTTTTTTTGGTCCTCCTCGTTTTTGCTTGTGTGTTGTTTTGGAGGTTTTTCCCTCTCCTTTCTTTTCAAGTTTCAATTGACAGAAACTTCAAAGGTCACTACAAGGAAACCTGTTGAAGTAATTACTGACTTCTGTGTTTTGCCTCCACCAAATTAAATAGTGAGATTGTTCTGCTAATTGCCCTCAGTGGTGACACAATGTTTACCAATAAAGCAGACACAATTGAATTTGCCTGTTGGCGTTTAAACTCTGTGCAGTGAATATTTCCAAGAAGCAGGGATTGAGTGAATACTTTGGCTTTTTGAAGGTCTTTGTCCTGATGCTATTGGAGGGATATTTCAGGCTTTATCTTCACCTTCGGTGGGTAGAATTCTGCAGCTCCGGAGAAGAGAAATGTTTTCTGTTCCACATAAAAGAGAGTCTGATGTTTTTTGGCTGCCTTTAACTTGCAATAAGGATGGAAAATTACGGTCTTCTAGGACATTTTGGATTGTACTGCAGAGAGGACTTTGAGTTTGTTTATTCCCTTCTGGAAATATGCAGAGTGTCTGACTCTGAGTCACATAAATAAGAGAGAAGTGCTCTAAATGCCACTAGAATTACTCAGATGTCTGTGACTTTCATTAGATATTGTTCTGTGTTTATAGCCGGTTGTTGGATAGTGGGTGTGAAGAGAGGCTTATATAGGCCATCACCCCTTCTACATACTTTCCCTCACTTGTGTTCAGTAGGATGTTGTTGCTCTCTGAATGAAAACATGAGAATCGCCAGGCATGAGGAAAAACAAGCACTACAATGAAGCTCCAACACTTAGCTGTTAAAAGCCACATTGGTTTAATCTGACTTTTACTAATGGGCATGAGCAGAACTTTTTTTGTGACAGTGACAGATTCTCATAGGAAATATTTTTCACATCTCTTAAAGGTGACTATATCTGTATTTATGCAGATAACATTATCTATAGGTCATGTTTCTGCAGAGACTGCCTTCTAGGTAGAGCTGCCTCTTTAAAATATCACTATGTTTAAAGTTATCAGAAAGAAAAGCAATTAATGAATTCTTGTATACAGCAGCAAGAAGCTTTGAAATGAAAATGTCCCAAATGTTACATGGCTTGCAACTATACTTTTGTTTTTGGTGGCAAACAGCCCATCTGTGTTTTGGCTGTCATATACAGATATCTTTATCTTTTGTAGCTGGACCTATATATCCCAATTATACCATACATAAATAAAAACAACACCCAAGCAGTTCTGTCTCTTAATTTATTTATACTTTGGCTTTATTATTTGGAAAAATGCCTCAACAGAAGTAGCAATAACTCCTTCAGGCAGTATAAGTGAGGATTTTTAACAAATTTTGATTCAGCCAGGGTTCCTACTAGAGATAGGGCTTGTCACGGCAGATCCAGTTTTGGCTGCAGCCTCTGGGGTCATGATAAGACTATGTCTGTGCCCCTGAAACCGCAGTGGAAATTATTAATTATGTCTTTAAGCCTATTTTTCCTAAAAATGAGAGAAATAAAAGAAGAGGGTATGTAATCCAGTAAACCAAGCAGGCATAGTGCCTGAGCTAAAATCTTCTGGTGTTCTGATCTCAAAGTGTTTGATTTTTAATTATATTAATAGGTGTATGGTTTTTTTAAAGACCTTGCTTATCATGCAGGAACATTTCTCTGGTAGGTCAAATGTCTAAAAGCCTGATTTCTGAGTCAGGATCTTATCCTGCTAGATATTACAAGGTAAGAATAAATAAGTCATCTTTGCTTCAGCCTATCCAGGCTGTACCTGAATTAGGTGCTTGTGTACATCAGGCACAATGAGTCAGGAGCACTGTAGCCTCGGGGAGCTCAGGTTTAGAACAGAAAATGCTATATGAAGAGTATAAAAATGGCTGTATAATTTTGTGTGCTGTGTGTGTTCCCTGGCTGACAACCACAGCTCAGATAATTGTTAGCTGTGTTCCTCTGCTGGCAGTACAAGCAGTGCAGGGACAGACGTTTGGGTGGCTGATGCTGCACCTTGGTGGGTATGGCTGGTCCCTCCTTGCTGCTCACCCCTGGCCTTGCAGACCTTGGCCCCCACTAGACCCATTTGTAGATCTGGTGTTTGGCTGGGGAAGGATGTTGTTCAAGCTAGTTTCACTGCTGGAGGCAGAATGTGGTGGCTCTTAACCCTCCACCTGAACAACTATCAGAAATGAGAGGTTGCTGCTGGTGCAGAGGAATTTGAGAGCCAGCACTGAGCACACGGGGGTGACAACGGTGACATTTTTTTTTTGTTATCTTTTAAATACAAGGACATTTTATTCATCTGTATGTTGAATGCAACCCATTTTTATTGTCACAGTTTTGTTGTGTTTGGTTTTTTACACCTGATGCATCAGAAAACTCCCTGTGGGTTTTTTTCCCCTTGTTTTCCATCTCCCACATTTCTCTTTTATTCCCATTGCTTGAAGTGGAGGAGAGCAGGCACTGAGTTTCCTCTGTTAGTTTTGGGAGACGTAGAATTATGTTTTGCAAGAAGAGCTGCCCCACCTTCCTTTTATTGTAATTATTTGGCTCTGTGTTTGAAGATGGGACATCTTTCTGTCCCCGTCTTCCCAATGCTGGGAACCTGGGTGAAGTCCCTGGTGCTTATTCTTTTCAAAGGTGGTTTTGCTTGTGACCTATTTTTTGCTGAACACAACCTGTAATTGTATATTCATGTGAAATTCCACCATGCCATTACAGCCTCCCTGTGTGGGAGTGTATGCAAATAGCAGGACAAGAAATGAGCCATTTGTACAGTTGGGGCTTTCTGAGTTTTTATGTTTTTCATATTCCTCTGTTTTCACTGATTAATTAAATTTCAGTGAGTTGAAAGTAAATGTTCTTAATAATGAAGGTTACTGATGCATTGAAGGACATGCTGCTTCTTAAGCAGCTGAGAATGAGAAGTAGCATGAAGACTGAGAACTGGAGAAGTGTATTGAGTGAGCTGTTTCATTTTGCATTGTTCCTGATAATACATTTGCTAATACTGCAACATAAACGGTAGATTGCAGGTTTGACATGGATCAAACCATGCCCAACTTTCCCTATTTCTGCCACTTAAAAGACATGGTATTTCCCACATATTCACAAATTTCTTACTATTTTGGTGCATTTGCAGAGCCCTGTAGAAATTCCTTACAGTAAGGGCAGCACATGGCATCTGAGTGGCCATGCTCCTGGCTGCTTGACGCATGCTGCTAACACTGCCCTGTAGACTCCGGTAAAACCTAGATGACACCAGTATATTTTTCAAGTGAACAGAAGTAAAACTTGAGCATCCATATACTAAATCATTTTCAGTCCTCCTTCATTCAGGCTGTTTTCAAGAGCAGTGGTAATGGTTATCCTTTTAGTTCTCTTAGGACTCTTCTTGTAGAAATTCTGGTCTAAACTAAATTTTACAAAGGAAATAATTATGTCCTATCCACCTGTTATAGTTTCCCAGCACAAGCAACTTAATTCTTCTGCTTGCTTCCTTTTAAAATACATTTCATGAAAATCCTCTGTTTAGTTCTTTAGCTCCATATCAGGGCCTGATGAGATGAATCCAGTGGGATTTTTTTAAAAAATGCTGTATAGATATTTTTTAGAATTAAGTTTGTAATTTTGCCTCACAAGCAATCACTAGAGAGGAAAGGGTCTGAAAAGGTTCAGCTTTCTGTTACAGCACTTGAAGATAGGTACAGAATAACAGGGGGCACTGTACAACTGTTTGGGTTCAGCAGATGGCAAACAGTTCTGTGTAAGGTTTGGCCAACAGAAAAATACTCTTTAATTCATCTTAATTCTCAAAGAATGACCTATTTGGATGGGTAGCTTTCCAAAGTGCAAGGAACAGACATCATAGGTCATCCAGAAAGAGGATGATTCTCATTTCTTCTCCCCTCCCTCAGAAGATCCTGCCACTTTTATTTTTTTTAATTTCTTTTTCTTTTTTTTTTCTTTTTTTTTTTCTTTTTTTTCTTTTTTTTTCTTTTTTTTTTTTTGACAAATTTTGAAGGTGGTGGCAAGGAGGTAATTATTTTGTACTGTTTTGTGTCACTTTAATTCATTAAATTTGCTTAAACAAAAAGTCTGCTTGATCTGATGCAGCGATGAGGCAGGCCTCTTGAATCATGTCCAGCATGCCCCTAGACAAGAAAGAAGTAAAGGAAGGATAGGAAGAAGAAGGGAACTTTGTTTTGTTTTTTTGTTTTTTTTACAGCTGTGAGCTGTCCCTCAGTTGTTTCTGAAGCTGGCTTAAGCTGACATAGAACAAAATTTTGTCAAGCTCTAACTGAAGTGGAAAATGGATGTTTTACGTACAGTCCTTCTGTGGGTGAGAAGGAAGAGCACAGGAAGGGTGTAGGAGTGGGATGTATGTCCTAGAGAAGCACAAACACCTGCAGGCTTCCCCTTAGTCTCCGGGTTGTGGTTCCAGATGTGGTGCTTGCAAAATGAGCTGTCCCGCTTTCCTGCTCATACTATACTGCTTATTCCTGTCTTCTACTGTGCAAACTCCAGCTTGCACAAACCCCCCCAGGCAACCCCCAAAATGGTAACATTTTCATCTAGTTTAGTTCCCTTGTTGACTGATAAAACTGTTTATGCCACATATAACAGTAGTAGGAATGAGCAAGATGTTGAAAAGCAAGACTCCATGGTAGCAAACTGTGCAACTGTGCTTTGATTTGGCAAAAGTGACTGTGAACCACAGTCTTGCTTCAGTATTCAGCTATTCCCTAAGCTTCTGCTTAAGGAGCCACTGTTCTTTGTGCTGACCCCTCAGTGGTGCTAATAGTGAATATGGTGAGTGACCTGTGCTGAAGACCTGACTTCAATTTGGTAATCCTTACTTGGGTTTGGTGAGTTTTTGTTTTGGGGTTTTTTTGTATCCATACCAGCCCTGTTCTGATTTCTCCATATAATCTTACTAATAAGAGTATGAGCACAGCTAAGTCAGTCATTTCCTGATGTTTATTTTTCAGGGTGCCACTCTGATGTTCAGACTTACCAGAGGACGATAGGGCTGCTTGTCATCAGCCCACCCTTTCTGTGTTTCTGGTACAACTGTGCTGTGTGTCTGTGTGGTTGCTTGAATTGGGGAACTGATCCAGGTTAAAAATAACTTGTGTGTAACTTCTTTTAATGTGTCAGAAGGATGTCTGCCCGAAGTGTAATACCACTGCTGCTCTGCAGAACAAGTGGTGCCTGGTAATGTTGTAGATCACTCCACTCGCAGATGGGTAAATCATGCAAAGTTTGATCTTTTTCTAAGGGATGTGGTTTAAGTGGCAGTCAAGTTGGTATTTCTGTGGGTTACTGGAGAAATAGGTAGTTGAGCTTTCCTTTTCTACTCTATTTCTTCCTTCTCTTTGCTTCACTAACATCCTAGTGACTGCTGCTGGGTGGTGAATTTGTTCGAGTAATAGATCTGACAAAAGAAAACTCTGGACTCTGGAATACTTTTAATTTTCCTCCTTTTTGTGAATGAAGGGGAGAGGAAGTGTTAACTTTTTAAGGTCAGGTGGTTGACTGTGCTGCTGCGTGGTGGTAGATCCGATGTGAGGGAAGTGCTAGGAGCCCACACACTGGAGGGATATGTGCAGAATTGTGCCTCTTGTAGGCTGTCAAATTGCACTGGCTAATGCACCAAAACTGCACCACTGGTCTAACTTGGTTTATTTACTAGCTTCTGTAATCCTCGAATAGAGACAGAGAATCAGCATGTAGAAAATACCCTTAAGTTTTCTTAGAAACTTAAGAAAAACATACTCAAATTTAAGGAAAATGTTATCATTGAATTATAACATGAAAAAACAGAAGACATTGTCCCTTCTTTTCAACAGCTTCCCTGAAAAGAAATTTTATCACAAGATTTAATTGCATCAGTATTTCTTCTGTATCAGTACAGTTTATGCCAAGGAGTACAGCATCGGTAATTACTTGTATCACTTAGCTTACATCTTATTAAATGTTTTGGTGACTAAAAATAAATTTAAGAAATTCCTTACCAATACAGCCAAATAAAATCTCATCTCATAGTCTGTCTCCAGCTCTAGCAGTAGCAAATGCTATTCAGGGTAGTGATGTGATAATGGCTTTCAGTCTCTTTATGCTTCCTCAGTATTCACATTTGTTGTACTACAACAACAAATTATTGGAGGCTTCACCTACACTTAGTCTATTTAATATGCTGCATAAAGACCATGCCACTCTTTCATCTCTTCTTAAACCTGCTGATATGTTCTGATTTCATAACCTCTGACAGCTTGAAAAGTTTACTGCCTTCTGAATGAAGAGTTGTATTCTTTATCTGCTTTCAATTGATCCCCTGCTGATTTCATCAAGTGCCCCCTAAGTTCTCATACTGCAGAGTTTCATAAAAACAGTTCTGCATTCTGGTTGTCCACTGCATTTTTTTACTGTATGCTTTGTCCCTCCAAACTGAGGAGACCCCGCCCTTTGAGGCAACTGCTGAAGCCTGATGGACACTTGCTTTTCTCTGCATTTTCTCTGAAACTGTTCTGCCCTTCCTAAGATTTGAAGATCAAAAGTGAACTCGTTGCTCTGTATGTGGGTGCATGAAGTTCCTGTGTTGTGATGCCCTCTTGTCTTGTTCCTGGTACCACCTCCGATCACAGCCAGTGTTTACTGGATCCTGTAGCCCATTGAATCAGTGCTTTAAGGCAGATCTGCCAGCAAGAACTTTGCTTCTCTTTCCTGAGCTGTTACCTTAGTAATGAACTCTATAACTCGAATATTTTGTGTCATTTTGTCCTTATTTACAACTTGCACAAACTCATCCTTGTGGAAATGTAATGGACTCATTAACTTGAATTATATTTCACAGCTCTAATTTTCTGTTATGTCCATTTGGAGGAAGGTGCAACAAAATAACAGCAGCATGGAAATAGGGATGAATCTATTACTAAAGGTAATAAACACAAGAAGAATTTTAGATTTCTTGGCTGTTATTCTCTAGGGTGCTTAGAGAAGTCTGAAGAAAGCTATTTGGTCGAGGTTAAGGAATAGGCTGAGTGAGCTATAACCATGGGAACCAATGTTTCTAGGTCTTCGTCAAAAATGTTAAGAAAACATTCCATTCCAACCAGTTAGAGTGTCCTGAATCTTGAGGCATTTTGCTGGGTAAAACAGATCATTAAAACAATAAGACAAATGTGTGGCAAAATAATCTATTTTACCTGATAAATTTTCCAGTGTCACTGCAGCAAAACTCTAAGTAAGTAGCTTCAGTATATTGATAGGAGTTTTTTAAAAAGTGAATTTTCTTACCTTCATCCCTCTGCATGGTTTGGTGGACTCTGCTAATGCTCGAGGCCTGCTTTCTATATGCAAGTCTCTGCAAGCCTCCTGCATGTGTTTTAGGCAAAGTAGTCTATGGCACAGGAAAGGAGCTTTGAGAAGAAACATAATCTGGTGGCAGATAGTCATAGAAACATTGAATTGTTTAAGTTGGAAAAGACCTTCTAAGATAATCAAGTCCAACCATTAACCTATCACTTCCAAGCAGACCACTAAACTGTGTCCCCAAGTGCCACACCTTTAAAAGACTTCCAGGAACAGTGACTCAACCACTTCCCTGGGCAGTCTGTTCCAGTGCTTGGCAATCCCTTCTGTGAAGAATTTTTTCCTACTATCCAATCTGGAGCATCCCTGGTGCAACCTGAGGCCATTTCCTCTTATCCTATTGATTGATACTTAAAAGAGCCTGACCTCCACCTTGCTGAGCCCTAGGGAGCACCACTGGTGCTAGATATAACCAGCTGGATGTAACTCCATCCAACCCTTTGGGATTGACAGTCAAGCCAGTATTTTACCCAGTAAGTAATGCACCTGTCCAAGCCATGAGCAGCCAGTTTCTCCAAGAGAATGCTGTGGGAGATAGGGTCAAAGGCCTTACTAAAGTCCAGGTGAACAACATCCACAGCCTTTCCCTCATCCCCTGAGCAGGTCACTTTTTCACAAGAGACCAGGTTAGTCAAGCAGGCTTTGCCTTTCAGCACCTTCTGGCTGGGCTTGGTCATCTGGCTGTCCTCCATGTGCCTCATGATGTGATTCAAGGTGATCTGTTCTGTGACTTTCCCTGACACTGAGGTCAGACTGACAGACTTGTAGCTCCCCAGATTAAGTTCTAGTTGAGCTTTGGTCCTTCTAATTTTCTCCCTGCATAACCTCACAGTACCCTGGTAGCCCTCCTGAGTGTTCTGCCCCTTCTTCCATAGGTCATAATCTCTCCTCTTTTTCCTTAGTTCCAGCCAAAGCTTTGTGCTCAGCCAGGCTGGTCTTTCTCACTGCTTGTCTTGCACTGGCCTGCTATATGCTTCTAAAATTTCCTTCATGCAGGATGTGCAGCCTTCCTGGACTCTTTGCCCCTTAGAACTGTCTCCCAATGGGTTCTGTCAACCAGGCTCCTAAACAGGCACAAATCTAGATAGCAGTTCTATCTGCTAAACTGGATAACAGTTCTCCTTACTTCTCTGAGAATGGAAAACTCTCTGACATACAGGGCTACCCCACTGCCTCTCCTTCCTTAATTCTCCTGCCTTCTGTAGCATTTATAGTTATGTAGATCCATATTGCTCCAGCTGTAGAAGGTAGAGGGTCCTAAAATCTGAATGCAAGACGAACTTTCCAGGTATCCTCTACTTCCTGCTGTCTTATTTTTATTTGTATCCTCATGAAAGTATTTAGTCTGATTGAAAACTCATCTTGGAAATATTACCTACTACATTAGGAAAAAATCATCTTCTGAGATATTATATCTCGCTAGATAAAATATTGCAGATGGACTTATCTGTATCCTTGATATAACTGATGTCTTTGTCCTGATAACATTTATAACAGATCTATTTTCCTGTAATGGAGTTTTTTAGGGACATCTTGGCTACTACAATTTCACTAGTTTCTTCACTGCTCAGGATTAAGCTTTTCTAATACTGATCAACACCATGACCAGCATATACCAACCTCATGTACTCTCGAGAAATAGATCAGGAATATCTTGGAAGAGGGTTTTTTTGTTTTGTTTTCATCCTGTTCTTGTAATTTTTTTACTTTTTTTCCTACCATGGGAGGGGGTGAGTTCTGTCCTGAATAGCAGTGATGCTTATAAGTATGTCTGCCAAAGCTGGGCTGTTGTAATGATGTTCTGTTATCCTGGAAAAGAAATCCACAGGATGCTATCCCTTATACTAAGAGGATTAACTGTGTGTAAATGTTGCAATTAAAATTAACTGGCGTGCTGACTACTGCATCACACAGTTAATGTAGGAAGGCCTCTTGGCTTAATTGCACTCTTACATGCTGTTTCCTGGTATGTGATTAAGCCAATATTGCAATATTGAATGGATAAACAAAATTGTACTTTTTTATTGGGTAACTGCTAACCTTTTTCAAATTTTGGCTAACTTGCTGTGCTAGAGACTATATGCTTTGAACACTTTCAGAGACAAGGCGTGGGGAGTTTTCCTTAAGCGTTTTTCTAAACCAGGAGTTGAAATGAGCTCTCTCTCTGTTGTGATACAGTGATTGAATTAACAGTATGGGGCAGACGTACACACCTTGCTCTGAGTCAGACATGATGAAAGGTTCATGGGCTTGTGTGTTGTGGGTTCTGACAAGCACCTGATTGTCCTGATTACACCTTTGAGTCTGAAAGCTTTGGTGTTTCAGATTCATCTTCATGATTAAACAGAAAGACTCCAAAGAAAATGTCCAGTGATGCTTTTAATTACCCTATGTGTTCCTCTGTGTTTCCTCTGTTCCTCTTCATGCCTCCAGAGATAACCATGCTCATTCTATGCCTAGTACCTCTTGTTTGCACAGGACTAAGAGTGTTTGCAGAGATGTTTATTGTGGCCCAGACCAAGTGATTTAACTTGTCACGAGCAAACCACAACCCACAAACTCATTTGTACATGTGATTTGGTAGTTCATGTTAATTGCAGCAGGAAACATGAGAAACTTCAAGCCTAAAGTTTTGTTGCTTAAAAAACGAGCCTCTGTGTGTGCTCTTATTTATGTTTAAGAACAATCTACTTCTAAGCTCCAATGTTTTTGTAAAGATGTCAGTGAACTTTAATTTCTGAATGTGATTAATACAGTTCATGTTGTTTAAATCTTGTTGATTCCTTGGTTTTCATAATGCTGCAAGCTAGGGTTTCCCGCCTTCCAAGTAAAGCTGATGGAACCTTGTGAACGTGTACATGCACACACTCTGGCCTAAGGCAGCTGAGGTCCAGTAGCTTAGTCTAAGCTGCTGAGGGAGCTAGATTTAGCCTATGCTAATTGTCTGTCCCAAAGCAATTACTTTTATTCAGTTCCACAAATCCAGGAGGTGGCAACAGTTTAAGCAACCACAACTGTTTGTGAAGTGAGTTTGTTTCAGCACTGATTGAGATTAAACCACACAAATGTGCTATGGCCACTTCACACGGATTCCTTAGGCATGATGAAATGTAGCTGGGTCTGGTGCTGTTTCACTGCAAGTGGAGAAAATCTGGCACTTTGTTAGTGTTGTGGGAAGTCACCCAGTATTTAGCTGCTCTCCCTTCTTTGCCCCTGTTTTAGTATAGCCTGGCTGGCCTCCTTGGGGCTGTTCTGGCAGGAGGAGACTGCTGAGGGCTCAGAAGAGTCACTGCAAATGTAGGCAAAAATTCAATAAGATAACTTCTCCCCTTGTACCCCCTGTGTTGTCTGGCACTTCATTTTTTTCAGTTAGAGTGAAGAAGTCTTTGTGGGTGGAGAGTGCTCTTTGAGGTAGCTAGTACCAATCCCACAGATGACTTGGATACCAAGAATGAGACAATGTACTGGAGTTTTATTTTGGGACTGCTTGACTTGGTTTTGGGCAAGATTTATCTGGTTTCTAGCATTTTGGATTTGAGATGTATCAGAATGAGAATGAGAAAGATGAAATAAATTTGGGAAAAACTGAGGAGAAATACACCTTCATATTTTTTCTTGGCTAAACACCAGTCTGCAGAAAGTTTGCAATGTGGTCTTCAGTACAAAATTAGCTTTTCTCTCTCAAACAGTTAGGGATTCCTCCAATTTCTCTGACAGATTAGGGTGTCAACTCATGAACAAGCTACTAAAGCATGACTGGCATTGTGACTGTGCATTGTGCTGCACACAGTCAGAAACTGCCAGTACATTCATTGCTGTAGGTACCTATTCTTCTATCCTCTGGTGAACAGGAGGTAGCGGTTGAAAGAGGGGAGGCTCTCCTACACGTACCACAGGGAGAGAGGGTGCACATGGGCTTTGACCACAAAGTTCTGAGGATGCTTTAAGTGTACACCACAGCTTACGCCATGGCTATTTGAGCTTAACCAAAAGAAAATGTTTAATGCCCTCTCCTTCTGACAGCCAGACAAGGAGAAGGACTTATGGCATGTTTGAACTTTACTCTGCTAACAGCGATGCTTTTTTTACTTTGAAGGAGAATGCAAAGTCGTGGTGGTAGAGCACAGTGGGTAGGTTCCAGTGGTTTAAGTCAGCATGTTCTTGTTATAGAAAATAAAGAGCCAGCGGGATGAATTCTAAATCCTGCAGATGCTTAATGACAGGTTTCTGCAAACTTACGAACTCCTCAAGTATGTACAATACCAGAGCCAGACACCATGGACAGTATATTTCAAAAAAAATATTTAGAAGTTGCCAGTGGAAGCCAAACTTTGAAAAACATTAAGTCATTCTTGAAAGAGTTGAGGTTGGTTAAGTGTCATGTGAATTCAACCTATTTGTTGAAGCTAATGTTATGTGCCTCAGTGAGGAAAACAGATGCTAGCTTACATCTGAAAGAGAGATGTTTTGTGTGCAGACAGGGGCAAGCACTGTTGCAGGTTTAGCATGACATTCTGTTCAATGCATGTTTCATCTTGTTATGTGAATGACTGTCAAGTAAAACCTTTGGATTTTTCTCTTTCAGAATCGTAATGAAATAAAAAATGGAGCCATCCTTCGATTAACGACATCTCCGGTGAGTCAGTGTTCTGTTCTTCTCTTCTTTCAAAGTGAAAATTCGATTAGTAAATCATTGTGAACTAATGTGTGTAGTTTTAAGCTTTATCCATAATGTATCTCACAATTCTCCAGGGGCAAAGGTTATGAGTTATGGAGGCAGGGGTAATAACTCTGAGTGACATTTGGTGATACTGTTGGCACAACTGGGTGTTTTTTTCGTGTCTTACTTCCACTGGTAGCAGTTTTGACGTCCAAGAGATCCCTGCTGTCATTGCAGCTTCACTCCAGTTGTTTTTTTTCTGCCTCAAAACACAAAACAGGAAGCCAAGAGGAAGGTGAAGGATTTGAATCATGGAGAGCTCTGCTGGGTTTCTCAGGTCAGAGCTTTCCTGATCTCTGGGTTTGTGTTGAGTGAGTAGCAAATGTTGAGATTTTACTGGGGTTTCTTTGTTCTCTTTGCCAGCTCCTCAAAAGCACAGCAGAGTTGCTGGTTGCTCTGTAGTGGCCTGTTTTCCTGCTGAGTTGAGCAGTACTGCTGCCACATGCTGAAAGCCACTGTTAGTCCTGGAAGATGTATGTCTAAGGCAGCAGCAATCTATTTCCTTGCTGACAGATGTAGTTTGGGTGCCATTAAAAAGGTTTACCTCTTCATGATGGTGTTCTAGCCTCTGCAGATTCGAAGCATTCTTATGGCCAAACTCTGACACTCAGTAGCTTCTCAACAGAAAGCACTTCTCAGCAGCCAGCTGAGGAAAGACAAGAGGTTTTTTCCATTACTCTTTATCATGTTTTTCAATGGTTATTATATTCAAAGACAGCATTAATATGTCAATAAACAGCAGTTTAAGACCATGGCTCTGTCAGGGTCTGTGTTATTCCAGAGCCTCTTGGGATACATCACCAAAACAGCCTTGTATATAGAAAATTAATTCCTGGTGGAGTAAACCCCATTTGATGGAAATTCCTCAGAAACAGCCCCAGCACCAGCTCCTTCCAACCTTTGGGACTTCTTAAGAGCAAATACGCACTCCATACTGCCCAGACTTGAGATTTCTCAAAATCAAAACAAGATCTGTAGTTCATCAAGAACCATCATAGTCCAAATGCACTGCATCATTCTTTTGTGTAACTACAACATGGAATAACCACATAAGACATCTCATGGAATCTTCCCATCTCAAAATCCACAACCAGTTGCCCCATGCAGCCTCACTGAAGAGAGGCTGTGCTGTGACTGGTCTGTGCAGATGGCTGGCTGGCTTCATGATCTCTTGTGCAATTGGAAATGTGACCTACAAACACAAGAGACAAATCTTGGCTGTGTAACACTTTCCTGATCATTTATCAGTGATCAGGACTATCATCTTGTTCTCTTTCTTTGGGGATTTGCCTTAGGGTCAGTTAATCGAGACAGGAGTCCTTAGGATGTTGAGGTATTGCCTGTTACCTAACAAATTATGGACCACTCTCGCACTGGCCTGCAGTTATGAGTGACTCAGCCATCCTGTTTTAAGATAGAAGGCTGGTCTACTACTGTTCTCCAGTAGTGATATTTATGCCTGAACCAGTACTCATTTTCACAGAATCACTAGGTTGGAAGAAACCTTTAAGATCATGGAGTCCAACCCATACTTCCTGATGTGTTAAAATTTTTTGTTAAGTTTTCCCAGAATTAGAGAGGTATCTTGGAAGAAGGCTTTGAAGGAACAGATTTTTTTTTTTTTTTGTCAAATTAGCAAGTATTGGTATTCTTTAAATAGGTAAAAATTGAAGTTGTGCATGTCCCCACCCTAAAACTCTCTTTGCTTTTTAAGATAATGTCGAAGTGATCATCATACCAGTACCTAAAATAGATAGATTAAAGGCCTCCAAGCTGTGGTTCTTAAACTGGTGACCTGCACAATGCTTGTCATTTACCCTGAAAAGCCAACAGGCAATCTGTTTCCATGTTTCCTCAGAAATTCTCTATGAGAGCAACAGTAGTTGGAAGAGATAATGTGAAGAACAGGCTGCATGATACACTCCTACAAAATGGGAAAGATGCTTTCCTAGCTGTTAGTGCTGGGTGAGAAATGTTTTTCTCATCATGTGAAAACATTAAGATTCTGAATTCCCCCACCCCCCCGTGTTTTTTCTATCCTTTGACAGGATAAAGCTGAAACTAGCTTTCCTCTTCCCCCAAAAAGCCAAAATCATACTAAAAAAAAAAAAAGAAAAAAAAAAAAAGAGGTTTTTTAAAAGGTAGAGGAATTAGGAAAGGAGAGAAAGATTTAGAGAAATGAAGAGAAGCCACATATGGATTATGCAGTTTCTGGGATGACTCTCTGTAGTTTCAGAGAGTCCTGAGCTGCCTTCTTCCTGGTTGTTGTGGGGGGGGAAAAAAGAATTTGTCATTTGAAACTTTATAAACCTTTTGAGGAAACTTTTTCCTTGAAGAGTTGAGAGGAGTTGTGTTGATGAGTTCTGAAGGCTGTATGAACTTAAAATGCTTTTCTAGTCCTTAATTTTTATGCAGCTTATTACCGTGACAGCCAGTAGTCTGGCTGTATCCTTTAGAGTTGCATGGCCTGAGTCATAGAAAATTGGGTGAGAAGGATGAGATGCAATCTTTTTGAGTTTTGTTGTCGTTAGCCTCAAATTATTTATTGCTCATGTACTCAGTGTAAGTACTACTGAAGATTAAAAAGAGTGAGGAAAGAAAGGTAGCTTCATCTAGAAGTAGTATACCAGCATTTTGGGGCTGACTTTTTAAAAATGAGGATTTGAAATCTTACTCCATGAACATAAATGTTAAATACTTTCTCTTCTTGAATTCCGATTATTTTGTGTGCCTATACAGGGACCTTTATCTGAAAACCATTGTTAAGCAAGGGCAGAGCTGCAGTTATGGTGTGCTGCTAAATCCATTATAAATGCTTGCCTTGAGAGATTTACAATGTGCCTTTTTAAAATTTCTTTGAGTTAAAAGTTTGCAAACGCCAGTCGTTAGGCCTGGTGAGAATTTGAACTGCTTCTTTGTTTCCGTAGGTCTGTTTGCTAAATTTGTGAGATTCTCTGAAAGACTGTTTTTTTCTAAACAATGTTATTTTTTTTCCTCTATATACCGCTCACCACACAGACACTCTGTTTCCTAGGTAACATGAGTGTCGATTGAATTTCTCTCATATTATCTTTGTTCCTATATCATCTTTCTTATTTATTTTAACCTCTCCTATCATCTTTCTTACCAATTCTTTGGGCTATTGTGTGTTTTTGCAGTTTTCCGTGACCTGTTTTCTCCCTTTGTCCATTTGCATTTCTGCAGGGACTCATGAAAAGTTTCTTATGCAACATTTCTTTGTATTTGAACATATGTGACAACTGAAATGCTGTATTGCTATTGTCTCTTTTATGATAACCATATTCCAGTGCATGGTGGGTAGGTGTATAAATGAGCTGTAATTGCTCCCGAGTATGAGGCTGATCTGAAAGGACTTTTGTGTCCTGCAATGCAGCAAGCAAAGTCCAACCTTTTGATGTGTCCAACTGCAGGATTCCTTCAATCAGATCCTGCAAATCTTTTTTCAAATGACTAATCATTTTTAAAAGATGCTAAAATACTGGGAAAATTGAATTGAAAGAACTAGTGTAGTTTTGGTTTGGCTTTTTTTTTTTTTTAATTTAATGGTTTTCAAACAACTTCGTGTCTATTACAAGCAGCTTTTTGGGCACTTACAAAAAATGCTTGAAGCTCATGAAGTATATACCTTAAACCCTGAGTCAAGGGCATTTTTCTGATGTGTATTTGTGGTCCCTGATCATTTGCTTTTGTCACTTGTTTTTTTTTTTTTTTTGATCCCCAGATCAGAAATCAGTTGAGTTCTCAAACGTTTAAGTTATTTGTAGGCAGATGTATTAGCAGTTGCAGCGTGAACAATCAAATAAAGATGTTCAATAACAGTCATCATAGTATTTTCTCTGGGTGGCTCTACAGATATGAGGACCTTTTTTGTTTTTATTTGTATGTGATATAAACAGACAAGGAAGCGTAAAGCGTGTTTTAACTTATTTCTGCTTATGTTTCTGAATCTTCTGAGTAAAATTTTGAGGATTTAGTTTATAATTTTTGATCTAGAATTGCTTGAACATGTAGTTGAAATTCTATAAATGCATAACTTCCTGCAGTTCTAGCCTGTGAATATTTATCATGTAATGGTGAATTAGTTGCTAAATGAACCTTATACTAGAAGCACTGACCATGGGGGTCAATTAGCCACTTTTATATTTATCTGCTCATAGTAGATTTGAGAAGTAGAGTTGGGGCTTGTCTGTTTATAGATGAAGGTTTAATCTGATGTTTTCAGGTTTCAGAAGGCACATTTTGAATAATAAGGGAAACAGATTCTTTCAAATGCAGATAGGAGCAAAAAATGGTTATAAAGAAGTGGCTACTGATTGAATAAATGTATTTTAAGGCATATTTACATAATACATTGGCTCTGCATCAGTAATGCTTTTGTCACTGGTTTAATGCAAGACTCTAGAGGTTACCATTTCCCTTTTTCTGCATCCATAATTGCCTGTAATGATTCCACAGGACCTCTCCGTGTATCACATCAGTACTGGGCTTTGGATGTAGAAATTGTGCTTCAGTGTTCGTGTAAAAAATTTAAACCATTAATGTACGTAATGATTAAAATAGATTCTCATTGCTTACCTGGCATCAGCCTTGGTGGGTCTGCTGAATCTGTAGGTGTAAAATGATGCTTATGTAACGTATCCGCTCTCCCCATGCTCTGACAAGCACGCAGTTGTAGGTGAAATGGCAGCAACAATCCAGGAAAAGGCAGCACTTTAAGCCACCATCGTGTTTTAACACTGAATGATTTAAATTAACCCACAGAAATGCCCCTGTTTGGTAAGGACAAAGCTGTATTTGACAGTTACTGATGGTCTGTATGCCCTTTTTCTAGCAAAATGTTGACTAATGTGACGAAATCTAAAGGAAAGATGACAATACTCTTAGTTGCTTTTTTCAAAGGATGATGAAGACAACTGATTGCATAATGGGAAACCAGCAATTTAAGTCAGTGGTCCAACTGTCTTCCATAGCGTGTTCACATTTGATAGTGGTTTCATTTGGATCTGTGTTCTCCCTCTTGTCCTTACTGGCTGCATTTTGTATTCTGTACAGAAGCCCTGCATATGTCTGGTTAATAAGTTGCTTTCAAAGTTTGCACAAAGTATTCGGTGGCAAAGAAATGATAATTTGATCAGTAGAATCCCTTGTTAGGATGATCTCGGGATTCTTAACCTCCAAATGGCTATTTGAGTCTCTAAGAAAGTCACATCCTAGATTTAGGTCATTAGTTTTCTCTTTAAGCTGACAATCTCATCAAGCTGCTCCTTTTAAGCTCCTTTTAAGCACCTACTCCCTAAGGGCAACGTTTCTAGATGTCCTTGGAGCAAGTCATTTAAGACTAAATATGTTGCTTATGCCACTTACAGCCTTTTGAAATGCTGAGGCTTCAGCAGCACACATTTTACAAGCTTCCTATCTTCCTTCCTTTCTAAAGAGGAGAGTAGTTAATTCTGCCTTTCATTTACTTGAGCAGCCATATTTCTGTCAATTCTCTCTAATGATTCTCAGTTGCAAAGGTTTATATATTTTTATTTACTCCTACCATGCAGACATGGCAGCCAGCTCTGCTATTGCTTTAATGAGCTGTGCTTTCTGTCCATCCACTGATGGCTTGCAAATCATTAAAATAGCTCCCTGGTAAGCACATGGAGCATATTTCATCCGGGATTCATTTTTTAATGCAGTCATAAGTGAGCTGTACATTGCATAAGCATGTATGAGTGCGGCAACAGGAATTAGAAGGCTTGGGAGAACTGCATAGTGTTAACCAAGGCAATATTTTCACGCATCAGGCACTTGGGATGACAACAGACAATATGACTTTTGTCCATGTTGCCAGTGAGACATGTGCCAACACTCTTGCTGAGACAAATATATTTACCCCTTTAATCAAGATCTCCTCTGCCATTTGTCTGTTCTTTTCTCTTCCAAGAGTAGAAGGAGCAAGGTTTATTGGATGCAGTGTCTTGCAAAACTTTTCTAATGTAAGAAAATTACAACTGTGTGTAAACTTTGCCGATGAACATAAACATAGTCAGGTAAAGCCTATGTTAGTAAGCACTTTTTTATATGCTTAAAACGTGGCTGAGCCACTTTTGTAGTGTGGATTTTTGTGCTTGTGGATGGTTCCAAGCTGTCTCTGATCCAAGATAATATTTTGGTTTTAGTCTGGTGAATTTCAAAGCTTTCACTGACTGCAGAGGAAAGAGGATTAACCTATCTCATTGATAGGTTTGTCCCACTCATGCTGCTATTGTGCAGTGCAGGTGAGCTGCTAATGTAGATCCCTGTGCTGGAGTTCTCAAGTTTGGTGAGAAGGAGCGTTAGCTCTTTCCATGGTTCATATGGATACATCTCTAATGGAAGCCTGAAGCAGTAGTTCACCAGCTCCAGGTGTTTCTGCTGGGGGCAGGGCTGTCTCCTCAAGAGGAAGGGTGAACCTGACCATAAACAATCTGTTGTCAATATGTATGAAGACAAAGCGTTATTTACACAGCACAGAGTGTTGTAAAGGGGCTTGGAGGAGGATGTTCTCCTAGCTCTATTCACATGTTTTCTTGCTTGCTGTTGTGCTGCAGAGGCAATTACAGTCTCCATGTTGGCTGCCCAAGGTTTGCCCTCCCAGACTTCTTGGTTGAGCAGCTCAGGAGAGCTGCCCAGTCACTCTCAACCAGTTTTACACCATTCCTATTTGCTCCATTTTCACTGAACCCAGGAACTTTTAGAGGACTGGTTCCCTGTGGAAAGCTGGAAGAACTTCCAGTGCAGTAGAACTTCCTTCAGTAGGCAGATAGTGGGGGTGGTAACTTTAAAGAACTATGGCAGGTAGGAGAAGGCCATTTGCACAGATTTAATAGGTTTAAGGTTCAATCTGAGCAATCATTTCCAAAGTTTGGGTTACGCAGCTTCCATGACAGTACTGAAGTTTCTCCAGAGTTTTTCTTTTCTGAGGTGGGCAAGAATTCAACCATTGCATGTTTTCAGAGAAACAGTAATGCTTTGAGGATATTTTGCATCTCTGAGTCTTACCGGGTTTTTATAGTGGCAACTCTAGAGTTAGGAATGGCTCCATGATTTTGGTAAGGTAGGAGCTGGCTGTTCAACTTCTGGTTCAGGTATTAATAGTGGTGAATTTTTGTAGCTGATGAGAGAATAGTACTTTTGCAAAGCTTTCTTCACCCCCTCAGATGAAAGGAAAGGGCTGGGGGAAGCATTCTGTGGTTATCCTGGAAGTTAAAAGTAAGTGGTATCTATTTTTACTTCTTCCATAGGCTTTAGCAAATGGTTTACCTTATCACCTGCTTAAGCTTGAGAGAATATTCTTTTAGTTTCCATTTGGACAGACATTGTCATTACAGAGAGACTGTGTAAGCCATTGTTTCCCCATTACAACTCAAATCCATTGACAGACTAAGTAATCTTCAGTGGCAGAAAGACCTTTTGGATGATAGGATTCTGCCTTTTTATAGGTAATGTAACTACTATGGCTGCATCACCCTATGCTTAAAGAATAAAAGTACTCAGGACTAAAGATATTCCATTTCTTTTCAATACTGTCTTAACAGCCACACTAACTAGAAGGTATTTCTTTTACATACACACTCCTTTCCTCATTTGTTCTGGTCAAAAGCTGACTGTAGACCATTCATTTACCATCACTGTTGTTAAAACAAGAAGTAACAAGCCTTGCTGACACTGGAGGACGTTTGGACATTTAATTAATTCATGTTTTTGAAGCAATCAAAGTTATGTAGCTAGGCAGCTGTATCTGTAACAACACTGTGCTGATTATTTTTCTGGGCTCCTTGTTTAAATGTTCACTTGCCCTAAAAATGACTGCTTTCTCAGAATCTTGATCTTCAGAGATGACCATCTCTGTACATTTATTGCTTGAACAGAAAAGGAATTGTCTGTCAGCAGAGCCTTTTCTTCTGTATTTCTTCTCCAGCTGAGAAAGAATAAGCATCATCTCAGAGAAAATAACTCAGGAGAATTTACATTTAATTTGTTTTCCTAATGACACATAGCCTCTCATTCCCCTTTCCTTGGGTGCAGGTAAGAAATGAATTTTAGGAAACAGAATCTCTGTAAGTAGGGAGGAAGATTATTTTTCTAACAAAAGTATTGTCTAGCTAGCTATTAACTGAAGCTTTTGGGTATTCTGTTCAGGTAAGTGAAAGCATCGGATTGAAGATGTGAGATGTATTTTAAAGTATTGGTAAGGCTAAAGAGAGAAGCAAGTTAATGTGCATTATTTAAGTATTTCTCTAGCTTTTTATCATCAGTCCCCATTTTGAATTTCACTAACTTATTCTCTATTTGAAACATTAGCAGGCAGAATAGCACAACATGAGGATATTGAACGTGCAAAAAGATGTGTGACAGATAATATCGTAGTATTATGTGGGAAGTAATTATTCCTACACTCCTTGTTAAGAGGGTATGTGAGTGTTTGAACTGACTGTGAACAAAAGAAGAGGGGGAGGAAGGAGCAGAAGGTCTGAAGTTGGTCTCTGTTGATGTAACATGGTTAGGACAGTATGTAGTCTTTTTTGCTTAAGGTGATGAGAAGTGTGTAACCTGAGTGAGCGTTGACAAGAAGTGCCACTATTATTTTACTGAGATTGTCTGATGCAGTTTGTTTTATTTTCATTTTGCTTTCACTGATGTGACACATAAGCTCTTCAAACCAAAGGCTGTCTTTTGTAATGCTTGCATTTTACCTGAGACAATTGGACATCTATCCATCGCTCAGCTAATGATTCTGCAAGATTCCAAATAATAATAGGTAATAATTGAGTAATACACAAGTAGTATACTTTTACAAAAGTAGTTTGTATTTGGGCTACTTAATCTTTTCTGAGCATGGAAGTCAAATATCATTAATATTAAACATGACCATTGTTTCTGCTTGCACTGACATTTTACTCACGATTTTCATTGTAACGAAAGCTGTTTTGTTGCTTTTGTTTTGTGTATTTTGTTTCTCTCTTAGGCTCAAAACGCACAGCAGCTCCATGAGAGGATCCAGTCTTCAAGTATGGATGCGAAGTTAGAAGCACTGAAAGACTTAGCCAACTACTCACGGGATGTTACATTTGCCCAAGAATTTATAAACCTGGATGGCATTTCCCTCCTAACGCAAATGGTTGAAAGTGGCACAGAGTAAGTATTCTGCTTAAACTCTGGTGTTCCTTCCATGTGGGGTGATTTCATGCTTTCTTTCTGGATTGAAGAATTAAATATCTCAAGAGGTCTAGGCTGGTGGGAAAGTATATTAATTATCAATGAGGTACTGTTTTTTTAATTTCCTGTGACAATGGGCTGGTCAGGACTGGGGATGAGCAAAGTAGGAAGTCACAAGTACTGCCTGTGCCATAAAGTCTGGGGAGACTGGGGTCCTAGCTTCTTCTCTGTTCATTGGAATTTCAATAAGCCATTGAAAGTGTATTTAAAGGCTGATATTTAAGTGATGTCACCTACATAAAACTATGTTTTAAATTTCACATTGCTGAGAACATGTGGAGTAAAACCCACAGGTAAAAAATGTTTTATTTTAATTGTATTTTTTTAATTGTTTTGATTTTGTTGGGATTTTTTCTAATACCAGTGGGGTTTTTTGACATGAAATTGAAGGCTGATATCTAAAAATACACTTATTCTTTACCAGAAGTAGTGAAATTCAGGACCACAGTCTTGAGAAAGTGTCCATTGGCTTAATGTGGAGGGTGCAGCAGAAAAGTATCAACTGGATTGTTGCACTATTAAATTATGCTCTAGCATTAAGCATTTGATTTCAAGTAAGAGATTTGCAGTCAGTGTCAAGCTCTGCTACACAGAAAGAAGTCAACAATACCCACACCATCTCCTGAGAGAAAGAATACTGAAATCAGTTCAAATCCCTTCACAAATGTGCTCGTGTTCCCTTGGATTCAAGGAAGTAAATAGTATTAGGAGGTAAAGCAAAAGTAGTAAGTGGTCTTTGAAATGGAACACAAAAGGTCTCTGAGGGTCTTGTACAAGATATACTGTGGATTTTCCACAGAAGAATTAAATACTTTCTAGAATCCATAGATTAAGCAGTGTAAAAGCAAGCTCTCCCTTATCCCTGCCCCTTATGTGGTTAATGGCTCATGGGACTCTGAATCCTTATTGTCTAACTGCAGCTATATACTAGATTTCCAAGAGCTTGTGGTTTAATCTTCAACATCTGGGGTTATATTCTTTATTTTTTGCAGTGATGTGATCTGTGGTACATGTCACGTTATGCCGCTTTACAAAAAAAACGCTTCTAGTTACCAAATTTTTCAACTTGCCTTTTATTCATGTGATATTTTTTTAATGGACCAAAAGTAAGTTTAAAATCAAAGATAAGTTTAAGCTGATATAAACATATGTATGCAGTTGCTGTACTAATGAAAAGTATTCTAAATGGACAGGTCCACATATACTTGTGAAGATCAGAACACAGGAAAATTAACAGTCACTGCCCTTGTAGTTTATTTTGTTATGACATTATTTAGGTTAAATGGTTTAACTTGCTCCACTGCAGAAGATATTTTAATTGCAGCATTTTATTTTCTTTTGAAAGAGACAGGGAACATTCACATTTTTTATGATCTTTTTTAGCTGCACTAAGACTAAAGCAAGTGCCCTCCTCACCCTTCAGATGTGTTTGTACTGCTCTTTTGTAGCTGAGGGATGAGCCAAGCTGTAGCAGACTGGTCTGGATTAAAAATAACATTTGGGAGAGAACTACAAAAAGCAACTACTGTTGAAAGAACTGCCTAGCAAATTATACCCTGTAATAAATCTTGACCAAAGGTGTAAGTTTTCGAACCACACAGCAGGCTTGTAAACTGGACATATGAACAGAGTTTGCTGCCTTTTTAAAAATTATTATTTTATTTTTTTAAGTGGCTGCATTTTGAGGGATTTAATTTTTTTCTTTTTAGCTGATGTAATTAATTAAACATGCATTGGTCGATCTACCTGTCTAATGTATTTATCAATGTTTCTGTCTGTGGGGAGAAATACTCTTGAATTTGGGCATTGGACAAAGACTTATACTGTAAGAATTTCCAGCAGCTTCATGAGTTGATGAGCTCTCAGTACTCACTGGAGTCTTTCATGTTCAGCAGCCTAGACATTCTGCAGCTCCTTAGGGTGTCAGCAGGTCAGGTTTTTCCAAGTCGGGTTTTGCAAAGGGAGCTGTAAAGCAAGGACATCTGTGCTATGCTGTACATTCCCTTCTGCTTTTATACTGTGTATCACTGGCTGATGAGTGCATATTTAACATAACTTGGGCTTTAATGAAAGGAGCAAACATACACAGGCACAGCAGCCCAAGCCTGCCCTGGTGCTTCTGCTTTCCTTTCTCATCTCACTTCAAGGTACTGAATCTGTTCCTTCACATCAGGGTCTGTCACTCGCTGCTGTGTCAGCACACTAAGCCAACAGACAAACTACTTCCTCAAAAGAAAGATAAGAAACTTTTTTTTTTTCATTTAGTGCCCTAGGCTGTCAAAATAAAAGGCTGCTGGAATCAGTCAGTTGTCCTCTTATGTTCGCTGTTTCTGTTTTTCCTTAGACTCTCTGCACTACTGTTAATAAGAGGTCCCACACAAGATGCTCAGTGAACAGATAAATCAAATTGAAGGCCTCCTTGTCATTGCTCCCCCCCCAGCCTGGGATCAGTACCCTCAGCAAGGTGGTCTTGTGGGCTCTGTGGCTGACCAGGTCATCAAAAGGCTTCAGAACAAAAAGCTCCTCTCTCTCCATTGCCCTGCACCTGCACTTGCCCATGGTTGTTTCAGTGTCCGTAGGTGAACCTACACAAACAATTATACTAACATTATAAAGGGCAGGGGGCAGGTATTAGAGGAGGAATGAAGAGCTAGAAATTTCTGGGTGAGGCAGAAACATCTTTCATAGCCCAGTTTTAGAAGACAATATATTTTATAACAATGTATATCTTTGCTATGGAGTTATCTTAGCCATCTAGTTATTCCTATAGAGCCAGCATTGTTTGAATGGGGCTATGAGTCACCCATACAGTTGAGACAAACCTAATGTCTTGATTATACTGAGAGATGATCCAGCTCCCTGCCTTTTTCTCCCATTTGTTGTGTGTTTGCCCCCATTCTTCTGCCCAGTCCTAATTTTTTTCCAGGAGCTGGTTCCAGGAGTTGGTTCCTGTGTCCAAGTGCTTCACAAAACAAATCCAGCCTGTTAACTTATTGCAAAGTACATGATTCTGTTAGAAAACTAACTCTCTAAAATTAGTTTTCTGCCCAGTTAGGGACATGAAGAGGAATTGTGGATGCAGAAAATGTTTTGTGACAACAGACCATTACATTGGCTGAGGTGTGTCACTGAGCCACAACCGTAGAACATTCATGTTGTGGAACAGTGTGGGGGTAGTGGCTGGCCCTGCTCTTATATTGCACCCTGGGGACTGGCACTAAGACTCCAGGAGAGCAGGAATGGGATATACCCTATGGGGTGACTGCTGGCGTTCTGCAGGGATCCCCTCTGTGTGCTGTGCCAGCTGCCTGTGGGTTGATGCTGCTGGGAACAGCCCTACATCTGTAAGCCCAGGCTGCGTGGTGCCTCTGTTCACCGTGTGCTGCAGCTATGCTAGAAATCAATGAATTTTGTTAATTCTAGCTTTATTCTCTATTTTCCCCAAAGGGCCAGGAAGTGCTCATTAGAAGTGCCGTTGTGCTCAGTGCAAAGTTGCTCTGAGGTTTTCTTTGCGCATGGACTTCATGTTAGAGGCAGCTCTTAAGTTATAATTTGAGCGTGTAATTAAGTTTTACTGGTAGCCTCTGGAAAACAAGCGTTAATCTTTTTATATAACTTTCACTGAGGAAGAGGCCTGTGTTTTATTTATAGTTGGCTTTGTTTATTGTGCTACTTAGTCATTACTTCAGTGATGATGATGATGACTATTAGAATACAGTGACCAGAGTAAGAGAATGTAAATCCCTGGATTTCTAGTTACTCCTGTTTCATTTTGCAGGTGATGAAAAGAAGTAGTAATATAAGAAGTTGACAAGAAATAACAGTGTTTCCTTGTTAGTTTTCGATATGTTATATTCCCGAATATTGAAGAAAATTAGAATGTGTTAGAGAATAGAGAGCTGTGTGCAAGGACAAAGCCATAGGTGGTAGGGTGTGTGGGGCCCTAGTGAAGCTGAGAGTGAATCTTGTCAATATGAATGTATTCATATCAGCAGAGATGCAATGTTTCAGAAACTGTCCACATGTATCTCAATCTTGTTGATTGAAATGGCTTATCTTGTTTTTCCTTCAGGCTCATTCTTGCTTCCACAGCATTGCTATGAGTCGTATTAGCTGAAAAAGAAAAAAAAAAAGAGATAGTTTTATGTTTATTTTTATGGTTTGGGTGACCTATAAATTATAGAAAAGACTGCAAGACAAGTCATGAAGAACAAGTAAATGCTGATTCCATGCTATAATTATCCATGATGTCCAATCATTTCTCAGATTGCGCATTTGTATCACCAAAGAGTGGGGCGCGTGTGTGCAGGCAGCTATTTTTCTTTTCTTAGACTTTTCAGAAAGTGATTTCCATAGGACTCCTAATGCTAAAGTTTTTTGTCAGAAGCCAGTCTGTGCCTATTAAGAGGAGCTGACTGTGCAGTCCTTCTGCTTGGATGTACAGATTGTCTAAACGGGAAGTGTAAGGGTGTGCTGCTTCCACTCCCCATTCAGAGTGCAACGCCCTGAAATGGGGCAGACAGTCAGCAATGCTGCTGAGTCCTAGATATCCTAATGTCTGATGAATAATATGTTCAGGAACCAAGATGGAAGAAAGAAACATGTCTTCTTGCTACCCAAACTGTGATAGTGTAGTTCTCTGATTCAGAGCTGTATTTCGTAGTCAAGCCTAGAATTTGTGTTTCAGAAAATCCTGTCTGTACAGATAGTCTTTCTGATGTTGCAGAAGACTGTTAAAGTTGTGGGGTTCTTTTCTTAATGTATCAGAAGAGCTGTGTGACTGGGACAGATTCTCAGCCTTCCTTAGAAGGAAAAAAATTCCTCATAATGCCTTATAAAGCAAGAAAAGGAAAACGTAATTCACATGCTGTAAATATTGAAAGACCAAAGAGTTGATAAAAGGAAACTATATTTAATTTTGTTATTACTGGTAATAATAATAAGGATGATCTCATGACTGGGAGGAAAAGGAGGCAGGCCTATGCAGAATTTTCAGTATTTTTTTTAATTGGCATTATTCTATCTCTATGACTTGCCGTTTGGCTGAAATAACACACAGTTTCTGCCAAAAAAACAAGAAACTATGCTAAGACTGGCTGTCTTGACAGTAACCAGAACAGAATTGTTTCTGCTGCTGTTTAGAAGATTGTTCTCCAGACATCTGCTTCATCGATGAGGCTGTGCTGAGCAGCTTTATTGTCATAGAGCCATGGCACTGGAACATGCTAGTTGATGCTGCTAAGGCAAGGTTGCAGATAGCCTGGTTTTAAGAGAGTTGTAATTGCTTAGTGTGCAGGTTGGAGAAAAAAAACCCTTGTTTTTAATTACGATAGTTGTTAAATTTTGACATCTTCCTATTGGAAATAATAAATGCAGTTAAGTCAACATCATGTACACTTCTAAATAAATGTATATTTGTATGGGTTTTGGGTCTTGACTAAGAGAAGCCTTCTATTGAGCACATGCAGTTGCAGAGTTGGCTGCTGTACAGCTGGAAGTCTCTGAGAGATCAATTGTGCATGCTTTAAGGACAAATTGCATTGTTCAGTGAAATTCTAGCTCTTGGCTTGTCTCACAGAGATAATACTGTATACCAGCCCAGTGGAAAACTGAAGACAGATTGGTTTGGAGTTATTCCGACTTTAGCACACTTTTTGAGACAGTTGCTCAAATACCTGCTGGTGGTTTTTTCCATCCCAGTCTGATGAGTATTTCAGCAATGCTGTCAAAGTGTTTAAGCTGCCCTTGCTCAGAGTAACTTCTTCCTGTCTTGCTTCATCTGGAGAGTTATAGCAGTACTGTTTTTACCAATCTGGACTGTAAAACTGGTATAGGTTATGAAAAGTGACAGTAGAGGCTACTTTTAATTCCTTGACCCAGTTTTGTTCCCTGATTGAGTTCACAGTATTGCCCCAGGAAACAGTTGTGCAAGCACAGCTCACTGGATAAATGGAAAATGAATTTTTAGAAGGTAGGAATAATACTAAGCTAGAAGGTTTTTTTTGCTATAAAGTAGTCCTTTTCCACCCTTCCTGGCTACTGGCTGTGTAGTACCTGCTCCTTCTCTTGTTCAGCTCCAATGCTTATTTGACTCCTCAGTGATGCAGTTTAATTTGCTAAACTGTCAGAAACTCAGCCAGCCAATGGAGGGAGGAAATTAATTTGTATTTTTGACAGCACAGGGTTTTAAACAGGCTCAACTATTCCTGTGAAGCTTCACCTGGAAGCATAGATTACTTAATTTGACATTGCTGCCAGAATCAATTCTTGTCCAACAGGGGTTTTATGCAATGTTCATTTCTTAGTGCTTCTGTAATGTCGGGAGAGGGTGACTATTGTCTATGAGGCAGAAATCCAAAAGAATACATAAAATCAGGTAATCCTACTATACCACTTTGGAAATGATAATGGCAGGAGAATGAGAAAGGGCTGCAGCTCCATCTCTCAGTGCAGTTTCCATAAATTAAGAAGGTGGAGTAGGATTTTTTTCTGGAGTGTCTTTTTTTTGTTGGTTTACTTTTCTCCTGCTTGCTCTATTTTGGGTTTGTTTCCCCATCAGTCTTCAGGCTTGGATTACACCCTCCCTCTCAGTGCACACAAGTAGAATTTTTCTTTTACCTTTTACATATGCAAAGCACACACTGTAGGCTTTAGATAAAATCACAGAATTGTCTCACTTGGAAGAGACCCAGAAGGATTAACACCATGCTTTAACCAACTGAGCCAATCTCAAGGTCATCCGAAGGTGGAACTGTCAAAGATCAAATCTTTGAGGGAAGAGAGGGAGATTTGCAGGTCCCCCCATCCTAAAGGCTATTTCTCCAGGCTTGATTTTCTTACTTTGCCTGTGTTTGGGAATATTAACATTTAAATGACCCCTTTTAAACGGTGGTATCAACACTCTGTTGACAGGAACAGGGATGAGGAGAGGAGACAGTTTTACTGGGTTTTGTTTGGCAACCTCTTTATAAAAAAACTCCAGACATGGATTTATATTTTCAACAGTCTCCAGAGTACCAAGGTGGAAATTTTTTTTTTTTTTTGTTAACTCCAGACAAAATTGTAGTGTTTGAGAAACCAACAAAAATAAGGGAAAGAGCTTAAAATCTCCACTTTGCAGCTTTCCAGGATGTTTTTGTCTATTGGACTGTGGTAGCTGTGGGATGTTGTGGTGGCTGTGAGGAGTCTGAGGGCTGCTGTGTAACTTAATAGTAATAGTAATTTTGTAGATTATTCCAGGTCAAAATGTTTCCCAGTTTCTTAAGCTTGTGATAGCCACACCTGGTACAGACAGAAGCCAGAAATATCTATTCTTATATTTTTCTTATCATAGTCCTAAACACTGCCTGTTATTTAGAATGTAGGTTATCCTTGTGTTTGCCTGATAAGCAATAGCCAAATGGTGCTTTAATGTGGGTGGCAGGTCATTCATTCATCATCCCGTCAGTGCTTCCGTAGAGGAGGAAGTTTTTATGAACATCTTCCACCTTTGGTAACAGTGGCCCTCTCTGGGGTCATACTGCATGAAAAGCTTTTATCCTCAGTGGTACTTTTATACAGTTCTGCTCATGTTCAAACTGTGCAGGCTCAGAAACAATTGTTGTGCTGAAGTAATGTGACTGCTTTAGCTCTTGGTATTATTACCTACAGTGACTCCATGCTGGCTTCCACAATGGGGCATTCTAGTTTTTTTCTCCCAGTTCAATCAAGCCCTTCCTGTGCACTGTAGGTTACTCCAGCTGGGATTTAGATTTGGGGTATCTTGAGTCTTTATACAGCAGTTTTGGAACATGGACAGATAGGAGTTGGTCCAGTCAGGCCCCTGCTAAGCTGATCTCTGTTGGAAGCCGCTAGAGATGTAACCTGCAGTATTTGAGCAAGTAGTTAGTCTGTGTGCTTGACAAAGTCCAGAGGGAACTCACTGCTGCTCCTTGGGATTCATTTGGAAGCATATCACAAAGTTCCTTTGAGGCCAGACAGGGAACATATTATGGTAGAAAAATGTCTAACCTGGTAACTTGTCATTCATGTTATTTTGCATTATGTTGGCATCCGTTTTGAGTTTTCTGCCTGTGTAAAAATCACTGGTTTTGTCTTTCACCACTATAGAATCTCAGCCTTTCACAATTGCTGTTTAATTTGCCCTTATAACATTTGCTTTTTGTCCATGGTTTTGTTTCCATCTGTGCAAGTGCAACTAAGGGATGGTTTCTTAAAAAAAAAAAAAAAAAAAGAAAAGAAAAAAGATAAATATAAGTATTGAGCTAATTACAGTGTCTAGATGAGTAAGGGTTTCAGCGTTTTTGACCATACCTTGGTAACTCACCAAGAAGGGGTTTGCAGAGCTATTTGGTTGCTACCACAAAGTCAGCCCTCTGGAAGAAACAACGGCTATGTATATATAGAAAGAGGAAAGCTGATGGAGGTGGCAGACTCTACTTAGTTCCTTTCCAGGCTGACTTGCTGGAAGAACCAGTTTGGCTCTTCCTTGGTGACTTTCGCATAGTCTGTGGGTGAATATGAGGGAAACTCCTGCTCATGCCTAGTCTGTCTATAACGTTTTGGTTCAATGATAGATGAAAATAGCATGTGTTGCTTTAGAGAACAGCCTCCATCCACATCTTCAGTGGTAAAAGTCAATCTACAATCATGTGCTGCTGCAACATTTGATGTCCTAGATTGATTGCTGCTCTAGTCATACCAAGGCAACAAAAATCAGTAGAAATTGTTTGATTTAATACAATCTGAAGTCAAAATTTTGTTTGTATTGCTTCACCAGAAGAGTCTTACATAATTCAGTTATTTCTGTACATTATTCTAAATTTTATTTTACTTTGCACACTTTTTGACCTCAAGTTAACTGATTGCTGATTAACTCAGGATGTGATAGGACTTCTGTAAATGCTAAGAGAGTTGCTGTCTAAATGTTTTGTTTTAGGACTCTTGTTCTTTAATCCCTGTCTCAGTCATGGAGAAAATGCTCCTGATTAGAGCCTGTTGTGAAAAATCTCTGGCAAACAGAGTCTGTCCTTTGAAGTGCTACCAGTTTGCAAACGCCACACTTGTTTCTCTATCAGAAAACACAGCCCTAATTTTGAGTTTGTTTGCTGCTTAGCCAAAGTCAGCACCCAGAAGAAAGCAGCTATTTAAAAAACTGGCCTGGGAAGAGTGCTGTGAAGTTTGGCTGACGTGCCACAGAAAGTTGCAAGGATCCACGCACATTTGGGAGATGACAAAACCCATTTGTGGTGGTGATTGTTCTTGGTGGTTTAGCAGAATCTGCCACAGCATGGAAGCACTTAGTTTGCAGAAGCACAGGAATAACGTTCTGCAGAAACTTAGATCTCCTACTATGGAAAATGTTTTGAATTTTACTGCTCATAAAAGCATGTTGAGGGTATTTCCCCCTGCTTTTTAAGGCTGTCTCATCATCAGGATGTTTTTTGTTTATTCATTGTTACTGGCTACATAGATAGATGTTGTAGCATAAAAGAATCAAGGCCATGAAATCCAATGAGAAAATCTTGTCACTTCTCTAATTTAAGTTAAGCTGTAGCCCAGACTGTGCTTGGATACCTGGTAAACTGTGCCAGCACTATCTTCAGACATGAGTATTTCAGCTCACAGCTGGCAGAGAAGGACTTCAAACACAGACACAGGCCTGTTCCTGTGATGTTCACTGTTTTCTCCACTGACAGTTACATAAAGCCAGCCCAAAAGTTGCCCTCCTTGGAACTGGTCCCTCTTGAAAAGGTGGAATTACTGCTTTACAAAAAGGAAAGAAAGCCTCAAAACTCTGGGAGAGAATTAGAGAATTGAATCAGTGACTGGAGAGGTTCTAGTCCTAGAGCTCTTATGAGCTGAATGACACTGCTGTGCAGCTTGCTGTGAGGGAAAATGCACAGGGGAAGACCTGGGGAGAAGGTGCAAAAAGGAAAGAGGGACCTCTTTGTTGTCCTTTTGAACACCAGTCTGCCCAGTGTGGAACTGCAGCCAACCCTCTGAAATAAAGCTCTGAAATAGATTTAGGAGACACAAGAAGGGGTTAAGTAAGAGATGGGGGTTTTTTTGGTTTTTTTTAAATTTCTTTCTAGCGCCTTTATTTTTTTATATGTTTAAGTAGTGTATCTGTCTTTGATGCCATTTTTACCATTTACCATCCTAGTTACACAACTTTCAACAATGCCGATGACTCTGACATCAGTATTAGTGATGGAGACTGCAAGTAAATAAGAGTTCTCCAGGCAATGGGCTACATGTCGTTGAAACAGAATATGCTTAATGTGCAAACCTTTATTGTTTTATATCAAAGGCTTTTACACAAATGCTTTCCTAAATTAGAGTGTCTAGATATGCTTTTTTCCAAGAAGAAGTTAACACAAGTATTCTGAACAAATATTTGAAATTAATTTGGAGTCTTCTTTACCAGTTACTGAATTATTTCTGTTCATAGCAAATTGTTAGCAATTTACTGCCACTTATTGTATGCCTGTATTGTATGCCTGTGGATTTTATGACTCAAGTATGGGGGGGGTTGTATGCAGTAAATAGAATACAGATGTTTTAAAGTGTTTTTCCTCACATGCAAGTTTTAATTTTGCAGACGATATCAGAAATTGCAGAAGATAATGAAGCCCTGGTAAGAACTTGATTAGATCATCACCTTGTGTACTACCTCTTCTTTTGCATGACTGAGTTCAGGCCCTTGCGCTAATCTTTATATGCAAATACAACTGTGCATATTCATCAGCAAGTCTTCAATCTTCTCTGTTTTCTGCTCTTTGATGCCTGTTAAAATTTTCTGATGAAACCTTTTTTTTGCTTTGCCTGTGGAATGAGTGCTTCATTTCTTAACTTCAGCAGGGTCTTTTACTATATCTGAAGTAAGGCTTTTGTTTTGTTTTCTAATTTCAGCAAACAAAAATTTTCCCCACCTTTCCCACTTCCCCTCTTGAATTTCACTGGTTTATGTGGTTGATAGCTGGCAATTTTAATGATCAATGTTAGATGAAAAGTAAGGGTCATTGCCCCAGTTTGAATTCCTATTATTTGCTGGTCCCTAGTTTTTGCAGATAGCTGAATAAAGGAAATCTGTAATATGGTAAAGGGCCTCATATCAGAATTTCCTTGCCTGTTTCCCCGATGATTTTGAACAGAATACTTCTGTTTGCTCCGAGTAAAGCACAGGCTTTGATAAATTTGAATCCCAAGAGATGTTCTAGTGTATTGATTGACTTGCAAATTTGACATGACAAGTATAGCTAAAACCCAAGGAAGCAAAAGAATAATCAATTAAGCATATGTCTGTCATTCTGAAAGCTTGATGTGATTTATCATGCAGGAAATGCAGCTCCCCATCCAAAATTGTGCTAAATCATACTTTCACAAATCTATTGTAAACCAAATTCTGAAATGTTTATTTTTAAATCATTGCCTAATAAATAAATTATACAGTAAGAATGAATTTGGCAGGAAATGTAAATCCTTCTGCTGAGTTCGCTTTCTTAACCTAATACAAAGTAACTTATTTCATAATAGAAAAGTTTAGATTATGAGGAAAATTGTTGAAGTGGAATGAGGCTTATGGAATTCTTGGCAGCATCAACTTGGCAGCATGACCTGAAGGCTGTGCTGCCATTCAGCAGGACTGTGAAAGGCTGGAGAACTGGACAGAGAGGAACCTAATGAGGTTCAAAAACGTGAAGTGTATGCTCCTGCTCCTGGGGAGGAATAACCCCAAGCAACAGTACAGATTGAGGACTGACCTAGTAGAGAGCAGCTCTGCAGAGAAGGATCTGGGGGTCCTGGAGGTGGGCATGAGCTGGCACTGCCCTTGGGGCCAGGAGGGGCAGTGTTATCCTGAGAAGACTGAGGCAAGCAGGTCGAGGGAGATGATCCTCCCCCTCTACTCTGCTCTAGTGAAGCCACTTCTGGAGTGCTGTGTCCAGATCTGGCCTCCTCAGTGCCAGAGAGGCATGGAGCTCCTGGGACAGATCACAAATATAATTAGGGGTCTGGAGCATCTCTCCTAAGAGGAGAGACTGCAGGAGCTGGGCCTGTCTGGTCCAGGGAAGACTGAGAGGGGGATCTCATTAACACATATAAATATGTCAAAGGCAGGTGCCAAGAGGATGGCACCAGACTCTTTTTGGTGGTGCCCAGGACAAGGAGCAGTGAATGTAAACGAAAACACCGGAAGTTTTATCTCAGCAGGAGGAAGAACTTTTCATTGAGGGCAGCAGAGCACTGGAACAGGCTGCCCAGGGAGGGTGTGGAGTCTCCCTCTCTGGAGACACTCCGAATGCACCTTGTTGTGTTCCTGTGTCACCTGCTCAGGGTGTCCCTGCCTTTGCAGGGGGGTTGGACTAGGTGATCTTCAGAAGTGCCTTCCAACCCTAACAGTTCAGTGATTCTATGATGCTTCCTGCTGAGACAAAGTATCTCCTGTCCTTTTAGATGGCAATTTTTTCCTCACTGGTGTGAAAATTGTTCTTTGTGGAAGAATAGTTGTAGTCCTCCAACACCTCCCTGTTTCCAAATTCTATTATACTGTCGGCTTCTATGCACTGAGTTTGTCCTCAGGACAGTACTGAAATACTGACTTATAGTTGCATTGCACCCTGTTTTTAGGACCTGATGTGACTGATGACTTGAATTAATTTTTTTACGCAGTTTAGCTTTATTTACTCATGAGAACAAGGTTTTACACCCTTAATCATTATTAAGATAATTATTAAGAGGATGCTTATTGGTCTATGTGGATGTATCATATCAGTGAATACAGTAGTGAAGAACATGTCTGACTAAAGTTTATTCTAACCTTGAAAGTTAAATCCTGCCAGTAGAAACTTCAGTTTATGTGAGGGTGCTCAGTTTAATATTTTGATTTCCAGCAGTAGTATATGAGATAATACAATTAAATAACACAAATTATTGAATTTGAGACTTTTACTGAAAAAGATACCAGGGCCATTTTTGAGGATGTGAAACCAATAGTACTGGAAGCTGGCTTGCTCCTGTGTTCTGAAGGTAAAGTGTTTACACTAGTGCTCTATGAGTGTAGCTATCAAAGATCCTGACTATTTTTCACCCATGTATTAATGGGAAAAAATCTAGTGAAATGAGAACAATAAACCTCCCACAGAACTTGATATAATGAACTAAACTATAACACCTCTCAGTATCCACTTCCTATCTTCTTGGCTGAAGATACTGAAAAGAACCAAATGCTAATAAAAAAAACACAAAACAAAAAACAACAAAAAAGTTACTTTGGATGAACAGGATGACATAATAAAGTGACAATGTTTCATTTTATTTTTGGTAGTTTGCACACACTAGCCTGACTTAATTAAAACCTCATTTTCATAGACAGATCTGGTTTAATTGCTTTCTGCACTGAAAGAGGTTCTTCTAATATGTGAGTTTCTGTCTCTTTTCAAATTTAGGGGTTTCCATTTTGTTTTGGGATTTTATTTATCCTGCTTTGGCTGATGAATGAATTAAAAAAAACATCCCATGAAACCACTCTATTAATTGACTTCAGCATTGCAGTGCTAAATTATAGTGAAACCAAACTGATTGGAGAGTGAAGTTTTTGCTGTTTACTGATTCCTGGGCTTTTAAGAAAAGTAGTCCTTTTGAGGAAATTGCCATGAAATGAATGAACCCAGGAATTTAAAAAATGGGGAATAAGAAAAAAAGGTAATTCTAATCACATCTTCAGTGTGTAATAGTTCCTCTGGGCTAGATTCCCATGCTTAATGTACCTTTAAGTGGATTTAGTCATACTCCATAGTAAGAATATCTACACTTGGATTTATTCAAAAATATTTACAGTTATGTTTAAAATTCACACCTTGTTTTTCTGTAATGAGAATTAATTTTTAAACATAATGAAACCTTGATACTAGGGTTACAAAGCTACTTAATGTTCTCAGAATGCAAGGGAATTGAAATCAGTAAGGCTGACCCCTTTTAATAAATGCAGTGAAACTGTACAAAGAATTATTTCAGTAGTGCTTAGCTAGCACGATGAAAAACAAAAAATTTATGTCAATTGCTGTGTAGCAGTTAAGTGCATTTTCTGTAATCATCTAGAAAAATAGGGGCAGTTACTACACAGATTGTTCCATCATTTTCATCTGTAGTAAGTACCAAGTAGGTGTGAATTGCTCCTGCTTTGATTTGACAGTGGCTTTACCCTTGGAAAGGTTGCTTGAAGAAATAAGGCAGTGTAGAAGCAGTGCAGAGGAGCACAGCAATATAAAATTCACACTGTGCTGGCAAAGCATCCAGCTACATAATAAGTCTTCGTTTTAGACTTAGATTCTTGCCCCCATGGCTTTTCCAGAGCTCTTGTCCTCTGATGATTAGATATATTCTCTTCCCCTGTTAAAATTTATTCATGGCCATTTATCCTTGACAGCTCCAATTTAAAAAGCTGATCTTACTCTTTGATGTTGACCTCAGTGATGTCAGGCCTTTCAGCTGTCTAGTATTAGGCTGTGAGCCCAGATAAGGGACTTAGTTAACCACTCCTGCATTTAGTAGTAGTCTGCTACTCTCCTGTTACCTCCTGCCTAATTAAATTATTTCTTTGCTGCTTTCCCTTGCAAAATTAGAGCTCAGCTTTGGGTCTGTTTTGCCCACGAATGGGGCAAAGGTGGTTCACCTTTGTGTAAAGGTGAACATTCTTTGGCTTCTAGTCCCGATGGGCTGGTGGCTTTATGCTGGTTGTGACAGACAAGCAACAATTAATTTCCAGATTCTACTTCACAAAACTATTTTTCATATAAAACATGAGGCACTGCATCTAGCTTGGTAAAAGCTTGTATTCCTTTGTTCGTTACCTGGTGACAGTTGAGCCTGACTAATTATCTTGATTAACATAATCATTTGAGCAGCCAAGTATTTTTCCCTCCATAACAGTGATAAAATGTTCATTTTGTTATATGAGTGAAACATGGATTGAGAATTTTAAATTCTTTTTTTTTAAAAAATACATCTCGGGGATTTGGGTGCTAAACTGCTGTTAATTTATTTTGAAGATTAATCCAAGTTGCTCTAGGCATCTTAAAAAAAACCACACAGGATAAAAAGATGGTTTAGCATGTAGAAATGATACTAGGAAGGCATGTGAGAAACAGGTGTGGTAATCAGGGTCACATGCAAATTCCTGTCATTTTTATTTTCAGGAAAGAAAAACTAGTATTAAAATGTGTGGAATAGTTTGGGTTTGGTTTTTTTTTTTGTTTTTTTTTGTTTTTTTTACAGTTTCCTAAGGTAAGAATGCAGAGGATTCCTAGGAATGTAAATTAACAGGTTTGAGCTGATATTTCTCTAAAGCCTAGAGATGTAGAATGCAGCTGTTGCCTTAACCTTCAGTCAGGTTTGCCAGGGAGTTTGAGGAGCCACAGGAATGGCTCACGCTGGGACAGCTGATGGCATTGCAAACCTCAGCTTTCTGCTGCCTAACAGGCTGTTGCCAAGACCTGCTGTGGGTGAGGAGATGCTCCATGAGCAGCTCTCACAACGGGGGTTAGAAGAGGGGAGTCAGCCAAGAACAGTGGAATTTCATTAGTTGTCCCAATGTAAGGCATCCAAGAGCCAGAGCCAGAGCAGCATTCAGGAGGGCTTGTAGAAGTAGGTTACCTGAGAGCAAAGGTTATTAAGATGTCAGTGTTAATGAGATACAAAATTGCAATTACACAGTACATGTTTCTGATCATTTTTTTCCCCTCTTGCTGCATTTAAAAAGTACCTTCATCAGGAATTATCCTCAAACTATTAAGTAATTTTGCCAGAGCAGCAAGCGTTTGGTAGAACAGAACTGTTGTGCCTTGTGCTATGGATTATTGTAAAAAGATTTTATGAAGAAAGAGGCCCCATTATTTTTTGGACCTTTTGTATGATCAAAACACTTACAGAGACCTTGAGTTAAACAGCTCCTACCATGTTTTTTTTTAAAGATTGCTAATTTTATGAACTAGCTTTGATTCCTTTGAAATTTCTAGCCTCTGTTCTTTCTGCCGCTCTTAATAGCTTGAGTGCGTCTGTGTGTGTGTTTTGAAATGAAATATTTGAAAGTCTATTTCTACCTCTCTGCTTGTGTTTAACCACTTAACAATGAATCAACACCCTTCCCCTCCCCCTGCAGATGCTTTAATCCTTATCTTGCCCTAGTTATCCTGCAGATTGCTTTCATCTTTAGCTGTGCTACTCCTAATGCTTATCTCTTAAGCCTAGCTTTTGACTTTTGCAATGCTACTTGGTGTATACGTGTGTGGGCAGGTGCATGTGTAGAGCCATATATTTTGGAAGGACACAGTATGTACGTGTGGTGCTGCATAATAATAGAGCTGAAGTATTTCTTGCTGCTTGATTAGTCCCAGTGCTGCACGTCTTCACTCACTAATTGTTTGAAGCAGAGCCACTGGAGTGACATCTGATGAGATGTCTGATCATTTAAAGTTGAAAAGTGCTTTCACCTTCTGGATCCCAAACGGTTGTATCACTGGTCAGATCTACTAAAACTAGGTTTATACATTCAAACCAGTATTGTCAGCTCCATTAGCCCAGTTTATTCCCCAAAGCTGTGGAGGAGCATGGACTAATCAGTATTAATCAGGTAGGACTGATCAATAGTTTGATGAGAAGACTTAATGAGACTGGAGTATCCAGGTTAGTTTAATTCCTTTATATTCCAGCCACTGCTGTTCTGAAGATGAATGCCCATGCACAAGTTTAATCTAGCTTAAGTAAACTCTCTAAAATATATCTTTTGTTGATGAGGATTAGTTTTCATGAACAATTTGTTTATAGAAGAGCATTCATATACTAAATACAGGTTACTTGACTAAATTTTAAAATGATAATAAGAAAATTTGTCTCTGCCAGATGATGTGCTTAGTTTAATGTTGGGAGAGATTTTTATCTACTTTTTATCTCTTTTTAATTTAAAAAAACCCTGAAACAAATTTAAATTAATAATAATATTAGTACTTATAGTATTAGTATTCCTTGTATCTGTAGAAGTATTCTGTCATGCAGATGCATTAGAATTTGGTGCAAGCTTTTAGAAGAGAACGTTCCCTATGGTTGCTGTTTTATTTGTGGGGTTCATAAATAACTATATTATGCAAAATAAATGAATTGGGAAACACAACAGAACCAGAGGTTCTTTCTCTTTTCTCTTTCTCAGTTTCTTTCAGAGCCTTATTGTGGTCTTAATATGAAATCTCTGATTATTTGGAATGCTAATGATGGCATTTTAAATCTAATGTAGTTCTTAAATTATATTTAATATTAAGAAAACCAAAAACAAACCAATTACAACAACAAAAAAGAAATGGCAAAAGAGCATCCTCTGCCCCCCCAAAACAAAACCCTAAACTTCCAGACCATTTGCTTGCTGAAGAAAGTATTCCCTGAGAAATTACAGTGAATTTTTTAGAGATATTATTTTTCTTGTTTGCCCTTTGGTGTAGGTTTTTCATTTTGTCATAAGTTATCAAAGCCACTGTGCATACCCATATTTACTGAAGGGAAAGGTGTTTTGGTGTTTTTGAGTTTTATGCACAAAATGTCAAGAATGGCAAGGGTTTTCTTTAGTGGAGAGAATCTCAGGATTGAAAGCCAAATGTCCTTTCTTAAATGAAGGGGCCACTAAAAGCTGCATCTCGCCATCAGAAAACCCTAAACGGCAGATTAAACCAAATCCAGCTGCTGGAGTTGAGCATTGAAGCTGATTTTTCTGCCTTATTCCTCTCTACTGCTGTAAATGTCTTCCATCTGAGTGGATGTTCACTTTTGTTGTGTTGGGTTCATGCAGGATAGTAGGATAAACCACAGATTAAGGAACACCAATTAATTACATTGGTTACTAATGACTGTACTAATGGACTCAGGTTTTCACCATACTAAACTTTGCAGTTCCAATCTGACAGAGAGGTTTTTTTATTCTATCTTTTATTAGGTGTCAGCTGCTGCATCAAAATCACTGGGACTAGTCATGTTGTTTGATTGTATGATTTTACTTTTTAATGGCTTACTGGCAGAGTACCTTGCAGGCTGTTTGACACGCCCTGAAAGGTAATTCGCTGCTCCCTTTCAGGATCTCTGCACTGCTGTTTTTACTGAGTAGTTACCTCATGGAAAGGCCTCACTGAAATCATTGTGGCTGCTGACTGTTTGGTGCCCTATTTACAGAAATGAAGCTAATCTTTAAAAGTTGCTGTTTAATATGAAAATTTCCCGTGCGTCTAGTCACATTATCTCTGATGAGTTTAAAGTCATTTTGAATTTACTTGAGTTCATACAAAGATGTGTAGAATTACAAAATTTACATATGTAAAATACAGGGTAGTGGCCTGCAAAAGCTAAATAATTTGAGCTACATACTTTGCAATTTGGTTGCTCATAGATAAAGTAAGAGAGATGCATCTTCAGATTTAAAGAAAGAAATCAAGGCATTAACTTTTAGAAAGTTGCTGCTCAAGATATATAGTCTTTTCTGGTGCATTTTTAGAAGATATTTGCTTCCTTGTAAGAGAAGGAATAAACAATGCTCTAACTTCCCACCAATTTGCTTGATGTAAAGGTACCAAAATGTGACACCTCTGTGTGGCCTTCAATTAGGAGAATTTCATAAGTGCTAAGGAAAAAGTTCACTTCTTTCATCCGTAAGATCAAAATCTCTGAATTTATGGGAGAAATTTAATTTGGATAGATGGATTTTTTTTTTTTTTTGAGCATTGCATGCAATGTTCTCCTGGGGATTACTACTTCTCTTACAACTGCTTTCCTCCAGTAGTTGATTAGTCTTGCTATCCATGCTAAATTGTTTTGGAGACTACCTATAGCACGGCCTCTCTTGCTCTTCTGCTATCTCTTAGTCCGTAATTGGCTTTATTTTCCTGCCTTTCTGAAAGCTTCCTGCTGCTTTATTCCCTCGGTCGTTGCCCTGCTGCATTACTGGTAAATGTTGTCATGACTCCTGTCTCTTGCAGCTTTGGAGATATGTTGTCCTTTACACTGACTGCATTTGTTGAGCTGATGGATCATGGGATTGTATCGTGGGATACATTCTCTGTGGCATTCATTAAAAAGGTAAATTTGTAATCAATGCTGTCTGTTCTCTATCAGTTTAAATATTTGAGGTGAGTTGTGGTTTGTTTTTCTTTTCTTCCTTTTTTTCCCCCCCAGGTACATTGTTTAGGTAATTGGTCAAAAAAGGTACATGAAAATGGGATTAAAGTGCTGTTTCAAGCTATAAATGTTTGTAGCTGCAGAACTTTCCACTTTTGTAGAAATAAGTTGGTGCAAATTGGGATCAACACAGGCTTGTTACATGAGAAATTGCTTATTCAATGACATTGTGACCTCCCTGTGCAGATAAAAAACAGCTAAAGAAAAAATTAGTATTTTGATGCAATGTAAACTAAAATGAGTAACACCATATTTCTAGAAAAAAAAACACCCCAGCACTGAAATGTTTCCACTGGGGTATTGGAGGAAGAGAAACGAGTTAGTTTACAATTTGAAATTAGAATGATATCTACTGAGTTAATCAAGCTGAACTTTGCCCTTCTGAATCTTGCAGTTGAGGTATGTGGTTTTGAAACAGATCTGTCCACGATTTACAACATATCCTTCTTTACTTCCATGTCAGAGATGCACAAAAGCAGCAGAAACATGGTAGAAATCTTTAGGTACAGGTATTTAGCAGAATTCAGGAAAAAGTTTTTGTTGCTGATTGAACACTTCTCATTTACTGGGGAGAAAAAACCCCAAAACCATATAATTCTTTACAAAGAATTTTCAAACTAAATTGAACTCGTTACAATTTAAAGTCCATTTGTACAGGTTCAAAAGATATCAGTTACTTCACTAAAATAATAGCAGAAGCAGTAAGGAAATTAATATAACCTGTGGCAAAGATACCTTCATTTTCGCAGTGTGTGTGAGAAAAAGGGCTTTAAATTTAGTTAGAAAGTTGCTACCATTGAAGGGAAGTAGAAATTTACTTTTGTTGCCAAAAGTGAAAGAAGGATCAACTATGAAAAAAAGCATTAGATGTGTTAGATACTGAACCTCAGTTTTGGTCATTAAAAATGCCGGATACATTTTTAGTAAGAAGAAGAAAAACACAGTGTAGCTGATCTGAGTTTTAGTCTGATTTTAATTTTTTTTTCCAATCTTACATTCAGATAGGTCGTGATGACGTTTGCTATTATTTTCTCATTACAAAGAAAGTTCTATAACTGCTTTTAACTGACTGGAGGAGATACAAAGTCAGGTCTAGAATGCCTTACTTTCTAAGAGAGCCTGCTACAGAATATGTGAAGAAGCTTGCGAAAGTTGGTTTAAAGCAATTTACTTTATTAGTGGCTCAAAATTATTGTCTTTTTCCAGCTTTATCGACATATTTTGCCCTGTGGATTGTATTGTAAGTGTTGTGTTCCCCCTTCTTCTGTCTGGCACTTCCATAGGTTTCCATGGATAATGACTCAATTAAAAAAAAATTTAAAAACAATCAAAAGACACAAACAAAATCATTTTCACAAAGTGCCTATGAAAACCAAAACTGTCAAGTAAAACCAGAAGTGAGACTGCTGAGCAAGAAAGGGACCAAGTTGAATGATAGAGTTAGAAGAGAAATAGAGGGACAGAGAATTACAGAGATTGAGAAAAGAGCCTCAGGAGTATTCTCACCTGCATGGGGTTGGGAGCCAGAAAGGCAGAGCCTTCAATGGTGCAGTGTGAGTGAGGGGCAAACCTAACAGGGCACCTTTGGACCATGTCTCATCTCTGTGGCAGCAATCTACAATTTCATCCTCACTTGCTTCTCTGACCTTGGCTTTGGACAGGCCACTTGAGGACCTTGATGGCTTGCTCAAGTGACTGACAGGATGGATAAGGGAGCTGATAAGTTTGTGCTGAGGGGGAACTTGCAATTAAGTGCTTCTGCCTTTTGAAGCTGTCTTTCATGTAAAATGAAAGCTGAACTTGGATGGGGTTGAATTAGTCTGAATTTTTTCTTGAAAAATGTAGAAGCTGAAGGATACCTCAAGGGGAACCACTGACTACTTCTAATGAATAACTGCTTGGTGTTGAATGCAGACTCTTTCCCATCCTTTGAGTACCTAAACACTGCTCTTCCAACTGCAGCAAGTAAGATTGACGCTTTCAAGGTGAACTTTGTTCCTTATTTTAAGGGAAAATAACATCATTTGGAAAAACTTCCTTATGATCACAAAATTCTCTCAAGACATTTTTCTTGCTTATGATGGTATAAAGTTAATTTCCAGATTCCACAGTTGTGATTTGGATTGCAAATTGCAAAAGGATTTGGACTCCAAGTTCTTAGAAAAAGTCGATGAGTGGTCATCAAAATAGTCCTGGTTCTGGCCAGGACTGGGTTAATTTTTGCAGTATCCAGGAGTGGGCATGACACGGACCCAGAGGTTATTCTGCACCACTCACATAATTTTCTGGGGACAAGGGAAGGGATCCCTTCTGGGTCGGGGTAGCAATGGCTCAGGTATTCCGAGTTTCCACGTCGAAAGCATTCACGTGTGAATCGTTCACTCCTCTCATGCCCACTGTTATTGATACTGTTGCTGTTACTGTTCTTTTTCTTATTTCATTGCTGTTTCCAGTAAATTGTTCTTATCTCAACCCATGATGTTTATCTTTAGTGCCTTCAGGTCTCCTCTGGCCTGTGCAGGAAGTAGGGGGGAGTGAGTGAGTGACACATAGTTTGGGGCATTTCAGTGGGAACACTTAACTGGGAAATACCATTCCTAAACCATGACAAAAACGCACTACACAAATTTGGTACTTCCATCTTTAGTTCCTACAAGAGAAGAACTAAAGTTTGTAGTACTGGTTGAGATAGTAAAAAAAAACTTTTAAAATTATTTATATATTTGCTGTTTCATAAATGTAATGATGCAGCCCCTTAATGTTGACAAATTGTTTACTCTGTTTTCTAAGACCTACTGAGAAGGAAAGCAGGGTGGCAGCCAGGAAAGTATTTCTGTGTGCCACAACTGTCAGTTTTCTTTCTGTAGTCAAGTGCAACTCTGATTTCTTACTTTCAAATTATATGCACCCTTTAAAATTTTACTGTGCAATAGGACTTAACAGAGAGCACAACTTGGACATATTTTTCTGTACATTTCTGACAACTGACTAGTGCAGGCAAATAACTAATGAACATACGTAATGACAATTAGACCTGTTTCTTTCACTTTTTTTTCCCCATGTGTTCTTTTTTTCTGGTGCAGCTTTTAAGTTATTATTATATAATAACAGCTTTTTTTTTAAACTTTTGAGTTCTCTCTTATGCCTTAAGTGATGCTGAATTAGGAAGAGAACTCAGGTGATGTAGTTTAGTTTGCTATAGGTTTTTCATCTATCCTCATTTTACATGTTTAGCTCCTATTTCAAAAGAGCATGAATTTGTAAAGTCACAAGTCTGATTCCTAATTTCCCTTGAAATTGATAGGAAGTTAAGCGCCCAGACTCTTCTTTTCTATGTGGCTATATATGTCCCAAAAGAACTATGCAGATTTTAAACTTACGGTTATTTTGCTGAAGAAATAATTTTATCATTAATGAGACACACCCATGTGACAAGTTTTCAAGTGCAAAGCTATCAAGTTGCTTCTTTCTGGAAAAGATGTAGTATTTCACTGAGCTTGCATTATTTTAATGATCAGAATTTTTGATAAATGAACACAGGATTATTTTTGAGTGTCAAAAGCCTCTCTGTGTGTGGAGCTTAAGAAGCAGAAAACACCAACTAACATTTAAACTCTTGTTGATTTTCAAGAAGAACCTCTTTTTTTCCCCATGTCCAGAAGTTCACGTGTAGGAATAGAATTTCTTTCTAGTGCAATTTTGTTCTCTCTGGAACTTGCATGACTTATTTTTCAAGGTGGACAAGCCTATTATTTCTGGCCAGACTTCATGCTTCAGCAAGGTGGTTATGAATACACATAGCTTGACAGTCAAGTTACCCAGCAGATGTCTTGCATCTATGTTCAGTGTGATATGTCTTTTTTAACACACAAGACAGCTTTATACCTTGTGTTTGTGGTTATGATTAAAAGATGTTATAGTCCAAGGTCAATAGAATAAATTAGGCTAAGGCAGCCTTTCCTAGACTGAGGTTCCATTTTTGCAGTTCCCTGATATGAATGTTATATCTTAGTGAAGCATTAGCTGCCACATGAAGGAGAATAATTCATAATTGTCAGGGCTCCTAAAAAGGTGAGAGAAATCTGGCAATTTGGGACACAGTCTGGACACATTGTTTTCCTGGTGCATAACCAATCCATGGATGCCTGAAAACTGAGGCATCCAGGGGGCACTTGGTTTAATATGAGTGCAGTACAGAGTTGCTCTGTGCATGTTTTGAGCCCTGAGGAGATCTGGCAGCTCTGGCTGCAATGCATCAAAGCACATCTGGATTGCCATTAAGAGAGGTAGGGTAGTACAGTGGTTCTGACATGCAGCTTGGTGCTCTAAATAGCACATTGTGCTTCATATGCTGTTGTAAATATTATTTGGCTCAGGACTTGCTGGAAGAAGATACTGAAAGTCCAGAACAGAAAAAGGCTCATCAAGTTGGTTCTCTCCTCCTATTTCTATGTATTCATGGCTTGTTTCTTTACAGAAAACAAAGTCAATGTATAGTCTATGAATTGAGTTTCATTTGGTGTAAAATGTTCCTGCTGTGGTAATGCAAACCAAGTAGCAGAGCAAACAGCAGCGCTGTAATGGATAGGAAAAAGGAAAATTTCTTCCTCTTTCCTTCTTGTCTCCAACCAAAGATGGGTGTTATGCTCCTTCAGTACTACTTAAAATGTCGCAAGTGCAAAATAATACTGTTGTCCATGTGTCAACATTTTAATATGAATTTTGCAGGCAGCTGGACAGGTTTTCCAAGCATAGGACAGGCCTTTCTTCCTCCTAAAGGAAAACAATTCTTAGGTCTAAGCAAGCATCCAGAATAGGAAACAGTGTAACTACAGTACTGGCCTGTAGCACGAGCACTGAAGAGATGTGGGAATTTTTCTGGAAAGAACATAACAAACTTGAGACAGGGCCACTGTAGTCTGTTATTTGGCTGTAGAGAGCAAGTCACTGTGGTCACACTACACTTCTGTCTGTGCTTTCTTGGGTGTCTTTCATTTTGACTGGGCCGATATTGGTGTATTTGAAGAAAACCCATGCAGTTCTCGCTTGCTGCATCAGCAGAAGACAGGATTCTTCCCAGGAAGCTGTGTGGGTACATGGGCTGGGCAGCGTGCAGAGGAATATGTGTTGCCACATCTTACTGCACAGCTGTGTTGACTCTGCAGATGAGAGTGCAGCTTGTCACTGCCACACTGCAAAATAACAGAGGTCAAACTTGGTTTTAATTAATGTGCATTTGCTTGTGGCAGCTTGCAGTAAAAGGGGAGGTTATTAATGAAAATCTGGACTCTAGACAGAGTTACGAAACCCATTGTCCTGATCATCAATGGAGTTTTAATTGGTGACCTGGAAAGAGCTTTCAGCATTACTGGTAACAGCAAGCAGAAAAAAAGGCATGTTTTTCTAGAATGTGTTTTGCCAGAAAGCTAGATTATACATTTCTCTTTTGAAACATTTGCCTTAAGCCTAGATATTTGTTTAGAGAAAACTGGCTGCACAAATTTTTGCTGGAGAGAATGAGAACAAGTTTCCTTTTTCTTCCAAAGTTTTCCGCACAAAAAATATAATTTTTCAATTTTTCAATGTTGATTTATTATGTTTGTAATGTAATGATGAAGCATCCATTTCAGTAATGTGAATATTGACATAAACATTTGGTGGCTTGTGCCAGCTGTAGAACCAGTGCCACTGTGTCCTTTGATGGTGTATGCAGTTCCTGGTTGATCATTTTGAGATATTCACTGATAACTGGCATGTGGAGAAGACTACCTTTTATCCCAGTGCCTTTCTGAACCACATCCACAATTTTCTTTCTTCCCTTTCCCTGTTTTCATGATAAGGTGAAAATTCTCTAAATGATTGTATTTTAGATAGCAAGCTACGTGAACAAATTTGCCTCAGATATCTCTATATTGCAACGGTCGCTGGCAATCCTGGAATCGATGGTGCTCAATAGCCATGACCTGTACCAGAAAGTGGCACAGGAGATCACAATTGGGCAGCTAATCCCACATCTGCAGGGGTGAGTGTCTTTGACTACCACTTGATATGGTGGATATTTTTTCCCCCTGAAAATAGGGGGAGAAAAAAAAATCAGTAGTATAAAGACCAGCAACCTCATTTATGATTCCTGCCTCGGCTACAAGTGACTGCATAACTGGTAACAATCTTTATGGAGTTGCCTGGTCATTAGGATTTTTTTTCGTTTTTTTGGGGTTTTTTTTGTTTTGGGTTTGTTTGTTTTTGTAGAAGCTACCTATGTAGCTGGAAGTGAGGAATGAAGAGAAGAGCAGCCTGTGGTAATGAAATGCTTAGTGCCATTAGCATACAGATGGGATTGTTTTGCTTGCCAGACTCTGGGAAGTGTGTAGGACAAAAACTGCTCAACTTCTGCCGAATGTATATTGGAAAAGGGAATGGCTTTTTCTTAAATAGTAATGTGAAGTGCATAAATGGATGAAAACTGCCTCTTGTAGCATAGAGTAACGTACTGTGTATAGTTATGCTTGTCTCCCACCTGGGACATTTTCAATGAACCTGAAAAACATTAATGCCAGCAGGTGCATTTCTAGAAGCCTTTAGGGAACATTCCTCTTCCTATCAGCAGTTATCATGTGCTATCAGATGTTATTATGTGCTATCAGATGCACAGCTGTTATGAATCTGACAGAAACCATTGTTGGACTCTTGCTATGATCAGTGGAGAGTCAATGGCAGCTCAAGAGGCAGTTCATTCCACCTTTTTGGAATTCTGAGTTTCCCTTTGGGACATCATCTCTCTCTCTCAGTAATTAAAGACACCCTGGGCATGACCAATCTTGGTTACCTTACTTACTTAGAGGAAGTGCAAGCAGCTCCTCCACTTGTACCTGCAGAAATGTAGCTGGAAGATCAGTTTCTACAGCTCATGTGCATTTGTGTTCTTCTCTCATGTTTACAACATTGTTCCAACAGGACAGACCAAGAAATCCAGACGTACACCATTGCAGTAATAAATGCACTCTTCCTTAAGGCACCGGATGACAAGAGGCAGGTAGGTTGTTGGGATTTGTATACCTATGCATCTGCAGGAGAAAAAGTTTTTCATATTCATACCTGCTGTTGTCCGAGTCACACTTTTCCTGCAGTTAATTCAAATTGAAAGTTGTTATTTTGTTTCGTGCTGGGATATAATTTATTTTCATGGCCCTACCTCCATCTTGCACCAGTATTAGGAGAGATTAAGCATTCTTCCATGCTTTTGTAGTTCCCTGTGACCTCATATGAACCATATTGACTGTGGCTGACTCTAGTATTTATTGTACTGAAGTCTTTGCCAGCACAGCTTGTAAAACCAAGTTATTTTTTGGTAGAATGTTTTCCCCCAGATTTTTTATTAAAAAGCATGTTCCTTCTGAAAACAAAAATATCTTGCCATATAAGCATTTCATGACTTTTATAGTGTGCTATTTTCAGTTAACTTTAGTGCCAGATATCAGGAAATATTTCAAGATTGCTACTTGATGTTAAATGGGGATGGAATGTGAAGTGTTATGAAATAGTGAAGTTTTATCCATGTTTATTAGCCTGTGTCAAAACAGATTTAGTCATTCATTTATTTAACATTTCTGTCACCAGTAACAGTGACGATAATTCTTGTGGTGACATACTGTTACTGTCCAGGACAAGTTCACTTAGAGTTGCTGATCAGTTCTGACTAAGAATTTCCTTAGATTTATTTACATTTTTAAATGCTGAAGTCTGTTTAAACAAACATCAAAGCCCTAATGAGGGTTTGGAGAGGGGGGGGTTCTTGGTTGTTTTTTTTGGGTTTTGTTTCTTGTGCTTAAAGATATTTTTAACATTGCAAGCAGGGAAAAGTATAACCATGGTTTAATTAGGAAAAAAAGGCTCTTCTACCCCTCACCCCTCTCTTTTTTTCCTCCTTCTTCCAAGATAGTCTTCTGTAACTAAGGCAAGAAGGCACCTAATAAACAAAAATTAGAGTAAAAACTTTTCTTTCAATTTCGGCATAAATTTATAATAGATCCTTGTAGGAAACCCAGAGATTTTGCTTTTTACATTTGTGAATAGTTGCTGCTATGTTTCTCTGAAAAGCGTGCTTTGTCATATTTCAAGTAGAGGAACAATGTCAGATGTAGGTAAGACTTCAGTATTAATCAGCAAGCATGTGTTCCTTGAATGGCATTAACACAGAGTATTGCCAGCAAGCAAAACTGCATCTCTCCAACAGTGTAACCACCTAGAGAGGCTGGCAGTAAGCCAGGCAGCCTTCACCTGTAGTGCCTGCTGCTGTGACACAAAATTGTTAGTCATGGAGTTTATGATCATCAGGAGATAATGATCTGCTTTGGCTTTGAAGGCTAATAGCTCTGACACTTACAGAAAATTTTCCTCAGCCTCTAATAACCCAGAATGTGCAGTCAGAATCTGTTTGGTTTCTCTTTATATCAGTCTTGTGGCTAATTAGTAAACCATACGATAAAGAAGGTAGGTGTCCATTGTCTTCCAAATAGCATTAACAGATGGCACTTACTGAACTCTGTCTTTCTATGACAATGAACTGAGGTAATGCAGTCTTATGCAATTATCCAGTGATGGGCACTCAAAAGGTAATGTTCAGTACTCACTACTAATATGGTTAGAAGTGAGAAGCTGCAAAACTCATATGACTCCAGGAACTTTGGCACCCTCTCTGCTGCTGACTTACAGGCATGATGTGGATGACTGCACTGCAATTAAGGAAGGGATTTAAATTGGCACTGCTGTCTGAATTCTTTTCCCTCTTTTTTTTTCTTTTTTTTTTCCCCTCTCTCTCTGTTTCTGTAATGCAAAACTCAAGAAGTCCAAGATTTTTCTTTTTAATGAGGACTCCCTGGTTTCTTTGCTTCTTATGCCCCTGTCAAGGACCAAATCATCTAGAGACACCTAGGTTATTAACAAAAAAAAGAAAATAAAAAAGTCTATTGGAAAGGAGCTGAGAGTTTGACTATTGAAATGATGCTGTGAATGTTTGAAACACTTCTTTGGCATTTGTCTGCATTTTTTGCAGAGACATTGCTATGGGAAATGAGATGGCAAATTTGGTCAGATAATGCTAGTTCTTATCAGTGAATAGGATACTGGTATTAGAAGAGGCAGCTTATTAGCTGCTAATGACTATTTAGCCTTTTTGGAGACAAAGTTGATTTTGATGCAGTAATTGGTGTTTTGATTGCTGGTTGCTTCAATCAATTTTAGTCCAGCAACAAAAAACCCACTATCTCAATAACATCTTTTTAAATGATAGCTATAAGAAAGAAATTACAATTTGATAATCTCTCAAAGAGTAAACAGAAGAATTTACTTTCTTTTCTTTTCTTTGTACTGAGTGCAGAAATACCATCTTATATTCAGTACCTGTTCATCTTTTGGCACTGTTTGACAAAAATCCAGCCAGTCTCTTCCAACACTGAAGTATATCATGTACCTGGCACTCCCCCTGCAGCTCAGTTGTGCATTTCTGAAAGAGATGGAACCATCTCTATCATCCATTCCTTTGCTGCTTTGCTGTTACGTGCAATTGAAACCTGTGCAGCCAGGAAAGGCTTAAAACCTAAAGCTGAGTTTCTCTTGTCTTTGGTCCCTTGTTCCTTCTTTATCACTCCCATGTTATGTTGCATACCCTTTACCTGGTACAAAGAAAAGAGTTCAACATCTCTGACTGCCTCTCAACTCACAATTGGAATTATTTTCTTTTTCCAAGCATGTTCTTGTCTAACACTTGCTTTATTTACGTTGTTTCTGCAGATGTGTTTTAGCCATTAATTCTTCATATGTTTAATATAATGGTCTCAGTTTTTTCTATTTTCTAGGGGATTTTTTAATATATAAAAGTAACTAGTATGTATTCTACATTAGTCTTCAGCTCTCACAGAGTTCAGCAGGAATGCACTGCATATGCAAGCACATCCACCATACACACATATACACACATTTCTGTACTGATGGAAAAGCTCATGGAACTTAAAAATAGGAGATGCTCTTTTAGGTCTGGTTAAGATTGGACTCTCATGCTTGGTAAAGGTAAAATATTTCCTCCTATGCATTGTAGAACAGTTTGCAGCATGTACAGTTGGGATCAGCTGCTTAACCATTAAAGTAAAAGCATATTCACCTCAGGAGTGATTTCAGACAGGTCTAGAAAGACAAGTTAATTTAAAGCAAAGGAGTGCACCAATGTCAACATTGCTACTAAAATACAGGGAAGAATTATTATTTGTTATATCAAAACAGCACTAAGTTGTAGGCGGATTTATTGAATGGAAGTTAGAGTACTTGACTTTAAAACAGCTGAAATATTTAAGTAAATAAGCATTCTATTTGACAACATGTTTTAAAGTCCTGGCTGTTTTCCAGTCCATGCTTCCTTCTGTATTGTTTGTGGGGGAAGACTGTGCTTCAGCAAGCATTTAATACTCTCTTGAACCCACAGAGGTCCTTTCTGAAGTCTCTCAGCACGCGTTTTGGATCACCAAAGCCCTCAGCTTGTAATATACTTTTAACTATCTTGGCCTTTCTTCTCACAGTAATCTGACTTTGTGTTCCCCCAAATAATGCATACAGTCACAATGCTGGTATGCTGCTTCCTTTCATTTCTAAGTAACAATGCAGAAATGTAAGATCTTTTAAGTCAGTGTGTTTTTCTGTGACACTGAAATACCTGCTTCTGGCTATTTTAAAATTTTATTTTCTTTTTCTTTCTTTTTTTTTTTTTTTTTTTTAATCAGGAAATGGCAAACATTTTGGCACAAAAGCAGCTTCGTTCCATCATCTTAACTGTAAGTATATGGTTTTCAAAGTTACTGTTGAGTAGAAAGAGAAAAGTTGACTCCATTTTTGGTGTTCACAGGTCTTAATATATTTTAATTGCCTTCGTATTTTGATATGTTTTGAAGCCTTGTAAATTAGAAGATAAAGTCTGAATGGTGGTTGAATGGGTTCATAACTGCTTTTCTGAAGGGTTATTTTCCCAGTCAAATAAATTGTGGTTTTTTTCATGAAAATACAGTATTATAGAATACCTCTGTGTTTTTGGTTCTGTTGGTTATTCTGTCTTGATTGACACAATTCATCATGACTTGCACACAAGAAGCACATGGGTGATCACATGGGTAATATTCTTAGGTGTTTATTTATTGTCATAAAATGCTTGAGTGCCTTTTGGCAGATTATTTTATTCTCTGGAAGTGCACAATCCATCTCCTACATGATGACTCTTTCCTTATGTATTTAGAGCCCTGGGTCTGTTTCCCATATAAAACTACTTGGTGTTTTTGGCACAGCAGGGATTTTTAAATTGTCTGTCAGTTTTATGTTTGCTTGCTGAATGGGATAATTCTGCACATATAGGGCATTGTATACTAATATATTTCTAAGCAGTCTTCCACATACAGATTGGAATTGTCTAGTAGAGGCAGGATTCTGGTGTGATGCTGACTCCCTGTTGAGCCCTGGCTAAATCACAGTGTTCTCTTGCTGTGTTTGCAGCCTGAATACTTTTCTCCTCAGACAGCTACTTTCTTAAATATTTTCTTAATATAATCTCTTAGGAAAAAAATAAAATAAAATACAGAGCGCCAAAGCTCTTGAAATGGAATTATTTTTTCTTTGAAGTGACTTCTCAGCACTGCTTTTTAAAATGCTACTTCTCAGTAGATACACAGGCTATATCTAGTGTAAAGTCCTGTGTCCTTAAGTTACTTACACACTATCTGAGTCAGTAGTGCTGACTTTTCAGGAGCAGGGATAGGTTTGTGTTTGGGGGTTCTTTGTCTCTTTGGTTTTTTTCTTTTTCATTTCTGGAGTATAGATTGCATAGCAAGCACATACTTAGGAATGAAAACACCTGACTGTACCCACTGCAATTCTCTGATTCACCAAAGTCTGTCTCTATTTCTTTGTAGCATGTTATCAGGACACAGAGGGCCATCAACAATGAAATGGCACACCAGCTATATGTTCTGCAGGTACTTACCTTTAATCTTCTGGAAGACAGAATGATGACAAAAATGGATCCACAAGATCAGGTAAGCATCTGGCATGATCTGGTCATAGCAAGAAGAAGAAAAATCCTCACTGATGCTCTTCATGAAGAAAAACCCCACTTGCTAGGAACATTTACATAAATCATTCATTTTCTCTCTCTGTGAAGTAGGGTTATGTTTTTTGTTTGTAAGAAGATGTGCTGGCTCTTTCATTCCTTGTACTAACATACAACAAAATGGCCAGACAACTCTCCATGAGCTGAATTCCTGTCTTCCTGAGCAAAAACTCAGATCAGGTGTCCAGCATTTATTTATTTTATATCCTTCTTAGAAGCAATAGAGATGTACGGTACTTCCTAAAAGTACTTTTGTAGAGCTAAATTGAGTATTTGCAAGAAAACCATCTGGCATGCTAGAGTTGAAGTTAAATTATGTAACAATAAACCCTGGTTTTGTTACTGGGAACATATAAAGTACTTTCTTTGTTTATTGCTTGCAGCGTACCAACATCAACTTTGATATTGTTCATTGTGCACAAAATGACACCCCCTGAAGATATTCAAGAGATTAAATATAGGGTTGATGAGCCATAGGGATGATGTGATTTGTTTCTATATTTTTTGTGGCCTTTTTTAGGCCCTGTGCAAGAAGGAACCTGATTTCATTTTTAGGTGAAGTCATCTTAAGACTTGCTGATAATTTGGAGAAGAGAAGGTGGGAGAGCGAGATAGTTGTAAACAGAAGTAACATCATGATGTAGGATTTTATGCTTCCTAAGTTTGAGATGGGAAAGTTTGCCTCTTGGGAATGTACATGCAGTCAGCTAGTGCATATCTCCATAGAGAGTGACTAACACAGTGTTGTTAATATTGCTGGTAGGGTGGTTACCACTGTCTTGAGACATTTCCAGCTGCAGTAATTCCTCTCTTGCCTATTTCTGTGGTAGCAAAAAATGGATAGTTATCAAAATGAATGCAGAGTGCTGAGTTACTTTGTGGTCATCCAGAAAGGTGCTTAAGTACCAGCTTAATCACCAGCTTAATTTGAAATGTGTGTGATCTCTTGGCTTCTGTGGTTAAGAGAACCTGACTCTGTGTAGTCAGAGGCCTTGCTAAAATGGGTCCTGCTTCCAGAAATCAATGCTTAAGTACCCACATGAATATGAGGACCTTTGAAAGTGGGGACCATGAGGTCATTCTTGCTGACTGTCTCTCCAAGTATGAAGCAGGGCATTTAGCACAAAAACTTTGGGCAGGGGGGGAGGAATACCATGTTTTGAACCACCTTTTGTGGTATTGTTTAATTGAGAGATCAGTTGTTTTAACCAATCTTTTTTTAACCTTGTTTTAACCTAGGCTCAGAGGGATATCATATTTGAACTCCGAAGAATTGCATTTGATGCTGAATCTGAACCTAACAACAGCAGTGGCAGTATGGAGAAACGGAAATCTATGTACACACGAGACTATAAGAAACTTGGATTTATTGTGAGTATTTTTGTGTGATGGTCCCAGGAAAGGGGGTGCGTGCATCCATTATAGTACATCCTCTCATCAGTCGCTTCTCTTATTTGTTCTTCTATTTCCTGAAAGGGAATAAACTTCCTCCCCTTCCCCAGAAATCCTGCTAACAACAGCTTTACCAGAAGCCAGGGTGCTGGAATGGACGCTATAAACTCTTTACAAGGGATAGGGAAGGAAGGAGAGGTTGTGGAGTAGCCCTGTGTGTTAGTGAGTGTTTTGACTGCCCGGAGCTTAGAATAGTGATGATACGATTGAGTAAAGGTAAGGACCAGCAGGAAGGTCAGTGAAGCAGATATCATGGTGGGACACCATATAGGCCACCCAACCAGGATGAAGAAGCAGGCAAAATATTCCATAAGCATCTGGGAGAAATCTCAAGATCCCTTGTTCTTACGTGGCACTTAAAACTTACCAGCTGTCAGCTGGAAATATGATACAGCAAATAAATCGTCTAGGAGATTCCTGGAGTGTGTGGAAGATAATTGAGGCCAACTGTATGAGGTTAAATAAGACAAAGTGCTGGGTCCTGCAACCCCATGCAATGCTCCAGACTAGGAAGGAAAAGAACTTGGGGTGTTGGTCGACAGCTGGCTGAACATGAGCCAGTGAGTGCCCAGATGGCCAGGATGGCATCCTGGCCTGTTCTATCAGCAATAGTGTGGCCAGCAGGACCATCTCTGGATGGTTTCCCTGTATTCAGCACTGGTAAGGCCACATCTTGAATTCTGTGTTTAGTCAGAAAGACAGTGAGGTGCTGAAGTATGTCCAGAGAAGGACAACAGAGCTGGTGAAAGGGTCTGGAGCACAAGTCTGATGTAGGAGAGGCTGAGGTAGCTGAGGGTGTTTAGCCTGGAGAAAAGCAGGCTCAGGGGAGCCTCACTGCTCTCTACAACTACCTGGAAGGAGGATGTAGCCATGTGGGGGTCGGTCTCTTCTCCCAAAGAACAAGTGACAAGACAAGAGAGGTTTTGATTTTACAGGATATTACATAAAATTTCTTCATGGAAAGCATTGTCAAGCATTGGAACAGGATGCCAGGAAGTGGTTTAGTCATGGACCCTGGAGGTGTTTAAAAGACTGTAGATGAGGCACTAAAGGACATGCATTAGCGGAGATCATGGTACAGTTGGACTCAATGATCTCAGACTTCTTTTCCAGCCTGAACAGTTCTGTGATTCTAGCTGGAAGAAATAACTACCTGAACTTCAGGCATGTGGTTTTGCATGATATGCCATCACTAGGATCTAACTTTTAATGATATCTTGGATGAACAGGCATTGCCTAATGGGTCTGTGACAGCCCTGTAAAGTCACTGGAGTTGGTTAGCAATAATATGGACTGATGAGCACAGTAAACCTGAGGTACAGCTCTGTGGAATTCACTTATAAGGCCTTGTGGTTTTTTTTGCTTGAAGTCCTTAAATCTGTGAAGAGGGGATGCAGAATCTCTTCTACCCTGAATCAATCAAATGAATTGGAGTTCTGGTCTTGCCTGAAAACATGTTGGGGAGTAGAGCACGATCTGGCTGAAGTGTTGCACACATTTGTATTAATTAATAATGCGTATTTTTCCCTCTCTGGAAACAGAGTGTGCACATGTACAGTGAATTACTATCTTGATTTATTACCTACTTTAGGTTAGTATGCAGTTTTCTTTCTCCTAAGGTAAAATGGTATGCGTCATTTCTCCTGTGATTCATTAGTGTCTGTTGGCCTAGTAAATATACACTGAATATTGTACAGTAGCCTCAGTTACAGGCAGGGGTTTTCAGCACTCTTGGTGCAAGTTAGACCTCACTGTGCTGTCTGAGTGCTTTGCCCAGCTCTGTGACATAGGGCTCAATTCTCCCAAAACCACAAGGGAACTGGGTAGAGGCTTTCTGTGTTCTGATAGTTGTTTTTATTACTGACGAGTGAGGAAAAAAATACCACTGGATCAGTTCTGTTGTATCTATAAGGAGTTATTAAGTAAATAGACTGGAAGAGTGGAACCTAGCATTTTGGGTTTGTAAGCATGATAGCACAACCAGTGCTTTGAAGAAGCTTTTGAAGCTCAGTGTGGGTTTTTTTTGGGGTTTTTTTGTTGACTCATCTATCATCTTCATTACTCCCTTTTGAGCTGTCCATTGGAAAGCTTACTGAAAACACCCTGGCAGTTGTCAAGGGTAACTGCACTGTTTACTGTTTGATTATGATAGCCTTTCAAAAAGGGATGGGGAACAAAGCTTCAGAGGGAATGGGAACTGGGATGAAAGCAGTGAGGGAAATGTAGGGAAGCATAGTGGGAGATAAGAAGCAATATGAGAAAGTAAGCTGTGTAAGAAGAACCGTAGCAAGAACTCTAATGAGAGGCAGGTTATCCTGTTAGCAGTATGATGAGGCAAAGTACAAAAAGTAAAAATGTCAACAGTGAACTGTGAGGAGAGTTATTCTACTCTTGTACAGAAGCTTTATTTTGAGCTAAGAGTCCAGGTGACATTCCATGTACAACTTTTTTTAACAGCTGAAGAGGAGTGTTACCTTCCTCACAGGGCTGGGGAAGGGAGCAGGACCTCTTGTGAAATCTCAATGGTTATCCCCAGCCTCGCTCATGGGCAGTGTTCTGACTCCTGGCTGCCTTCACCCCATCTGCTTCTTTCCAATGAAGTGTCCTCAGTGCTTTCATCAGCTGCAGGTAGAGGATTGCATTAGCAAACTGATCATGATTTGAGCAGTGTGAGATTTGTCTCCCCTCTCTTTCAGCTGTGTGGCACAAGAGGCTGACTTTCAGTGCTATCTTATTCCTCTGGTGCTGATGGTCAGGAAGCCAATTTCTTGAGCTGATTAAATATTCATTTCAAGGGAGAGAGTAAATCCATGTCTGGCTATTAAGTTGTTCCTGGACTTTGTCTCTTTTTGACATTACATTTGTAGTGGGGCAAGGCTTTTTGATGTGGCTGAGAAAAATAAACAGAATTCTTGCATTTCCCATACCAAAAGAGAACAAGCAGTCCAGGAACAACTTAATAGCCAGACATGGATTCAGAAGCTTAAAATGTAATTTGTAAAACTGCGTAGTTAAAAATCTACATTCAGCTAAAGCAACCACAGGACCTCACCAGATGGTTGTGATGACCAAGTAAAGAGATTTTCAGAAGAGATAATAATGAGATTTATTAAAAGGCTGATGAATGCAACAAAAATTACCCAGTTTGGAAATCTGGAATACACTCCACCCTGTTGAATTATTTATTATTTTCTGAGTAAATTGCCAATTAAATAGCTTGTATACTCCTCCTTGCATTTGAGTAAACTTAATTCCCATAATAGAGGTGGAAAATAATTACCAAAAAAACCCTCATAATTGTCTCTGACCCCTTGGGTGGACGGCCCGGCTGGTTGGGGCAGCAGCAATATCCAGAGATAAAACCACACACTCATTCCAACTCGGAGCATGCTCACAATAGGGAAAGCATACACAGCCAGCAGCAAGGAGTGGAGGGATCTTCTGTTTGGGTTTCAGGGACAGGGTTTATTCTGGCACCTGAAGGGTCCAGGGACAGAAGACCGAGAACAAAGTGGGGGACAAACCTTAAATACAGAGGAGGTGGGGTTACACCAACCAATGAAGAAAAGGCAAGGGGGTTGTACATCTGGGATGGATGGGCTAGGGAGCCAACAGAGCAACACAGGAGGTGGAACGGACCAACTGGGCATCAAATACAAAGGAACCTTCCAGAACACAGCTATCTATGGTAAGAAGGGGCAGGGAGGCCAACTGGGGTACAGAGATTTACATAAATGTAAAACAGGCCCCCGGGGTGTTTTGGGGGGGAGAGCCCAGGGTCACCCTGACTGTGTCACCAGGAGGCCCTCACAACATCCACAGGCCTACCAGCCTCCACACATAATCTTGTATATTTTCATAATAATTCTTGAAACAGCATACTGTCATTGAGAAGTTGTAGCGAATGTGTTTGTTTATAGGCAGCTCTGAACAAATTCTAAGAATTTAAGTTAACATGTTGGAAAAATGAACTCAAATAATCTCATCCTAGAACACTTTTTCTCAAGTTTTCAGTGTGTAGAGCTTCTGAGGGTTTTTGTTGGTTTGCTTTGTTTTGGTTTTCTTCAATTAAACATAAATGGTTTGTATAAATGCAAAAAGCCAACATGGAAAGTGAGTGATTTCATAATTTTGCTGTGCTATACTGGAATTTATTACTAGAGCAAAATAAAATATAGGTTAAGGAAGGAGATATGAAATTAGCAAGGAACTGTCTGATAGAAAGTGACAGTTTAAAGGGAAGTTGAGAATGGTGGGATGTTTTTTAAAAGGCAGGCATGGGCTTGACTTTGAAGATATCACTGGTGGTGGCGTAAGAAAGTTAGCCTAATGAAGAAATCTTTGGATGAAATGAATATGGGAAGCAGTGATGAAAGAATCACGATGTCATTCACAAATTAGATAACTTTTGGATTACAGAAAGAGAAATAATGTAATTTTATGGAGTCATACAAAGAGCAGTGGTGTTCATTTAGGATCCCTGGCAAGAGTTGCATTAGCAGGCAAGTATCTTGTCTGTGGGAAAAAGATAAGAGAGATTGTGTGATGTAGCCACTAAAAAAGTTGAATGTTAAGCTAGGATGTATCTAGAAAGATATTTTCAAAGCATACAAACTGTGTAGACCATTTATTGCACTTCTTAGGCATCAGCTAGAACACTATATAGTTTCAGTAAACTCTGCAGTGACTTGTGGACTGGCTGAATGCAGGCTATGTGCTGAGGGTGAGGTTTGTGCACTGATGAAAGAGATGTCTTACAAGAGTTGACTTCAAAAGGTTTCCTTTTTAGCCAATCAGCCTGAATGCTGTGGAAATCTCAAGAGTGTGTGTGCCAATGCTGAGAGGGAGGAAGCCTTGTGTAAGGTAAAAGGCAGTTATGGCAATTAATTTATAGGAGAGATTTTTATTTGGAATGTTCGGGACAAAATTTGCTACACCTTTAAAGGCTTATATAATGTATTTCACAATGGTGGATCCAGGAAACAAACCACATGAGGACTGTGTGAAAGAAAAAACACCAACAACCAAGGTTGCTTAGAGCACTCTAAAGTAAGACATGAGTAATTAGATGGATGACACATGCCTGAATACTTGATTTGCTAGACATTGCAAAAACTTTCTAATATGAGGAGAAGCAGCACCCGAATTGATAATAGGAGGATTTGTCAAAAAAGTTCTGGAAAGAAACTTCAAAAATAGTTGTGAGTGAGCTAAAGCATGCCTTAGGCAAAATATAGACCTGAAGAGCTTCTGAGATTACTCTTAGACTTGTATTTTTTTTCTCTTCTTCATGCCCCAGATGAGAAGCTACTTTGTTTTATCTTAAGCTACTGTCTTTTATTGTTATCTTTTAAAAAAAATCCCTTGATGTACAGCACAGTATCCAAGTAGCACTTTGAAGCTAAGAATTAAAAGTTTTCTCATAGGTTCTTGTGTGGTGCTTCTCAATGGCTCTTGTAATAGTTCATTTGCTGACTGTCCACAGTAATCTCCTCTGTATCATGATATATTCCCCATATAGAGTCCCTTGACTCGGCTGAAAGGAGGTTATCAGGAAAATAATTTTCAATAATGTAATTATACCTTGTAATCATTACCTGAAAGATGGGCAGACTCAAATTACTCCAGCCTATAATTGTCATCTTCTTCAACCAATCTTCCTCTGGTGTGTGTAATTTCTTCGTGCTCACTTGGGAGCTTCTTTTCTCCCTCCCTCATTTTCATGGCATACTCTATCCGTGTCCCACCCCTGCCCCAGGACTTCAGAGTGAAGTATTAAGTTTAAGCTCTCTAAAAGCATGGGGGAGGGAAGGTGTTGTTTTAATGTTTGTTTTCACTTTTCAAATCTCTTTTAATTGGCAGTGAATTGAACTGACTTTACTAAGAAAAGTCTGTTTTCCTCATGATGCTAACTGGTGAACAGTCTCCCTGTCCTTATCTTGGCCAGCAGACCTTTCCATTCTTTTCCTGCCCTTTCTTTGTTGAGGAGGGGGAATAGCAAGCAGTTGGGTGGGTGCGTGGCTGCTCACCAAGGCTGACACACCACACTCATTTCTGTATTTTGCTAACTCTTTAGGCAGTCTCTGGGTTTATTCACTGAACTTGGGTAGTTTGGAGGTTGCCTGTGCTGTGCTACCACGCCTTGCTATCCAACTTCTTAGCTTCTCTGGCTTCTCTATCAGTTTATTTTCCTAGTTTTTGTTTTTGATTTCCCACTCTCCTTGGGCTCATTCCATTTTGACATGCAGTTGGGTCTGTCTCCTTCCAGCATGTCTGATCACTCATTGTCTTTCTTTCTTTCTTTCTTTCATTCATTCATTCATTCATTCATTCATTCATTCATTCTCTCTGAATTTCCACTTCTTTACATCCTTACTCTCTCCTTGTGAGGTGGTTGTCCTCTGGGTTTTCCCTAGTCTCTCTCTCTCTACCTCTTCCTCTCACCCTATTTTCTTCCATCAGTATGAAGCCTGCTCAGTCATATCCAACTTTTGCACTGAAAGTTGTCAGGACTTTGTAAAGACAGACACAAATTGCATTTTTCCTGTGTTTTATTTTCAGAAATGGATGGACTAGGTTTAACCACGTGGACCAAATATTAATCTTTGCCTCCATATAAAAAATCCACTTGTCTAATAAGTGCGGTCCAAGACATTAAAAACTGGGAGCAGCATCTAGAAATAGGAAGTGTTTGCCTTTGTAATAATAAAAATATGAGCCCCACATCTTAACTGATCTATAGGCAAAATGCTTTCCTTTTCTTTTTGTTACCGTAAGGTGTGGGGTTCTGACTTGAATAGTTCAGCCACAGTTCAATTTTTTTTTTCCTAAGATAGGGTGCTACCTCTTGCATATTATTCTGGGCTGTGAAATAGTTGCATCCTAGTTTTGAATAATTGAACTTCAACTGTTGATATATTATAGCCTGCTATTCATGATAAATTATTTGATTGAAGATTCAAGTCACAGGTTTACTGGTGATGATGTGTGCGTATTCAAAGAAAGGTCAGATTTGCATTGATAGAAAGGCAGTAAATAAAGAATTAGGTTATTGTGTGGTGATCATCACCCTTTATTATTGACTGACAGAAAGTAAAGGGTCAAAGTGAAGTCATGCAATGAAATGGCAGTGCACAATTTTAGGTAATTTGCATGGTGTGGATGAGTGGTAGTCAATTAAGCAGTGGATTGAGTTGGGCTCTAAGAAGTTAAACCAGAGCAAGATTGGGATGGAGTTGGGATGTCACACCCTGCAGCAGTATGAATAGTCCTTGAATTCTATGGAGTTACTAATGTTAGCTGGATCTCCAAGCTCTCTTGTTCCAGCTGGTCATTTGGATTAATGGTACCAGTTTCCCTGGCTGGGGAGGATAAAACCTTCCTAGGAGAGTGGGTGAGAGGGAGAAGCAAACCCCATGTGATGCATTTACTTTGCTGTTCATGTTGAAGACCTGAAGATGGTCATCCTTTTTCTTCCTAAAAAAAGAAGGCGGCTTGAATATTTGAAGGCTTACGATGTTATGAGTTGGAGGACTGGGAAAGCCCTGAGCAGGAGTTCAGAAGTTTTGTCATTTGAGACTGAAATCTGGAACTGGTATAAATCATGGAAAAACTCATCACAAAGATTGTGAGTGGTTGTCTGCAGCAATTTAGTTCTCATCTTCCTGTTATTTCCTCTGGTAGATGATACTCTGCAGTGATCATAGATTTTTTATCCTTTGGGAAGATTTTTCAGCAGTGGCAGAGGAACATATTTAGAACAATGCTGCATATGAGCCAAACTAGATCTGATCCTTTTAAAATTTTAGACCCAATCCTATTTAAATTTTAGATTGATAAGATTAAATCGCTGGCTTGACAGTAGAACAGCATAGATGGCAGATTGTCTGTACTACTGAAAGCTATTAGTAGTTTTCAATCCTCCTCCGCTCTTTCTACTCCTACAACCCTCTCTTTCTCTACCTACTATTTCAAAACTTGTCAAATCACTTGTTGCTGTGGAAAAGCCAACTCTAGAAGATTTCATTTTGCTGAGCCAGATTTCATTTACGCAGTGCCAGACCTTCAGGTCAGTTGCCATATTTCTTTATGTAAATACGGCTCATTCTGAAGTAAAACACTTTGGCATTTAGTAGTGGCAGCTAATAATTAAGCACCTTCCAGCACAGCAAAATCCATCTTACAGCACTCCACCAGAAAGGAGATTCTTCTCCTTACATTGTAATACATAATTTTCATTAGATTTGAGTATCCTTATATTTAGTAGAATTAAAATTGCAGATGGTATTGATGCCTTTTTCCTGGTGTTAGGAAAATGAAGCTAGACACAGTTAAGAGGTTTGGGGTCTTTACCTCAGTATTTTAATCAGGATCCTGTTTGATGCATCCACTTCACCCAGGTGACGCGTGGCAAAATGCACACCCACCGTCAATCACACACCTCAGTTATAGACTTTACACATTAGCATATCTAACAAGGGGGCCCAAGAATGAGGTTAGGGTGGGCTAACCCCTAGTTTACAGAATCCTCCTGCCAGGAGACCCTGGGTTCCTGAGATAGTAGGAATGTTTGGTCTCCCTGGCTCTGCAATTCTGGGGTGTTTAGTCTCAGGCCTGCAGAACACTTACAAAACACTAAGCACTAAACTAAGTAAAAGGTTGCAAGTATGCATACTGCTAATACTTGTGGATACAGAGAACTGTATAAAAGGTATATAAAAGAAAAGACAAAATCATTCCGGCATCAGTATGTCCAGGTAAAAAAAAAAAAAACCCAAACAAAAAACATGCTCTGCCCTTTGCTACGGAAATTCCGTTAATGTTGGACCAGTGGGATAAGACAGGACTGTAGCTAGGATTTCTCCTCGTTTTTACCTTTATGACCACAAGAGACTGCTCTTCTCCATTCTTTGTGAGCTTCGTTCTCCTGTCATTTCGTTTTGAAGCTGAAATTGTTCAGTGGCTATCTTATACATAAGCCATTGCTGATTTATTCTTCCGGGTGGAAGATGAAGAATAATCACACATATTTATTTCTTGCTGTTAAGAAAGAGTATAATTGTAATAGTGACGACACTTTTAGTATTTGGTCATCTTTTAAGTAAAGACACAAGGGCTGGAAGTTCGTATGGCTGTATTTACATTCATAAACATTTATTTGAAAGGGTTTGAGACAAAACAGATCTTGAGGACCAGTTCTTTCATTTCTCTTTTCACAGAGTAGCATTTATCTGTTTAATCCTCTTGCTGTGTACAGGAGTATCACAAGAAGATGATCTAATCACTGGCAATAACAACCCGGCACCTCAAGTAATATTCACCTTAAAACAATGAAAACATCTAAGCTGATGTGAATTTTTGAAATCTTTGTGAATTTTATTAATACCATGTGCACATCTGTCTTGTTTTCTGCCCTAGCAATCCTGCACTTCTTCTAAGCCTTTCCACTCACAAATCCCTGACTTTGACACTCACCTCTTACTATTTCCTGTGCTTTTCTACTTACCCTCTCTTTCAACTCCACTCCTGGTTTGCTTTTTTTCTCTAAACCTGGCAGGTGAGGCCAGGGAATGCTCAGGAGAGGCAACATCTTCAGAAAAAGTGTGTTCCAAAGAGATTTGTTAAATTCAGTTAATCCTAAGTGTTTATTGCCAAATGCAACCCATTTTCCAAAGGAATTTCAAGACTTCCACAAGAGCAAGGCTTAGAAGTTTTACTTGCATAGAATGAGTGGCCTGGGATTTAGACAATTATGTAAAAATTGATTTAGTTAGAACAATTCAGTGCTTAAAAAAAAATTCCTAAAATAGTCAGATAATTTCCTAAAACTTGCTAAGGCTTTTGAACAGAAAGAAAAGGCTAGGTATTCTATTCTACACTTAAAATAATTTTAAACTATCTGGAATTAAAGTTTAATAATGGAAAGGGTCAGACAACCTGAACTGCAGGTGCACAACCAGATTTACCTGTAATTTAGACACTTTTCTCAAGTTTCCCTTTGCTTCTGACATCTTGCTTCCCTGATGTTTCTGTGAACATTGCTGCATGATAGATAGGCAGAGCATCCCCAAGAAAGGTGCTGCAACCTGTATGGGAAAGGTGTATAAAAACCATGAAATACAAGAAAAGAAAATCAGAATGGAAGAGCAAGGATATATTAATGAACTGATGCTGATATTAAAGATGTATTAATGATTTTTATTAGTCTATACTGGTATTTGGCAGAGCTGCAATCTGCAAGCCAGTTGTTAATTTTACAGTTAATTTTTCTGAACGTATATGGAGATGATTTAGTCTGAAAAGGGACTTCTTTGTTTTATTTCTTAAAAAGAAACTAAGAAAGAAAGCCAAAAACAAACACACAAAGTTTCCATTTCACTCATTGAAGTCTTCACTTTGCTTGCTGAAAACCAAAGGAATGTTTTAATTTATTAAATGAATATTTTAGATTGTTTTACAATATGGAGCCTCACGTGGAAGTCTTACAGAATGTTTCCCAAGACAGTACTTAGATCTTCTCTTTACAGTAATACTGAATATCTTTCAGGATTGTTTTTCTTTTTAATTCACCTACAGATAGAAATACTTGGTTTCCCATCTGTATATGGCTCGATATTATTTGGAGTATTACAAAATCTGATTTTAAATGAAAAAAGGTAACTAAAGTGTTATATCTGACAGCAGAGGGCACTAGTATCACACCAGATGTCATTTGCTCACCAGAGTTTTTCAACAGCTCGATTTCATGAATACAGAATCTTTTCAGCCTTAGAATTAGTAGAAATAACTGTTCTGGGCTGTAAATTCCCATTTCTCAGCTGAATACCAGCAGATGCCTGAAGTTTAGGCTAAATGATACCTCTTTAGTTTTCTTAATTTGGCTTGCATGTTATGGTTTGTTATGTAGTGCACTGTAAATAGTTTTCTTTTCGGCACTTATTGGTGAGATATTTTATCCCTCACAAAATAAGAGTTTGTTCCTGTGTCTGAGTGTTTTTCCACCCTGTGTAGGCTCTGAGGCTCTATGGCAGGGATGTTTACTTGCAATCTGAGATTTTTAGGGTTTTTTTGTTTGGTTTGTTTGTTTGTTTTTATCCCTCAGGAGTTTCTACAAATCTGTAAAATAAAGGATTTTGTAAATGTAGTTATACATCTAATCAGAAACAATTACATTTTATGCCAGCTCAGGCTACATTCTGCAGATGTGAGCATTAACAGCAAAGCATCAATCTCTTCTCAAACCTCAGGGGCAGAAATCTAGAAATCCCTCAGGTTTACTGACATGCTTGGTCAGGAGCTCCTAGGTGTGTGACCTATTGTGATCTTTCCCATAATCAGAGTTTCATGGTTCTAAGTTACTCTTTGCTATAAACTGAGCATTCTGTGGTTCCATGCCTTGCCATGTGTTTGGTGCTATGGAAAAGCAGGGCTGTGCTGAAAGCAGAATTGCTGCAGGCAGAATGCAGCTGAGGTTTGCAACTTGGCAAAGTTTGTGCTGAAATTCCACTGACACTTAGATCTGCTGAGATCTGTGGCAGTAGGGAATACCTACTCTGGTGTCACTTAGGGCAGGGCAGGCCCCAGGATTAGTGTTTGATCCACAAACCTCTTTGTTAAGCCCCTGGAGCAGTTTGGGCAGTGCAAAGAGGCATGGGCAGATGCCTGCTAGGCACCAGCCAGGGAGCAGCTTGGTTGCCCTACATGAGAGTGAGGATACAACCTCCCCAATAGAGAGGGGTGATCTCCTCTGGCCACGGGGCAGGTACTGTTGGGGGACTTCACAACTTCTCAGGCAAGCATGGTTGCAGTGTGGAATAAATACTCAAGAATGACAAAAAAAATGAGATGTATGGTGAAAACCGTGAAATGATTGGTAGATCCCAAAGATAGTGCTATTTTTCTTCATTGTTGTCTGCCGATTCTGAGTGCTAACAGAAAAATGCAAGAGAATTACTGCTGTTAGGAGGCATGAGGTTTTAAGTGTCTGGGAGAAAACTTGAGGAACTTTTTCTCATTAACAAAAATTGGTTATGTTGTAATCGGGAAAGACAGACCTGAAGACATGTGCAATGGATGACATCTGTGCAGTACAGAAGCTACTAATTTTGTATAAACTTGGTGCTGTTCATCTGACCTGATATGCACAGGCTGAGGTGCCTGGGTCAGGTGCATCTTTACAGGGACCAATAGCAGAGACCACAAAATCCATGTGTTAAAGCTGCTGTTCTTGTTTACCATGCAGCTGCATGTGATTTCCCAGGATTACTTGTCAGGAGCTACGGGCATCTAGCAACTTAATATTTTTTTACCATGCAGCTGAGTTCCGCTTAACTTCAGTCCTTCTAGTGAGAACAGATTTAAAAGACAGAAAAAAATTCCCATCTTGGTGGGCCACTGAGGTTTTTTAAACTTCCACCATCACTTTAAGAATGACCTTAAAACTAACCAGAATGAAATGTCTGTGGTTGTGTGTCTGTGAGTGTGAAGGAACTGGCTCTATATAACATCAGTCCTTTTGGGTTTTGATTTTTTACTTCTTAATTTCATGATTTTGTGCTTATGATAAATATTTAGTTGAAGGAATAATCCTTTAAATCACTTTCTTAATGAAGATAGTTGTTTCAAGAAGGGGGAATAAAAGGTTGTTTTTTTAGGTTTTTTATATGTTTCCAGTATTTTCAATTGTGAACTTGTAAAATAAAAATATTAAACTCTTTTTGATTTGAAAAAGCATGCTTCTCTTGATGAAAATCCACTAACAAATGTAAATGTGCTAATTTAAAATTAGGGACAGTGGAGCATTGAATTTCTGATTGGTCTTTAAAAAAAAAAAAAATATATATATATATATATACACACACTATTTATGGTTTCACTGAATTGTTTTCTTTACTATGTGCTTGCCAGATAGGAACTTGTGGGGGCAGGCAAGCTCCATGGATTTGTATGTGGTCAGGCTTAATAGTTTGTTTCAAGTGTATCATAACGGAAGAATTATTTTCTGACCCCTTCACTTGGAGGTGAATGGATTTTGAATGCCTTTCTCTAGATATTATGTACCATACATCTCAGAATTTGCATATAAAAAAAAAAGAAATAAAAGAAGAAACATCCCCCCCAAAACTGGTCAGAGATAATGAAATCTCTGTTCTTTTGTTTGTGGGCTTCATCTGTTTCTCAGGACATGGCTTGGATAGCAGATTCTAGACAAACCTTTGCTTGATATTAAATGATGGTAGTTTTGCCAAACTGCGTAAATTCAATTTAATGTTAATTAGAGCAAAAATTTTTTAAAGTTTATGCAATTTTTCAGTGTATTCATGTGTTACTTACATGTGCATATTGCTTTTTCCTCCTCCTCTCATTCCTCAAAGGGTTTTTTGCCTGTTGTAATATTTAAAGGACAGTAAATAGCATAGCACACAAAATATTTAGATTTTCTTCGGTTACAAAAAGTTATAAATATTCTTTTTGAAGATGAGATTTCATTAACTGAGGCCTGAGAATAAGTTCAAAGACAAGGGGAGAAAGGCACCTTACTTTTAAAAAACCAATTATTTTCCCCAAATTAAAAACACCTTCATAGCTGAATTTTCTTAATATTTTGATCAGCTTGTTACGCAGCCCCTATATACATTCATAGAATAGTAGATTTCTCTTTTAAAGTTTCCATATTTTTAAAAAAATCTTCCTGCATTTTGGTGCAGCTCCATCCTCTTCTTCATATTTGTCTGGAGGAGGTGGAAGGCAGAGTAGAACAGTACCCAGACATCACATACCAGCATTTTGCAGAGCCTAACTCTATTCACAAGAGCTTCACATTCCTGTAGAGGGAGGCAAACAAAAATGGAAGTCAGGGAACTGGAATTCTCTACTGAATGGATCCACTGGCATTTTTATCTTTGTGGTTTTGGGGGGGCATTTTTTGGTTGGGATTTTTTTTTATTTTATTACCTCACCATTGAGGACAGATTACAGTATTCTACAGGATGGGTATAGGTTACTGTTGATTTAAGGCAGAATTTGGACTCAAAGGTTTTAGAGGGTATTGGTCTTGTATTCCAAACCTGTCCCTGAAATAAATCTACAGAGCCTGCTTGTACTGCAGCAGGGGAAAGATTTGACTTGACTGTAGAGCTGCTGATTTTGTACCTGGAAATGTCCATCTAAAGGTAGATAAAATATCATATATGTTGAAGGCTTCTTTGCTGTAGATTAGTTTTCATCTTATCCTCTGTGATTATTAGAAGCTTAACCTGATCACAGGTAATAAAAGAAATGTCAGTGTGTGAACCACAGAGCTCCTAAATGGTACCAACTGCCTAAATGATAGCTGGCTTTTTCACCCAGTTCTGCAGGTCCGTATGCCTGGCTGCAAATGCCATTCCAGTTCTGTTTTCCAGAAGTCTGGGACAGAATTTTCCTTTTAAAATTTGAACAGCTGTTGTATCTGGCTGCCAGTAGATTCACATTTTGAACTGGGGTTTTCTCAGGGGCAGGGCTGATTCTCTCCACTGTATTTCAACTAAACCCAGCTCTGTCCTTTTGCACATGACAGAGATTTTAGCCAGCTTCTTGGGAAGAAAAATCACAAAACATTTCTACAGAAATATCTCAAGGGAGAGCAAGATCTGTCCCAGCTTACCTTGTGATGCTTGGCATTGGGTTTAGGTTCCTTTCCAAGCTCACTGTCCTCAAACCAGCATGGATTGTAAGGATGCAGGGATGTCCCCAGCCACTGCAGTGTTTGGTAGTAATGAAATTCCAGGAGAACTATCATTCACTGCACAAATGGAGTGTCAATCTTCTTGTTCTGTGGTTATAGTACAGAAGCATGATATCTTTTACTGGAGATGATAGTTGCTGTAGCAGGATAGATCGCATTCAGAATTTCACTCTTCAGTGATGACATAGGAGAGAGGCCCCTGCAGCAATTAAGTGGCTGCTTCTCATGTGGCCTCCCTGTAGATGCACATCCTCAGGAAAGTTCTAATGATTATTTTTACTTGATTGACTTGGATTTGACTTGATTGCTTATAATTTAAGTATTTTTTCTTTAAAAGGAAATACAACTGAAAGTTGTTTTAATTAATGCACCTTAAGTTACAGAAACAAATGTTATGTCAAAAATTTCAAGTTTAGATAAAACTGCTTGGAGTGTAACTAAAACAAAAATATGCTCTCCTAGTGGTCTTAGGCTTAGAAAATTCTGATTCAGGCAGCCCAATATTTGGTGCAATTTGGTTTTGAACTTTTAATTTTACTTAATAAAAAGGTCTAGAGATTATTTTTTTCCTCTTGTTGATAGGCAATGTAACTCATTTGTTTTGACCATATTCTAAAATGTATATGTACGCCTATTAAGTATTTTGTATCTTTTCCTTAAGTTTTATTAAAAATTTGTTGAAGAGCTCTGAATTTCTCCTGAATTACAGAGCCATTGTGCTTAAATAAAGAGTGGAGGTCAGAATCTACCTTACTGGATAGGCGTTAAATTTTCCCAAACTCAAAAGCTTTTCATGACAAAATTTGACTTAGGAACACTAAGTCTAAGTAACTGACACATTTGATAGGACTCACAGAGATAGAATTACTGAGGTAGATTTTGATTCTTGCAGTTATAACTTCTGTCCAGTCACATATATTTAATCTGTGTTTATTTGCAGTATTCAAGTGTAGATGGATTAATTTCTTTGGCTTGCTGTTTCTGTTTGCACTGTTCACGCTGTTTTTTCACATAACTGTCTTCTTGCTAGCTCGATATTTCTCCTGATGGGCAGGATGAGAATTCGTGCCATAGATTTTATCTGTATGGAGAAGGCAAACTGCTTTAATGACATTGGTAAAATTAAACCAGTCATAAAAAAGCCTATATTTATAACAGTACTTCTTTTGAGGTTGGGGTTACTCTGTGCCAGTTTTTCCCAGTGCACTTCATGGGTGTTGTAGTTCAAACAATACAGAAGAGGCTTGCTGGCAAGGACATGGGTAATATATTCCACTGTGATCTTCTAAGAGCTGGAGCTTTCTGCAAAGCTCTAGGTCTTGGTTGCTCTCCAGCAGCCCTGGCTGGAGAGACACCTGCTTCATACCCTTGCAGCTGAGCCTCTAGGAAGTCTCATGGGAAGGGTCCCTAACTCCCTGCAGTGAAAGCCATCTGAATTAGCTCACATCTCATCCAGCAGCAGTTTCATCTAAAGTGGACTGTCTTTGCCCAAAAAGCCAGGGCAGACAGGAAATCTGGCAGGGTCTGGCTGTAAAATGATCTGCTAATCCCAATAAATAAGCTAGCATGGCTTTTAGGTTTTTGACCCAGCCCCAGCTGTATCTGCAACTGGATGTTTGACTGCTTATTCCATTTTTCTGTAAGCTTAGTGGATATGATGAGATAGCTGAAAGTAATTTTCCATGCTGAAAAAATTTAATTGAAATGACTACATCCCATTGATTCATTCTGTATATCCCTGAAAGAGTACATGACGTGTTACTGCTTGATAACTCCATTTGCCCAGTAAACATTACTTCAGTAATAAGAAGTCAATAATCTGTGAAGTGCTAAATATGTATCTAACTTTAAAACCTGCCCTTACTAGCTAAAATAAAACCTGAAAGGCAGCTCACAGTTTTCATGCATTGGGCAAGATATGATGACTTTGAGTTACAACAGTCATTTTGGATTCTTCTAGACTTTTAAATTATTGGCAGCCCATAGGGCTTAAGATTTTGGAATCCAAAGCATTAGCTCCATGTAATATAGGCATGTGTAAAATACAAAAAATTATGCAAGAGCTTTTTGTCTTGCTTTACAGTGTGTAATTTATGCATGACTGAAAATATGTAGGGTTTTTTTTACATGTGTGTTATAGTCTATTTAGCGATTTTTAGGTGATTTAATTGCACCTCCTTAACGTTCAGGTTTTTTGCAATTTTTATTACTGTAGCATCTTTTCATGACTGGGACAGATTTCTGGTGGTGACTTACATAGAACTCTAATGTTCTTTTCATTAGATTACATAGTAGCTCAATAAATTAAGGATATGCAGTAGTTAAATTACAGCTTTTAATCTTTTGTAGGGCAAATGAAGTGCAGATTGTACTTGAAATTTCTTTGCTATTGAGAAGGTCAGGTTTATATTGGTGATGTCAAACTTGATCCAGCAAGTCTGTTGCTTAACATGTTACTTGGATAGGAATGAGTTTCATTATTGGAGGATAACATTTGTAGCCTACTTATAGGTGTCCCAAAGCTGTCATGACAATAACAGCAAAACACAAAAACAAACCCCAGAATTTCGGTCTACTAGTAGAAATGGACAAATGTTTGCCAAAGCACAAAGATAAAAAGAGCTAGAAATCAATTTAAGGAAAAACCACCAGCATTGTATGCAATATAATTTGTAAATCTTCATGAAAATTATATCCATTAATCTATACTGGATATAATAAAATATATCAAATAAAATATACTGGAGTTCTTAATGTGTGGTGGAATAGTGGGAATGTGATTTAAATGACTTGCACTGAAAGTATCTTAAATTATTTGCTTCGTATTCTTTCAAATATATAGCAGTAGCTGAGTTTTGGATACTTCTCATTGGAGTTAGAGTGTGGGGGGTTTTGTGGTTTTGTTTTTTGGGGTTTTTTTTTTGTTTGGTTGGTTTTTTTAAAATTCAAGAATCCTCCAGATACATGTTCATTCTAGCACTGAGTTTTGTAAATTTAAAAAAATAGGCTTTGGAATTAAAAAAAAAATCACATTTGCATATTTAAAGAGTTATCAAGAGAAAAACAAATCTGCTAGTTCTTGCTTCCATTGATTACACAGAGGTTGAAAATTCCCAAGTCATTGTTATATCTCATTAAGTGGAATGATGGAAGTTGTATGCATCATCATCATCTCTTTGAATATAGTGCTGTTAAATAAAAGACAAAAATATTTCTTCATTAAGAATTTTAGCTGACTACCTCTTCACAAATGTTGGGGTTTTTTTTTAATGTAGTATTTTTCCTTCTTTTTAATTCTTGTGTAAATGTACCGATGGGAACATTTTGCATGTAAAACTTCAGGTTTATTTAGAGTAGGGGTAAATGATGAGTCTTTGTGCTCGTTGATACTTATAGCATAAGTTTATCAATTAATAATTCACTGTAAATCTCACCTAAAGAGTTCCCATTCTTCTTGTCCTGAGTTCTTAGGAAGAAATATCCATATATGTACTACTATGATTTCTTGATTGGTCCAGGGAAAGTTTTTGCAGAGAACCGGGTGGGTGATTGCTTTCCTTTTTAGCCCACAGAACAGTGGTTTAGATTTAAAAGGACAAAGAAAATGAGTAAGTGAGTAATTGAAGATGGGAGAAAGAAATTGCTGTCCCCGATGTTAGCCTTGTAGACAGATTGTTCCTTTTTCTGTAAAAAAAGTATGACCAGTTTTGAGAGGGTTCATTTTACAATGACACCATTAAAATTCTTGTGACATTTGGAAGTTGTTCTGTCATCAGTTCTTTTACAGTCTGACTCTTCCTTGGAAACTTCTGATGTGTTTTTGTCATGCCACTTTTAGAAGTGAGGCATGCAGAATAGGGATTCCCCTGAGCCACTTTGGGATAGGGAAAACAACTATTACTGGGCCTAGGACCTACTCCAAGGTGCTTTTAGGACAGACTAGCATGATTTAGCAACTGATTTATGTGGCTGCACACAGCACCAGTACAAAATATGTGCTAAGCTGTCAGTAATTGTCAAGACAGAATTAAAAGTGTATGTTAATGGCCTAGAAATACAGGCAAATAGAGTTCCTGTGCTTTGGCATATTCACGTGGAAGATACTGTTGTTAGGAATAATATTAGGAAGGAGTGGTCCTTATTCCATAGCAATTACAGAGTACACCATTGCGGTGAACAGGCATCTCAGTGTGAGAACATGTTCCTTCCACTCAAATCTATACATCCCTTGGGAATTGCTGCGGAAGCCAGGAGTGAGACAGTGAAGCCATTCAGGATAGAGAAGAAAGCTTTACACAGCTAGAACTGCATTAGAATGCTAGGTTCTCTGAATGTAATTATTGCACTGGGATTTGGCCAGAATAGCTGTCATATTGTGAAACATGCTGCGTGATTTTTTTTTTTTAAGTTTTTTTTAATGGCATAAGCAGATACGATTTTGGGTTTCATCTTATCAAAACCAATGAGTTTTTGTTTCTGCAGTAGCTGGCTAACAAATTCTTGAATGTTCTGGTAGGTTAACATGTATGGCATAAAAGCATAAGCTGTTAAATATGGCTTAGATGCTGAAGCTGAAAAATGCAAAGATATTAATCAGCCTAGTGGAAAAAAACCAAAAATTATCTGAAAAATTGGAAGTAACAAATCTGTTTCATTTATATTTCTTACTTTTCATTTTTCATAATGTGAAAAATGCCATAGATTTTGTACTAAACGGGTGTAACAAATATGCCTGAAGCGCTGTGTTCCATATATTTAATAAATTATATTGTAGGTGGGGTGTTTGCCTACTTCTGAATTATTCACTACAGCATTTTAGATAATTTAGCTTTGTATCTCATTTCTAAACCCACTCCCAATAACTTAATATTTCAACCACAAATATCCATCATGTTAAGAAAAGGATGAGTTTAGGGGGAGGGAGAAAGAAGGAAGGGAACAAAGTGTCTGACATTCCTTTTGAATTTGAAGAATAATTGAAGGTAATGTATTGTCTCACACATGCCAGAAATGTCTCGTGGATCCTCAGCTATTATCTGCTGGTGTATTTCTAGTTATTTAAATCAACAGAGCTGAAGATCAAGCCCTAGTTATCCTGGGGTCCTATGAGACTTTTGAAAAACAGAAAAAAAAAAAATGAAAATAGCTGGGTTTATAGGCTTGACTTGGAGATAAAGTAAAAGTGTTGGAGAGATGGCGTTTTTGATTGAACATAGAACTAGTAGTGATGGTAAGAGACAAAATGAGTCATCCTTACTAAATGTCGTGAGATTCCTCATGTCCTTGGTGGTTTTTTTGTTGACTTAGAATGGGATAAAGGAAAGAAGAGTTTGAGCAAAGGTCAGCCTTTTTATGTGTGTCCTGCTTTTATTTTAGCATTGTAAATGCTGGTGAAACAAGTAGTAGTATTTTAATAGCTGGAGAAATGTAGCTGGGTCTTGAAACTCTCTGTGCTTGTCAGATATTTATCCAACTGTACCCTGCCTGTGCTATAGCATGGGAGCCAAGAGTGCATGTTCAGCCTTGTGCTGTCATTCTACTTGCACAAGTTCTTGTAAAACTGGTGATGTAAGGTTCCCTGCTGGCTGATGCTTCCTATGGTTCCCATTAGCTTTCCCAAGGAAATGGACTTCATGACAGTAAAGTATTAAGCAGTGTTCCTCAGGACTTCTACTCCAATGCCATAATGGAGGTAGTTTCAAATGCATAGAAGGATCTGTAAGATATTCATACTGGGTTGGGCAGGCATTTGTGTCTGTCAGACTCAGCTTCTCTGAAAATGCCCTTTTTGAAATGTTTGAGAATTGTGGGAAGGCAGGTTTTCTCATCTGAGAAGCTGAAGTCCGTAGGGCTTGTAATGTCTTTGAAGCAGTTTTGTACTGGTTTTAAATGTTCTGACTGATAAACGTATCAATGTGGAAGATGAAAGGTTGAGTTGGGGAAATAGCCATGAAGGGCTATTGTTTGTCATTCAGATGAGCAGATGAAAGTGAAAAAAAAAAAAGTTTAAACTGGAGGTTTTGGAACTTACAACTCAGTAAGACATTGGTTTCCCTTCCTAAACTACAACTATCTTTCTGAAATACTTATTATATTGTTCTTTCTATATAAAATTTAGTGTTCCAGGCATCCTCTTGATTCCCTAATTAGCCTGTGATTGTTTGCTTGTACACCAGTAGTCCTAATGTTTAGATGTACAACCAGCAGATTCTGCATGCCATCTTGAGACTAATATATTTGTCTACTTTTGAAGTTGTAGCAGGCATCTTAATGTATAAATTTTGCTTTCTACTATTTTCAATCTTTTATGTGACTGTGAATTATTGACTGGTTGAAACCAACATATGATACATCTGAAGATAAAATGGGCAAAAAAGTGGAATCACTCATTTCTACCACTTTATGGCCTGCCAGACTCAACAGAAGGAAAAGTAGTAAAACCCATGCTTTCATCAGTGAGGTGGGAGGATCAGACCCTGAGCACACTGCAGAAGCAGAGTAATGGAAGAAATCTGTGCTGATCTTTGCCAGTACATTTGCCAGTAGTAAATGCACTTTTAAAATCCCTTGCAATCCCCATTGCAAAGCAGCTAGGGAAATCTTTCTGTATCAGAATGATGAGTAGAGGAGGAGAAATTGCAAAGGTGGTGCTGATAAGAGCATAGCAGAAGGGAGGCATTTTTCGATGGAGACATATTCTTGGGACTTCAGAGCAGCTTCTTTGGTATATTTTCATGTCTAAACCATGAAGCTTATTCAAATGTACATTTCACTCCATCCAGTCAAAAAACCAGCTAGGTTAATGCATATTTTGGGCACCTGTAGGTTTTCATGTAATGTGTGAAACTGTATGTCTGAAATATGTATGTGCATGTGGAAGTCAATGAATTCTGGTTATATATGGTATGTTTACTCATTAATTTCATAGGTGAAATTCATAGGTTCAGAGCATAACAAAAAATGTACCTGAGTTCCACAGGATGAATCTGAATATTTTCATATAAAATTTTATTTGAGGCCCTTTATGTTCAGGAGTCCACAAGATCCAATAGACTTAATGCAGTTATTTAGTCTTGAAGGGTTTTTTTTTCCTTTTCGTGGTTTATTTGAAATTGTTCCATAGCAGTTGTATAAATAGGTGTTCTGGTGTCTGTTTGCTCATATTATATTATCGTATCTGTATTTTCATGTAGTTTTAGTCTGTAGTCCACCAAGGAGTCTATCTGCCATGTAAGACATGGGCATCTGTGCTTCTAAAGCATGCAGCCTTTGGGAAACTCCATTCCATAGCTGCAGAAGTGGATTACTGACGTGCCAACCTCATAGTGTCTGCATTTGGTTTTAGAGTTCTTTGAGGCGCAGGCCATTTCCTTGTTAAGGGTTTTATACTCAGCAAAAATAGCTCTGTTGCTGGATGGTTTTTTTTGTCACAGCACGCTAACATGGTGCTCACCAACACTGGGGAACTGATAGCTTTTGTAAAGATGCTCACTGAGTGATCCTGCTCTTTTTTTGCAGAATCATGTAAACCCAGCAATGGATTTCACGCAGACCCCTCCTGGAATGCTGGCCCTGGACAACATGCTGTACTTTGCTAAACATCACCAGGATGCCTATATTCGGGTAAGGCTTCGTCTTGTCGTGGAGATCTTTGCAGTTGCCTGTTCTCAATGATTATGTCCTGTTTGCAGTTGACTTTGAAGAGGAGGTTCAAAATCCTGATTAACAACAAGGAAGACAAACTGCATGTCACTAAAACATGACATAAGTCTGTAAAAGCTCTGAGAGAAAGTTGTAGATGTGTCTTGTCTGCCATTGCAGAGTCAAATATTCTGGATATTACTTTAAGCAGATATTCCTTTTTAGGCCTGCAAAAAGAAGAGAAATGAACCTTTGGATTTGTCAGATGCATAATGAATGACCATAAACTTGTAAATGAGTAATTATGCAAAATTCCCTGACCTGCTCCAAGTCAGCCAAAAACTGACAGTGGTTTTTTGTGGAAAAAAGGAGGCTTTGAAGATCAAATGCCTTCAGAGGTGACCAAGTAGTCAGGGTCCTGAGAGTTAAGATGCTTCCACTAAAACTACTGCTGTTGGAGAGATCATGCTTGGAGTTAAATATATACAAAGCATTATGATTCACTTGTATAACCTGTTCCTGCCCCCTGCCCACTTCACTTCTTACATTATTTCAAGGTTGTTTCAAAGGTAGTTAAAGCAGGTTACGTGTTGCATCCCTGCAAGAAGAGTTATACAGCTTAATAATACCTGCGTCTGAAGAGAATGACTTTTCCTGAACTTTATTGATGTAAAGTATTTGCAAAGCAGAAACCTAGCAGGCACAGATGGGAATACAGGTCAGTCCAGAAAGTCAGTGTCTGGATTTTGAACGGACTGTTTAACTCCTCAAGAAATCATGCAAATGCAGACCTGCTTAAAGAAGACTGTGTATAGCAAGGGAACAGTACACACACCAATAATTTCCCCTAAAAGTCAAGAGAGAGCTTTTAATATACATTATCATCTGTTTTCTGTTCAAAGTAAATTGGTGTCAAAGCTCTAACAGGTTTGCAAAGGGCTGCTGATATCCATGGACATAATAATAGTACTAGGTGATGACATTGTAGGATTTGCTCTTTAAACGGATCTTTCTCCTCCATCTGAATCAAGCAATAACTCATAAAAAAGACCCTGTGGTTGCATGTAACACACAGTATTTATCAATCCCTATAAATCCCTGGGATGAAGGGGTATCTCAAGTAATGAACAAAGAACATGTTTTCTGAATAAACTATGCGAATTTTTGGTTTTGTTTATAAATTGGTTGCTGTTTCTCATTAAAATTTAGTAAGATCTGGGCTGTACCACTTCATACTTCTGAAAACTCCAAGTTTAGAGAATTAGAGGTAGCCAGTCCTTCCAAATGGGTCAGACATATTTTAAAGAAGCTTGAAATTTTGAAAGAGGACAAAAATTCTGTTGAAACAAGCTTTCATTGACATATCTCGATTTTTTTCTTATTTTTTCTTGTTCATGTTTCAAATGTCTTAAAAATTGGATTCAGTGAAGCATGTAATTAGCCACTTTTTCGAAAGGATTTTGCTGCTGGCTCAGTCCTGTTTCTATAATGCAGTATTTTTGCTGCTGCATTACTGAGAATTTTTGTTGTTTTGAGCTGCCTGTTTTTATTCCTGCATGGTTCCTGTTAGGCGAGTGCCTGAGTGCCTCATGTATTTCCCTCCTGAGAAAGAGTACACATCCACTAGAAGTGCCTTACGGAGGCACTCTCAGATTCAATTGCTTGCCTAAAGCTGCTTTGGGGACTGTAAATGTGCTTTGGGAGTATGTTAGTCTATCCACCACTCTGAGGAGTTCTACTTAGTGTTTATACAGCATTGCTGGCACAGTAGGGACCCCTCTGAGATGATGGTGTTGTGCAACTCCTTCAGCATTTGATAGTCTTTGATTGCAAAAGGCACCTACTTTCTATCTCTTCATCTCCTTCCCTTACTAGCTGGAGTACAGGAGTTTCCTGTGGACCCTGCCATGCCTGTTCTTTTTCTGCATTCTTTATTTCACATCTAACATTACCTTTTCTTCATGACCTTTGGCTCACAAAACTCCCACAAAGCCAATTTGCTCTACTTGTACAGCCTGTTGACCTTGCTTATTTTTTCAGATTTATTTCTACTCCTGTATCCTAATAAAATTCCTCCTGTGGTCAGGCTGAAGTTTCCACAAGAAATTGTTAGCTGTACAGTCAGCTGTACACTTGCAACCTGAAAAACTTGTTTGACAGGAGTTCTTCTCCTTTCATTGTTGATACTAGGAAATAGTTTGGTTCCTAGGAGGAGAGATTACTTTCAACTTGGCTCTCTGCAATGCAATTGATTACTGTGCCATGGGTTAATTCCTAAGCCCCAGATACTATCTCTGCTATGCAGTAATTAGAAATTGAGGCTGAAAATCAGAGCTGGTATGAAACGAACTGGGAATAATCTGAAGTTTTCCCTGATAGAATGTGGTCTGTTAAACAGAGACACTATCAGGAATTCATAATGGTTTCAGTGAGTGTATTGGCAGTGCTGCATTTTAATGGGCAGCACAATTCCCTGCAGTCTGACCTGTGACTCTTAGGATGACCCTTAGTTCTTGTATTAATGAAAATAATGGATAAGCAGAAGTTAGAAGAGAATACAGTCAATAAGTAATCTCTTCCCATTTCAGTCCTCGTTCTGCCTCGCATAAGAGATTATGCTTAGAAGTAATTTGCATAATAAATGGATTAGTTAGGTAGGAAGGATGTCTGAAACTGAAGTGCCCTTTTGGGGGCTGGCAGTGGGGCTTCAAAGACCCGGAGAAAACTTAAGTATTTTAGTGCACTAAAGTAGGAAGAGTAAATACAATTACAATTTGTTAAAGAACATGGGTGTGAAGGCCCTGGAGCAGATGGGTAACTCTGCATCTTGAAAGCAAAAGGCATTTCAGGGTAAAAATATGGGTGTCACACAGTGAAGGAGGAAAAAAAAAAGGTAACCGTGTTTTTTCCCCATTTTATAAATTTTTACCTACTTCCCCATAGTCCACTTCTTTCATTCACCTTTTTCCTGCTGTATACTTCTTTCTGAAATTGCAGTAATATGTTTTCTTTACTTGCTGTCTTCTTTCAGATAAACACAGTGTTTATACAGACTTTGAGTTAACAGATTTTGAATCTCAGGGTTTTGTTTGCCATACATGATGACTGAAACCTCTATAGGAAGGTTGTTTACTGAACAGGAAAAAAATAAACATGTTCTCTTTGACTGTGTGGTGTTGTTAGCTATCATTTAGTTTTTTTAAAAGTGTCCTATTGAATTAGTTTCCTGTTGAGTTATCATTTCTTTCTCTTTAATTAATTGTCTGGTGCTATCAGTGACTAATATACACTGGGAGTTTTTTTCATTTGTTGCATTTAAATAATCAAGATCAGAGGCTTGGCTTTTAAAAGGTGATGACATAGTATATGGAATGCATTGATGGAAGTAATGTTGAATCTCTGCAAGAAATTTTAAAATTTTCCACAGGAAATAATTGGCAGCTTCCCAAGCTCCATAATTATAGGACAGCCAGAGTGTATAATTAAATTTAACAGAGAAGAAAATGATTGGAATAAAGCTTTGTGACAGATAATTTTTTTTGTTCTTTTGTAGCAGACAAGTCATGTGTTCCTCCACTTTCAATTTATTCCTTTCCAAAACTACTTCAGCTTCACATTCTACTAATTTTAAAAATAAAATTATAAGTTACTATTGAAGACAGACTTTATTCAGTACAGACATCTTGAAATTTTTCTTACTGCTAACTTGTAGCAGTGTGCCTTTTAATTTTTCTGAGTGTAAAGAGGCTCTGAGGAAAAAGAGCCATTTCTCATTCTAATAAATTTGGTTTTGATGACTGACAAATTGGTGGTCTGTCTATATTTTTCTTCTGTGTTTCTGACCAGCTGTATTCTAGCAGTATTCACTGCTGCTTTGGGGTCAGATTCTGCCTTGAGAAGACACATACTGTGTCTCATTATTTTGTTTAAGCACAAGGGATTGGTTCTTCAGGCAGAAAATGCAAATAAAATTAGCAGCTTTGGGTCTGACCTTATTTTGGGTTCTGTCCAGCCTGGCTGCTTAAGTTTATGTCTAGTTCTTTGCCCTTGATTAGATTAGTGGGCTCTTCATCTGTAGGAAAAAATATCATCTTACTGTAGCCTGAAATTCAAGTCTCATATGCAGAAGAGAAAGTTTATCCCTTTTCCTACTGACTTTATCTATTTTGTTCAATTTTTTTTTTTTGATAGTGCATGTAAGTTTATCTGTATAAAATATTATCACAAGAGTGAGAAAGCAGTGTCAAAATCCTTTGGTATGTTTTATAATGGATCCAATGCTACTACATTATTGTGTAAGATACTTAGTGGTATGGTCTTAGATTTCCAGTTTTTGCATTTAAAACAAATTTTAAAAGTTAGTACAATGTTCCAGTTAAAAAACCCCAATATGTGGACTTTGGTTGCACCAAGGATTACTTTGATTACCAGAAAATTAGTTTATGGTCTTTATGGTCTGTAGTAGAAAACCCCCCTTCCTCTGAATTTGCTGAGCTCCTAATTTGGTTATTCACACAGTTGTAATGCAGGGACACTTCTTCCCCAGCAGCTACATTTGGGGAGATTGAGGAGGGAGCTCTTTTGCATTTAAGCTTTCAGAAGTCGGAGAGGAGGAGCAGGTGCTGTTTGCAAGTGCCAGTGATGCAGGCAGGAAGATTGCTGGCATCCTGCAGAGACCTTTCAGAACTTAAATGGGTTGAAGTCACAGTCAGACTGTCTGCCATAGACTTTCTAACCCATGCAGTTGTTGTATAGGAGGCTGCCTACACATCCTTCCGTCAATTCACAAAGTCTCCTCGTGCCTACTCACTCTATCCTGATCAGATATGAGGAGTCCAACATGTAATTTCAGCATTTTCTGAAATAAAATTGAGCTTGACTTCTGCCATGCTTTCCTCCACTCCCAGAAATGGTGGGAAAAGGCAAGTCATTTATTTTTGTTCTATAGAAGGTAGAGAGAAAAGTGAATTTTTTACTTGAGTCTTCCTGGTGAGTCTCGTGAAGGAATGCAGTTTCCAAGAGACCTAATTGCCTAAGCCAGATTCCCAGTTAATTAATGTGTTTGTGTCTTTTCTCTGCCAAGCTTTCCATTCTCTGTTCTTACCTCCACTCACATATCTAAGTGTCTTTCTGCCTGCCTTTTGTTCCTTCCCAAACATCACACAATGTTTCTCCTTTACATGACAGCCCTGAGGGCCTCCATCACTGAGGGGGATTGAGATGGTTCCCTCTGCAGTTCAAGAAGCAAAATCCTGGAGTGGCTCTTTGCAGCATAAACGCAAAGTTAGCACTGAGGAAGAGAATCGTGAGGGAGCCATGGCGCTCTCTTCGCAGCCCTGGGTGGAATTGTGCAGTGGGATTCATATGGCATCTTACAGTCCTGCATGTGTCCAGATTGCTGTCTACCATTCACAGCACACCTAAACTTTCCCAGGTTTATGGGACCTGTTGTCTAAACGATGATCTGATCCAAAGGGCCCAGAAATTGTTACAAGTCTAGCAACTGCCTCCAAAAATTTTGAATCACACATTTTGGGTTGCAGCAGTAGCATACAAAGATTAAGCTAGTTTTTGTGGAGCCACAGTCCCTCCGCCTGCAAAGCTGAGATGTGTAAGCATGAGGAGAGAAAACTAGCTCTGGATCGTCACAGGTTTCCCTTTGCTCTGTGTCCAGAGCATTTGTGATGTGGCTCTGGCTGCCAGGCTCATTGATGTGCTATAAAAGTTGATGTTTGTCTCATATAGCCATACCACAATAACAATAGGGCACCCATTTGGCCTGTTTTGCAAAAGAAAATGCAAAAACTTGCTATATTCTGCACATACTGCAGTTGTCTACTTCTGCCTCTGCCACTGGTGAGCAAGGAGACAATTTCAGGAAAAGCATTTCCTTCTTATATTTGTGAGGGCCCCTCTCATGGAGGGAGAGGAATACCTGGCTGATAGTTTTCAAACTGACCAGTTCAACACCAAATCCCTTTCGCATATTCTTGAAAGTGAAGAGCACATCCGGGTTCTGCTTCTGAAGATGACAGGGCAATGCAGCCTTCTCATCTTGGACCTTACGACCACATTTTACAATTTTTGGTTGGTTCTTCATAGAGTGGCAAAGAAAGGAGGAAGATATAAGACCACTGCATATTTATCTTTAGATGGAAAATAAAAATTACAGCCATGCTTCATGCTGTAATTCTGTAATGTCTCACTCATGCTTCAAGTTTGTGTGAGAACTAAAATTTATTGCTAGGTGGGCACCTGCAGAACCATGCATATTTAGCTTGAGATAGTTTGGCACTGCATTTGTTTTAAAAGTATAACCTCATCATAATTTTCCCAGAAAAATCCCAACTTTTGGAAATGCTAAGCCGTCTCATGTCAGTGGCTCTTTCTTCTTATTTTTTAATATCTTTAGAAGGTCTCAACTTTTCTTTCAGATCTTTGTTTAAATTGCAGTTCTAGTGTCTTCCTGAGGCAGGCAGAAATAACTGTTGTTTTATTTAGCTTTGCCATGAGAGATTTCTATAATGACTGAGTAATGTAAGATAAGAGAGAGAGGAAGCATGGGAAATTAAAAATACAACATCAGAGGGGACACTGCAGAGTGAAGGATGTTGGAAGAAGACTGATGCTGAAATTGAACAAATGACCAGCTACCTTAGGAAGAAAGCAAAGTTGGTGATGAGGATGAATGGAAACAGTCTGTCTGCAGTAGTCTCTTACCCTTCTCAGGAAGAATATCCTAAAGTCTTGATTCTTAGGGTCACCTAAAGCACCTAAATGAAGAGAGAATGTTTAAGCCTACCTTATGTGATAAGGAGGCTTAGGAAAAAGAAAAGCAGTATCAAGAAAATGAAGAGAATCCCTACAATTTCTGGATATTTAAACGCAACTTGACCTTTCAATTTGGATCTAAGGAGGTTTTTATGATCTCTACTAACTAGCTCTCTGAACCTCTTGATATTAACCTGCAGCAGATTGCTAAAAAGCTTGTTCTCTGTTAAGACAGTATCATTTTACAAAATTGGTCTATAGAAATGCTCCTTCTTAGTAGTGCAGCAATATTCATTGAATTGCCTGCTCTGGGACTTATTAGAAGTATTAATGCAGCTACAGTGGATCTTGTCTCTGAGTTCTGTATTTATTTCCTAATCACAATGAATTTCTGTTTCATTGCCAAGCTCTGATTTTGGCTCAGGAATCTGAGAATTACATCTGCAGTTGCCATGGGCAATATGCTTTGAGACAATTTCATCTCTAATGTGAAGGATTAAGGGACTGGCTAAGGCAATATTTCTTCACAGTGAAGGAGAAATTTTTCTGTCTGGTGGTTTCAGCCTCCTGGGTTTTGATGAGGAAGATTTTGAAGATACCTGTCTTCAAAATTTTGCCTTTTGTCAGTCATTAACTCTTAGTTGCAGTATAAGCTTCACTACTGAAGCTGATGCAGACTTTAAAACCTATGGTAGTCAACTGTGGAAAATCCTTCACTTAGTCCACTGCTTTCTTGAGGGTCTATTTTGAGCTTCTGAGGTAGTGACAGACTTAATGAATAATTCAATGGAAAATCATAAAGGCACACTGCCATAAGTTTAGAAAATCTTTTTGATTTTGAGGTTGGTGTCTCGTTAGGATTTTTTTTTTTGCTACTGGGGAATTTACATTATTCCTCTGTGATCTTGGCACAATACTTAAATTTATTTGATTTTAAATTAAAAAAATAACTTTTCATGTTTTTATTTGCTTATTTTGTATAATTACATTTTATATATTTATTTTCTTCCTTATAAGTTTGGGGTTTTTTTAAAATTAGATTTAAAAACAAATTTTAAAGTTTATTTTATGGCCAGGCTGCTGGTAGGTATCTTGTTAAACTTCATGCAGTTTTCCTCATCCCATCCATCCAGTCTGTCAAGATCCTTCTGCAGAGCCTCCAGTAGATCAGCACTCCCATCCACCTTGGCACCATCTGTGAACTGACTAAAGGGGCACTTGGACTCCCATCCAAATTTCTGACAGAGATGTTAAACAAGGCTAGGCTCAATGCTAAGCCTTCGTGTACACCCCTTGTGACTGGACACCTGCTGGATTTAGTTCCATAGATAGATGAATGTGTATAGTAACCAATTTAAAATAATAAAAACTGTACAGGACTGTATTCTACTACAAACATTGTCAAGTTCCATGCCTTAACAGGCTACAGAGCTGCGTCTGTAGAGCTGTCAAGAAAATGGATAATACTGATTTCTTAAAAATTTCATCTCCTTATATTTTTAAAAAACATTTTTAAACCTCTTCTTTTCTCCTCTCTGCTAGTCAATTCATCTCATTCTTCATTTTCTTCTCATTCTATGCTACTCTCACCCACTTTATCTTTTATTCCTTTCTTTTTGTGAGCTGTTCATGTTTATTTTTTAAAGAACATCACTCAGACTTTTCCTGTCTGCACTCTCATTTCTTTTTCTACTGAGATTTTTATCTGGACTTTTTTGCTTTTCCTGAAAGAAAAAAAAAATACGTTGTTGTTAAGCATTACACATTATGGTGGATTTTTTTTCTTCCTTGTGTTAATGGAAAGTGTTGATCAAAGACACAAGAGGAAGAGAAGAGACTCTGCAGAATTTAATACTCCTGTATTGTAAGCTCATTTTGGTTTTTGACTGTAAAATATCTAGCATATTATAAGCTACATTTCCATGATTGACCTACCCAATTATATAACTTCACAAGGACTGAAGAAAGGAAAAATAGAATAAGGGGCATCCAAGTAGACCAGTTTCAAGACAGTACTGAAGGAAGATGGGATATGGACCAGCAGAGTGCCCAGGTGGCCAAAAAGGACAATAACATCCCGGCAGTATCAGCAATAGCATGGCTAGGGCAGTGATTGTCCCCCTGTACTCAACAGTGGTGAGGCCACACCTTGAATCCTGTGCTGAGTTTTGAGCCACTCACTACAAAAAAGACATTGAGGTGCTGGAGCATGTCCAGAGAAGGGCAAAGGAGCTGGGGAAGGGTCTGGAGCACAAGTTCCATGAGGAGCAGCTGAGGCAGCTGGAGATGTTTAACATGGAGAAAAGGACACTCAGGAGTGACCTTGTCACTCTCTGCAACTTCCTGGAAGGAGGTTGTAGCAAGGTGGTTGTTCTCCTCTCCCAAGGAAGAAACAACTGGACAAGAAGAAATGGCCTTAAGTTGTGCTAAGGGAGGTTTAGGTTGTATGCTAGAAAAAAATTCTTCTTGGAAAGGGTTGTCAACAGTTGGAACAGGCTGCTCTGGGGAGTGGGGAGTGGTTGAGTCACCATCCCTCATGACAGTTAAAAGACATGTAGATGGGGCACCTAGAGACATGTCTTAATTAGTGGTGGACTTAGCAATGCTGGGTTAATGGTTGGACTGGATGATCTTAAAGGTCTTTTCCAACCTAAATGATTCTGTGATTCTGTGGTGCCAGGAATTCTACTGCAATGTCCTCAGTCTCTGCTTTTGAATATTTGTTTTCCCCAAGCAAAATCTAACTACTGTAGCTGCTGAATGTGAAATGTCTGGTGGATCTGCAACTCACTGTAGATTTGTGATGAGGAGGAGGAGGAAGATGATAGGGTGGAGCACTTAATGAGCATTAATGATAGACCTACACTTAAAGGAAGGTTGTGTGGGCTTGCAACTTCCTCACTTCTTTCCTTCCAGTAGTAAAATAACTGTTGTGATAAAAACATGACTCAAGCCAGGAGTATGCTTTATAGATAGAAAAAAAGTATTTTCTGTCTTGAGCTGTGTATTGTATTTCTTTCCCTGGTATTGTTTTCTCCAGTTTATCAAGGGAATGTGTCCATTCCCTGCATATTTCTCCTCCGTAACCAGAGTGATAAAGGAAATAGCATTAAAACCATGCCCTTATCAGCTCTATTTATAGCATTTTACTCTGGAACAGGATATGAGTCGTGAAGTCGTGAAAAGAGTATTACAAATATAATAATGAATGTTGTAAATCTGTTGCCAAGACTAGGAATGATTTCTCTTTGGATATTTATAAGAACCTACTTTTTTTCTTTCCCTTTTTACTATTGCTGTTTCTTGCAGAAGATCCATATCTGTCAAATTTGCCTGCAGATATTTAGGTGCAGTAAAGGGCTGTCCATCTTCCTTTCTTCAAGAAATGTAACATGGCAGCCCTGCGTTATTTTGTACAGCAAAGGCTGAAAATACTGATGCTTGTAGAGTGTGTGTCTGAGGATCATTTCAAGACTGCTTTACTTATTGATTACTCAAATTGCCATTTAATTTGCTGTATAGCAATACACAGTGCCTTAACTATTTCTCATACACAGTGCCTTAACTATTTCTCTTGCATTCTTATTGATTGCTGTAATTCTGCCTTACATTATATGCATATATGGTGTCACCATTAAATATTTATGTGCTCATGAAATGTTAATATGTCGGGTTAATGTGAGACTCAACAAAGTGCATATGCCAGAAGCGAGCAGGAATACATCCCGATGCTTCCCTTTCCCTCCCCCTTGCCCTTTCAATTTGCCTCTCCATTGATTTTATTACCAGTGTTTCTCTGCTGTATCTAAATCTGTGTTGAAGCAATCCTCTGCTCCAGTATGCAGATTTTATGTTTTATTATGTGCGTGATAAAACAGGGTAATAAAAAGAACAAGAGAAGTGATCTTAGGGAGGTATTGAGACACACAGCTTTCCATTGTGCTTGTGCTACTCTGTTGTTGCTTCTGCTTTTGTGTGTAGAACTGTAGCAATATCCTCCATGAGAGAGACTGAAGCAGGATGACTCATCCAGAATATAAAGCCATATTCACATGTTTCTTGAACAGTGGCTGCAGCAACGTAAAAAAAAATAGCAGGGGTGTTTCTCTGATTTACTGTTACCCAGAGATGACATGGAGCAATTACATGCCATTTAAACCCAAACTTTTAGAAAGAAAAGTCCTCTTGGCAGACTCTGGAACATGATGCTGTACTATTGGAAAAGGCCAGTAAAAATTTGTGGTGATAAAATACATATCATATCCCTAATGACTTTCTAAGCTTCTGTGGGAAGTGTAAGAAATCAAAGGAAACATCAGCAGCACTGTTAAACAAAACCAAGAGATCAGGCTTTCTTATAACACAGAGAGCATCCATCCTTTTACACCCTGGATGATGGGTTGGGAGACACTGGAGGCTGCCCTTTGTACAGTAGGACTAAAATAGATGCTTGGTGAAGAGACTTTGGCATGCAGTGTGAAGGACATAGCTCCCCTACTTGCCTTAGGGTTTTCACTCTTTTCCCACTTGTAACTGTTTCACAGGAAAGGCCTCTAGACCTAAACAGTCAAAAACAAGATCTGAGGAGTGAGGGAAAGGTTTTTGTGGCATCCAGCATTGAACTGCTCCTCCCCTTCCACCTTTCCTCCTGGTTTTGGGTGAAATTCCAGCCTTGAAGCCCTTTGCAAAGCTTTCTTTGCTGTAAAAATGGAAAGGTTTAAAACAAATAAGTAAAACCCACAAACAAGTCCACAAACAACAAAAAAAGCCAAACAAACAAAAACCATTATGAAGATGGGAGGTAACAAGACAGGAGGAATGCAAAACAGAGAGCAATGTCTAAACACCTGTTTGGGAGAAAAATTTAGAGATCCTCTGGGATTCTCTGGTGCTTGGCAAAATGTCTTACCTTTGAAATTCATTTTCTTCTTCTGTCCCTCATCCCTAGGCTATGCAGCAGCTGTTTAGGATGAAGTTTTATTTTTGTAAAGTGGCAAAGTTTGTTCTGCAAAGGCAGTTCTTACTGCAAATTTGTTTTGACCATTTCATTTTTTTTTCCAGACTCTATTTTGCTCTTCTTTCAGGCTCACTATTTCAGTGAAATCTATAGTATTTTCACAACTTTTCATTTCTTATGCAGTTTTAGTGCCAAAGAAAACTTTATCACAGCAGTGTGAGATATGGCAGAACTTAATGGGTATAAAAATGTGGAAGGAGTTATTTTCTCCCATTTATTTTACAGTGTCACTCAATAGAGAATACAAAGACTCTTCAGTAATTTTTGCAGTATTCATGGGCTTGATACAAAAGTGATAGTTCTCTGAAATGTTTTGCACATGAGCACAAGCTCTTTTCATAATAGAGAGAATGCCGACATTTTCTTCCTTGTGAGCTTCTGTTTGATTTTAACACTTGAGCCCTCTTTGAAGACTGAATCCAGCTATGAGAATTCTGTCCCAGTTTGGTTTTATAGATCCTTCTAGGTGTGTCCATGCCTATCAATAATTTTATCTAATATTCTTTAACCAGCACATTTAAAATGAAACTATTTCTTTCTCTTTGACTTCTACTTCAGTTTCTCCAAGCCAGAGGTGGTGCAGAACAGCAACATTGCATAGCAATGGCAAAACTTTCCAGTTGGTCATGGAACAGCACTGCTTATGTGTTGCTGACTGCCTCAGACATAGAATCATAGAATGGTTTGGAAGGGACTTCAAAAATTGTCTAGTTCCAACCTCTCTGGGCAGGGAAGCCTTCTACTCGACCACTTTACTCAAAGCCACATCCAACCTGGCCTTGAACATTTCTAGGGATAGGGCATCCACAGTTTCTCAGAGCAACCTGTGCCCATGCCTCTTCACCCTCACAGTAAAGAATTTCTTCCTACTAACTCATCTAAACCTACTCTCTTTCAGTTTGAAGCCATGTCATAAATGGCATAGGTCATTTAGGTGCAGGGAAGACTAAGGTTTATGAAAATGCATTTTCCTAAATTCCTCATGCAGTTTTCTAGACTCATTCTGGTATGTCTGGTAAATGCTGGATGTGGAGAATAGTGTCACAATTCATGGGTTCTTCAAACTGATTATTTTCCGTTTTGATTCCGCCTTCAGATTGTCCTGGAGAACAGCAGTCGAGAAGACAAGCACGAGTGCCCATTTGGCCGAAGCAGCATTGAGCTGACAAAGATGCTGTGTGAAATTCTGAAAGTAGGAGAGCTACGTAAGTTGATCTCTTTGACCTCTAAGAACTATGGAGTGAGTTCAGTTATACCTGAGATTTTTAAATGCAAGGATTTTCTTTCAAGAAGCATTTCTTTGTATAGTTACACATAGGGCACTGGCACTCACTTGTCTGTTTTCTCTCTTTTACTAGTTTGTGACATACCGGGGTGGGAGTGGAGTAGGGGAAATGGGCACCTATTCTTTATCTCTCTTCTATAAGAAGCAGAGCCGTTGCATAATTTCTAGAGGAGTCAGTTCATTTCCCATCAGGTGATTTGGTGTAGGAGACTTCACAGTTGTTACGTTCCACAACCTTGTCCATAGGTTGGTTTAGTTTAAGTATCATGGTCATTCTTTGTGGGATTGCTCACCTAAACTGAAACATCCAATTTTATCTTAGCTATCTGAAGATCTATCTAAATATGAGATGATAGACATATCGTTTACTCTAAAAGTGTGATATAAAATACTGTATTTTAATACAGAGTAAACAAGCTGTCTTTGGCTTCAATTACAGTCCCTTGACAAATTTTTAGATACTATCAAACAGAAGAGCATGTCTGTATCTTTGTTAGTCTAGAGTGTTGGTGTTTATTGATATGTTTAAATTCCAGTTACCCATCAATAATATTTTGGATCCAGCTGGAGTCTGTTTTGGCAAGCTGTACCAACAAGTTTCATTTACTGCTAGCAGAAGCAGGGGGCACACCTAGATGCTTTGCTTCCCTCAGAGACATCTTCCTTCTGAATTTTTTTCCCTAATAAAGATCCTTTTCTTTTATCTTTATGCCCAAGTCCATGAAATGTAATGAGAGAAGAGCAATGTAAAAGGTAGCAAGAAAGCCCATAGGTATCATTGTTCCTACTGGCTCTGCAACAGGCATCAAAAGCTGTTTTAAAAGTATGATTTGGCTGTTGATACACTTGAAGCTTTTAAATGTAACATCTTGAGAGAATTTATTGACCAAAGAAAAATCTGTCTCTGAGCAATGGGCCAGGATAAAACCTGTGCATTTCTTGCAGCTTCCAAATTGGTATTTGTGTTTGACAGACCCAGATAAATGAGACGATATTGGCTTTTGAATACCATTCTAAGTAAACCAGAGTTATTAAGGACCATATTCACTATGACTATAAATAAAGAGTTTAGCAACTATTTTAGATGTTTGGCAATGGTAGTGTGTTGTATAAGGTTCAGACTGTAGCAGACACGACTCTTTAAAATAACCTTACTGCTGCAGTTGAGGTGTCTAATGCCAAATCACGCGTGACAGATCTGTCTGAATTTTTCTGCTGGTAAATGTAGGAGGGACATATGATCTCAACAAATCTGTAAGCCTACTTTAAATAAGTGCTAAATATCAATTTTATTTTTACAAATGCACAGAAGAATATCTGAAATCCGAAGAACAGCTTTGTACATGGTGCTTTAATGCATGTCCCATCACTCCATGGGACTTTCACTGGAATTTGTTGCTAAGGAAGATGATTGATCTTGAGGTTAGCCAGGTGTCTCAGATTTCCTCCTTGCAGTGTCATAAGTCATTTGATAAATAAACTTTTTTTGCCACAGACAGGTTCGTCTTCTGTATGCAGGGGGCTGTATGTAGATAATTTGTTATGTATGGTACTGTTTGTCCTGCTTCTAACTTCTGCAGAGAGATCCTTTCATGTTTTAACTTTTTCCTTACCTGTTTCCTTTTTTGAAGTGGCTACTGTGAATAAAATAAGAGGATTTGGGTTTGGAGCTCAGCTACCATATGTAGACAATATCTTCAAAAAGCAAAATTAATTGTAATATTTTTAAGTCTGTTTTTTGTTTTGTTTGTGGTTTGGTTGGGTTTTGTTGGTTTTGGTGGAGGGTTGTATGTGATTTTCGTTTGTTTGTTGATTTTTATTTTATTTTTTTATTTTTTATTTTTTGAGAATAGCTCTGTAGTTTGGAAGTGTGGGGTCAGAAAGAAAATGGAGAAGTTCCCTGAAGATAGCTCTGGCTGAGGGATGTTACCTACTAATGTTCTGAAGGCACATTTTTTGGTGTTACTGAGGCTGCAAGTCTCTGGCATGCTTGGAGTGCTGACGTGCCCCAGGCTCCCGTGGCAGTCATTTATAGGTGTGGGATGTTGTAAATGTTATGATGCTAAGGAGATGTGTGCTGGTGCTTCTGTTGATAGAAACCAAATGTAGCATGACTGACTTCTGTAAAGCCATGCTGATCTATGCCCACAGAACATCTGTCTCTGGATGCAGCAATAGGTCTGTGTCGTGGCCTTACATTCACAGGGGACAGAGCTAAGGGTACTTCTAATCCATCTTGACAACTCACCTGTTCTCCACTGTGCTTCCTTAATGATTTTGTTTATGTGGAACTCGAATTGTCATTTTAAAAGGCTGTAATGCACCTTAAAAATAACGGGCAGAAAATAGATTTCCTCAAAATGGCTGTCACAGATGCACGTCTTAAATGACCTGTGATCAGCAGTACATTTTGATAAGAAATGCAAACTAGAGCTGGCATCTCAGGTGAATGTACTTCCAGGTTTATGCTTCACTTGAGATTAAATACTGTATTGCTGAATAGGATTGGACATCTTAAAAATCAGTAGTTATAGTTCAGGGCAAAGATGTTCCCGTTAGTTTGTATGTGGTAGGTTTCAAAATATCTATTTAAGGTGGCCCATGTTTCTCCAGATAGTCAAAACTCACCATTAATGCATTGCAATGTAGAACTTTTTTCCCTAAGAGTTTCTGAATTGTATAATTTAAAAGCCACAATAAATGACCTTTTGGTCATGAAATATTCAGCAGTAGAAACTTTTTTAAAGTGCAGAGTAGATAAAAGCTGCTAGACTGTCCATTATTTATGAAGAGCACTTTAATGCTGATTATATTCCCCTTGCTCCGTCGTATTAAATACCTTTGGGCAACAAGAAGACATTTTGCCATTTCTTTTTGTTCCTTTCAAGCACACGTTCATCCCAGCAAGGACTTACAACGCAGTGTTTAAGGCATGCCTTTCTGGTTTTGTATGTCCACAAGTCCAGGTGCTGGACTTCTTAATACTTTGATTCCAAAATGTCCATGGCTTGAAAATTCATCTGTTTTCCAGCAAGGCATTTAAGTGTATGTTTAGATCCTGTGTAAATAGAGAAAGCTCATGTGCAAGCTGTGAGTTGAGCATATGGTAACTGCTTTACAGAGGTGGACTTGCAGAGTAGAGGAGGTAAAACTTAAGAGGAAGGTTGGTGTAGTGTTTTAGTAACATGGAAGCTAGAATGCAACATATCCATAAGCCTCTTCACTAAAACTTCTGAATCAGGAAAGAGTGGGATATTTAACTATAAATCTTTTAATCTTGTGCTACTCTTCCTGTTAAAAAGGCATTGAACAGAAAGTCTTGAATGAATACTTGCCCAGGCACTCATTTTAGCAAACACTATAGTAATTCTGCAGTAAGAGCTTCCTTTGTATATCTTGGTGAACAAGATTTTATTTTTGTTCTTTGTGTCTTTGAGATTACATCAGACAGGAACATTGTGGTCAGTCCTCCTCTTCCTGTACAGTTAAGTACTTCGACAGTCCTTATTCCTAGCACACCAGCAGGTTTATGAAGAAGAGAAAAGGTCAGGCCATCCATAGTTCCTCCTTAGTAACTATGTAAGGGAACCTCCACATCCCCTCTTATTCAAGTTCTTGTACATGTCATATATGGTCAGAGGAGAAGGAATACCCACAAACAGGCTGCTAGCTTCCCTGGGAGAGAGTAACAGTGCAGATAAATATAAAAATTAAAAATGAGCTCCAGAAAACCTGGAGTTAGTAACTTGAATGGGAGATTAGGAGTTCATTAAACCTAGTATTTGTCATGAGTGAGAAGCTCACCATTTTGCTTAAATAGCTGCAAAGCTCTCTGATCTGTGCCTAAAGTGTCCAGCTCTCTGCACCTCTGCTCAGCACATGACACTGTTTCTATCCTCAACATCCCTTAAAACTCTCATTCCTGGTGGGAAATGGTACTGGACCATGTTACCTGATTTATGCAGAGCTAGTACAACTTCTCGGACTTGCTGCCTTCTTTCCATATAGGTTCAAATGAAATTGTTTAGTGTTGAAGCAGGTGAAGAGGCTTGTAGCTGGCAGAGGAATGATAAATTAATGCTGTGTGCACTGAGGAAAGACAGTGTTACCAACAGAGCAGTAGTCTAAAGATGTTCATAAGCCATTATCACTGCATGCCTGAAGTTCTGCTCTAGTTAAGGCATGTCAGACTTCATGTATTTTTCAGTGTATTTTTGAGCAGGACACAGATGTTCAACTGCCAGTGTTCCTATCTGATTGTTTTGATGTGGGGTATTTTGTTTGGGCTTTTGCAAAAATCTGCACTCAAGTTTAAGGACAGACCACAGAGTGTATGTCACATGTCAGATACTTAAGTAGGGATTGTCCTAAAGCTTCTGTCAGGTCAATAGCTTTACTGGGACGTTTGTGTTTGGTTTTTTTCTTTTCTGGCATGGGGAATTTTATTATCATGGGATTTGTACCAGTGAAATTAATTTACAGTATTTTTTTTCCCCAGAAGAGAAGGTCTAGCTGCAATTGTATTTTCATGCACTTGATGCTGTTTGTACATGTCTTTGCTATAGATTTCTGAAGTTGCTGAAGTTATTGCCCCGGTTGCACAATTTAAATACTCTAGAAATTCTTACACAGTTATCCCTTTCTCAGCCAGAATGTGCTGGGCATTAGAAGGTATAGAGTGATATTCATGGTTGTGCCCACTGAGATGAAGGTGATCAAATCTCATGCTTCGAGAAGTAAGCTGATTGCTGCAAGGGTCCGGAAGCACTTTCTCTCTTTCCACTATTTTTCCTCTGCATTGCACGGTTCATAGTGTGCAGTGTAGTTTGTTTCTACTGGCCATGGAAGCATACTGGTCACTTCAGGATCTACATTCTAGACCTGAGGGCTCATGTGGTTTGATTTTCCTTTTGCTACAGCAAATGCAATATTTTTATGACTGAATGTCATATTTGAAATTTTTTCCCCTTGTTTGAAAGCTAATTGCCTTTTTACGCTCTTCTTCCTTCTCTCTAAGTTTAAATAGAATAAAGCCCTAGAAATAGTAAATAAAATAAGATTTTTTTTTTTTCTGTTCTGGCATTTCTTCTTGTAATTTCATTTTCTGGAGGGCAAAGCATTTTATGAGTCAAGAAATGTTTGTTAGGAAGTTGAAAAACTTTTCTGGTCAAAAAGGTATTTAGTGAAAGGTAGCAATTTTCTCTTTCATCATGAGCTTTCATTATGACTATGATAAAAGAATTAAAAAGATATTCTAACCTCCTTTGTTGTAGGTTTTTGCTGCATTCATTCTTACCTATCCACCTTTTTGTCATCTTGCCCAAGCCATCACCACAACAGATAACTCCTGTTCACAGCAAAAATTAAGCAGATCATGACTGAAGGCTAGAAGATAAGCAGCATTTGAAAACTGTTTCAGTCGCTGGGGAGTGAGGGGAATATTTCCTTTGGAAACATTGCTTGCAAATTAGCCATTCCTGACCTTATGGATATTAAATATGCTTGTCTTTCTTGAAAAAACTAATAACTTGCTGATTAGTTGAAATTGTACTTTTCTTTTGTATGAAAGCAAAACCTTATTTTATCAAGCAGTCTTCACTTTCTGTTTATTACCACAATCCAAAGAGACAAAATTAAGCTTGTTTTTTCTAGGGAGATAATAATTTCTTTGCAATTAACCTCTTCTTGCTCTAAGAAGACTCAGTCACATCATGGTTATAACACAGTGTGAAGTCTCTGCAAGATTTCTACTGTAATCTGTGAGAATATGAGCAATGGAGCTGCAGACACCTTCTAAGCAAGATGTTTGACTTTTACCTCTGAGTGACAGTGAGGCAGATTTAGGAATGTTATTTTCAACACATGGTACTGATTGCTTCAAAGCTAGTACAATGTTGGCTGATGGGTCAGTTATCTGGAAGTGCTGGCCTGCCTAGTATCTTCTAGTGTTTTTACCTATTGTCTGCTCTTTGATCTCTTTGGAGCATGAATCATAACTTGTTTATAGGTGTGAACTGCTTAATCTTATTGAGGTTTTGGTGCAGGATTCTTTCGCTTCTTTAAAATTGCAGCTACTCAGTTTTCAATATTACTATTTTAATAAAGAGCATGGTGCAGGGAGAGCAACTCAAAAAACACTTATGGGCAAGAAACTGATTAATGTATCCAAAAGACAACAAAGGTAGTTTGATTAAGAGTGAAGAACTCTTTCATCTGGTATTGAAAGGGCTAGCAGGAATCAAGACCTGGAAGTTAAAAGTGATAAATTCAAACTGGGAGTAAAGTGTAGGCATTAGCTGTAAGGGTGCTGAACTAGGGAACTAGTGGAACAGCAAGCTGAAGAATGATAAGAGGAGGAAAAAGAAGTCATGATGCTGATTTCCTGCAGTTGCTGAACGTTGTAGCTTTGGCAAATTTCATGGCATGATAAAATAACAGCTGTAATTTGTTTCAATGTGGTTATTGGAACCAAGTCTAGGATTTTTGAATGTTTTTAAGTAGTGCATAATGTAGCAACTTAAATGTCTGGGCAGATGTGACAATAAACAAGAAAAAGTAATATGAATTATTGCCATCAGAATAAGGTGACATAGGTTAAAATATTTTTTATTATTACCATAGGAAAAAAGTATAAAAATTAAATCTCCAAAGTATCTCCCATTTCAAAAACTCTGCATCACTTCTGAGCTTGTAGAGCTTTGTTAGCTGTTCATTTGGTGTTTTCCACGGCACTTCTTGTTTTCCCAGAAATATACAAATACAGCAAACTTTCTTCTTGCAATGCTGAACCGTGTAACAGGCTGCCCAGGAAGTGGTTGAGTCACCATTTCAGGAGGTATTTAAAAGATGTGTAGATGTGGAATTTTGGAACATGATTTAGTGGTGGATTTAGCAGTGTTAGATTTACAGTTGGACTTGATTATCTTAGAGGTGTTTCTGGCCTAAATGATTCCATTATTCTTATCATGCCTTGAAGAAGAAAGCAGTAGACAAAGTCTGGCAATAAAATTCAGGAGTTTAAAGTTCACTTTGAAACAAAGAGGAAAGGCGCTTCAGAGGGTTGAGATGTTTGCTGCTTTTCTGGAGCAATTTCTGTACATTTTAAGGGCTAGTCATTGTTGAGGGACATTTTAATTCTGAGCAGGTTGAAGTTAAGAGAAAAATAATCTTTGAATCCATTTTGCACCTCCTCATTTCATTTTATGGTAATATTTTGAAAATATAGATTTACTAAAAGTAGCCAAAATCTCTTGTATTTTTTAGCAAGCTGTGCTTGAAATCTGAAGTTAGCCCTTATGGTTTCACAGCACTGCTGCACATTGGACTGGAAATTTTGCAGCTGCTCCTTTTCAAGGAATAGAGTTGCGTAATGAATTGAACACAGAATTGAACAATGTATAAAAGCCCAGATATTTTTTTCATGGCAAATGTTAGTGTTGTTTTGTGTATTCCAGAAGAGCTTGACTTGGCCAAGGTAGCGGGTTTTCAGGGTGAAAGATAAGATGTGTTGCAGGTGAAGAGGTGTGCCTCTTCCAAAGACAGGCAGAATGATTTTGGGGATTGAGGACAATTGCATTATCAGGATCTCTGATGAAATGAGAACAGCATTAATTACTAATTCCTGTAGTTCCCAAGATCAGGCTGTACTTGCAAAGGTCAGCAAATGTGTAGTACTCTGGGAAATGCAGAAGGCCTTGCAAATAACACTCCCTTCACTGAGCAGCTGATATCCTTTAACAATCCTTTATTGGATTGGCTATGAGGTAGTGAATGTAGCACTGATTGTCTCTGGTTACCCCTGCACATGAAGCTTCATAGATGCTTGCAAGGCACTGGAGACACTTCTGGGTTGCTGTTGACTGCATAATCGGGTCCTCTGTCAGAAAGCTTTACCCTCTTAGACTTTTAAACTTTGTTTATTCTAAGAAAAATAGATACCTTTCTAAACCCTGAATCTGCAAGGGGAGCTTCTGATCTTTGCAAGTATTTAAAATTCAAATTGCCAGGTGTCTGAGAGAGAAGCCTGGACAGAATGCCGTGGATCAGTACACACCAGGGGTAAGGCAGGCACTTAGTACCACTTAGACATATTTGTCTAAAGCTTTTCTCTGGTTAACTCATGCAGCTTCTGGACCCATTGTGCACTACAAACATACTGCTTATGTTTATTTAGGCTGCCACAAAAACCTTGCTTCTGTTACCTGGTGGCCCAAAACGGTGAATGTGAGTGTTTTCAGGGGAAAAAAACCCAACTAAACACTAAACCAGAGACTAGTTAAATTTAGTCATATAATTGTATTTATGTTTTGACACTATAAAATATTGTGGAATTCTACTTTAAACATATTGATCATTTACCCAGTTGAAACTGGTAGTAGAATTGTTTTCATGGAAAGGTGAGACTTAATCATGAATCATTCCTAATCTCTTAAAAAGGGCATGTGCTTGATTTTTTTTCTTCACAAGAGTGATTTCTCAGGGTGATCAAAACAATGAAAACAGTAATTAGACCCTGAGATCTTAATATAATTTTCTGTAAATTATTTACCATTCATTATAAAAATTTACTGCTAAAACATTTTCAAATTGCTTTTAATGTACTCTGTTGTAAATCTCTTACAGTCAAACTCTTCTTTGCAATTAAAAATAAAAATAATGGTGAGTAGCCTGAACAACTGGAGCTATGCTGTGAAGGTAACACAGATTTTTAACATTGGGTTACTGGTGTTAGGTACATGTTGAAATACCATCTGTCACCTTCATTTCTATTGGACTGCTTGCTAATAAAAAGCTTAAGAAAATTAGCTTCTTACAATTAAACTTCACTTGCCCTTCTTGAAGAAGCATAGATTGGCTGGAACTGGGCAGGAGAAAGCTACATGCCTTCAGGCCAGATGGTCACATTCAGCTGTAGCTTTAGATAGTGCTGGCTAAGTCAAATGAAAACAGGAATCTGTGGGTTGTATTTTGTTCTGTTCCATGAGGGAGCATTTCAAAAGCGAGTACATCCATTGTTGGAACTGCCCTTTCAGCTCTACTTCTTTACTCCACAAGTTCTATTCCAAATTCCTGGATTGACAGAAACTTTGTATAAATGTTTAAATGTTGTGAATGAATTTTCATGGCATGTTTCTTTATACGTGGGAAGGAATTGAGTTTCATAACATTTCTGGTCTCTTTGTGCTGAAGTTCTGTCATGGCTATCTTTTGTGAATTGAAAAGTGGCTGCAGTGTAATTTTTAAATATAAAGATTGAAAAAGAAAAGAAAGGGAGAGGGAAGAGTGCTTTTGATTTTTCAGAGGAATTCCACAGCTGTAAGTGTGATGTAGTGTTGTGGGATGGAGACAGATGATAAAACCATGAACTACAAGAAAACTTTGCATAAGGATCACATCACTCCTGTAGGGCTCTGGAAATGTAAGTGATGGCACAACTGGCACATTTTCAGCTAACATAGGTGCACTTTCTATTTTGTTATTTCCTGAGAGTTTTGAGAAAAGAAGGCCCTAGTCCTTCTCAAGGGCTTACAATTCCTCTGTCATTTCTTTTCCTTAGTGCGTCAGGAGGTCCATAGAGACACTCAGGATACCTTCCAGAAACAGCACTCTCCTGTAATTCCAGCTCACCAGTTTTTGGACAACTTCGAGCTGCATTCTTTGTACACACTAGTTGCTTGCCTATGTATGCTGACGAGTCATTAGAGGAACTGGTTACTCTAGGATCTTATCACAGTAGGTATTTCATTAATAGGGAGGCACGAATGCAAGCACCCGTGCAGATGCATAGTGCTTTGTCTTTGGACTTTGCAGCTGAGTTGTCATACTAATCTAGACTCCTGTGATTTTTTTATTTCATCTGTAGGGGATATTGTAACAAAATTGAGCTCTCTTTGAAGAATTATTAGATATGTAAATGCTCTCTGACAGAAGAGTTGTTAACTGCCACTGAACACCTTTTAATGTACTATGCATGTCCTTGTGGCACAGAGCACTGAGGCTCTCTTCTGGATCTTTCCAAGTATTTTTAAAAGGAAAAATTTCTGGCTGCAATTAGATATATCCCGAAATTTTCCCTTATGCCTTATTTGTTACTGAAGTTTGTACACATAGTTTATTCTTTCTCTTACAGTTTTAAATGCTGTGCATTAACAGACCTAAGGCCTCCAGCACTTCTAGGTTCCCTCTCTTAAAGACTAAGCATGCTGCTTATTTTTCCTGAGCCTTTGTGTTTTATATGTGCACAGCTTGCTAAGTTGCTTGCTAATAATTCCCCAACTGGCTGGTGGCTCTATTTTCTCCTCTAATTACCACTACAGAGCATCAGTTTAATTATTCTATCAAGCCTTTAAGAAAGAACTTAAAACATCCATCAGCTCTATCCAGATTTGTTGTCTCTTCACATCAAAGACCCACTTGCTGACAGACACTTAAAAAACATAGATTAATGATGTTAGCTACAGGCATGTATGAAGTGTCTGATAAGGAGCTGAGGAAAAGTGTTGGACTCTTTGTTCATCTGAAGTAGGCTGTCGAGGCACAGAAAATCATTGCTTGTTTGTGTACGTGTGAGTGGGAAAGAGGTTTTTGGTGTATCACTGACTCTCTTAAGCTTTTTGCAATAAATTTTCTTCTGGTGGATACTCAGTCCTGTTTGATTGTGCTTCAACTGGCTGTGTTTCATTTTTATGTTTGTAGTTTCTTAGCACAAATATTTGCATAGTAACGATCTGAGGGAAGATTTCTGATCATTAGTTCCTTGTGCCTCTCCAAGCTCTGAATGACAATTAAGCACCGAACTTACCAAACAAAAAGCACAGCAAATGGCTTTATAACCACAAGTTTCACTTGTGTTCATCTTAACACTGATAATATATTTTGTCCTTCATGTGTTTAGGTCTCCATAGTTTTTGGTACCTGACTTGGAATACAACATGTTCATCCCAATCGATAACAGGAGATTGTTTAGCTGTACAAAATGGGACTGAAACCATAGAATTCAGCACAGGTTTTCACAGGGTGCCGCAGAGCTTGTAGAACTGAACTTCTCATTTTCCAGGTAGGCTGCACAGTATCTCGGTTAATAGCTCAGTTGTTAATCATTTGAGTGCTAGCAAACCTTACCTGAGACATTGAAGAAACTTCAGTAGATATTCTTATGCAGGAGAAGTTACTTTAAGTCTTAAATAGGCAGGGATCTTCATGAGAGTTAGAATTTAAAATGTCATGGATTTTATATCCCTTAAACTTCACAGTTAGCTGTGGTAGCAGCAGCATCTTGCACTACTTAGTTTTGTAAAAGGAGAGTTGACCCTCAGACAGAAAAATTTGCACTGGAAGAGCTATTTCTGTCCTTGCTCACTGACAATGAAAAAATAACAGAGCATTTCCATCATCAACAGTTCCTTTCCTTCTCTTTTCCACCCTCAGATTCCAGGGGTGGGTGGTGACAGCTTGAAGTGATTAGATATATTTTCAGATACCTATTCATTTTGAATTTAAAAAGTGTTTCTCCATGTCACTTCTAAAATATGAATTTTTAAGTGTTGCTATAGATGCTTTGGTAAATTATTTACCTCTATTACTCAATCCAGTTTAAAACTTCTGCAGTGTGTGTGTGTGTTTTCCTTTTCTTCTCTCATTAAATGAACTTCTGCAAAGTCCAGATTTTGGTACAAATATTAATGGAAAACAAATCTTCCCATGCATGGGCAGTCACACTACAAGTGTTGGGTTTTACTGGAGATTGGATTTCAGTTAGTACAACAGGGGACAACATCTACAAAGCAAAGGATCAGATGTCAGCCCGCATTTCATAGAAGGGTACACACAGCACACTTACATACACCTAGCAACCAATTTAATAGAATAGTAATTCTCACTTCCATATGAAATTCAAAGTTGCAGTAAACTTCCCCAGGATTTTTTCTTGATTTTTAGAGCTGATATTTATCTGTTCACTGAGGAGATGCAGTGCTGTATGAATTGCATAAGGAATTGAATTGCAGTGTGCATTTCTTGAAGTATTCCTGATCCCAAAGGGTTAAGAAAAACCTATGTATTTTTGAAGAACGAGAAAATCTAAGCAAAATAAAGGGCATCTTGTCCCGATGAGAAGGCAGGGGGGAAAAAAATTACCATTCCAGCTCATTCTCATTAGGCTAAGTTGCCCCAGTGGAGGAAACATTTACATTTCATACAATGAATTCATATGTCATTACTGTGCCAGGGTACAAGAGGATGTGGGTTAGACTGTTTCTACACCCTTTGTGTCCAAATTTTCTTGACCTCGCATAGCACAGAAAGCTTTTTACAGGTGTGGCTATAATAGTGTCAGGTTTTGTGCCTAAATGAAAAAAATTGTGCCTTAATTCTATCAACTTCCATAATTTGGTGTTGATAGTGACCAGCTGGGTGAAGATTTGCTGTCCTGCGTGCTCTTGCAGTATCAGTTCCACAGGAAAGACCATGGGTCAGCAGACAGGTTAAAAGTGAGTTGATGGAACTGTTTTTCTTCCAGCTGAACTAAAGATTAAGCAAATGCAACATAGTTAGTGAGGTTTAAAACACAGAGGCTACCTGAGAAGAGATATGTTCCCAATACATTTTTGAGGATTTATCTTTGTTCTTAACTGAGCTGAGACATGATCTGAGGTCTTTTCCAAGCTTTCAGTACAAGTCTGTGTTCCCTGTACCACCCTCTAGGTCTGATTCACAGAATACTCTGAGCATAATATGCCTTTCAAGAGCCCCAAAACACCTCAGAAAGCAGAAGAGGGGGCCAAAACTGCATCTCACTGACAGTTTCAGGGAACTCTACAACTTATTGTGTCTAAGACAGCCAATCTTTTTTAAAAAAATTAAAAATAAAAAATCCTCCTGGTATAGTTGTACTTGGAGAAAAAATAGCATATAGAGCAAGCCTGGTTTATTTCCTTTTTGTCAAGCATTCATCTTGAAGGGTAAATCATCTCATTAGTGGGAGCCCATCTGCTCCCATTTCTTAAAAGGTAGTCTGATTTGTGTGTGTTTTGTGTATGCACAAAGGTTTTCAGTTTTAGTCTAGTGTTAATTCCCATTAGACTTAGGCAGGCAATAAAAAGTAATGTTTCTGGAAGAGAAAAGCAAGTTGTATGCAGTCAAAAACTTGTCTGGAATGGTCTAACTTCTTCCCCTCACATGACAGGCATCTATGAATAATTATTTTATGTTGCAGTAGAGATGGTTCTTACTGATTGCACCTGAGCCTGATGCGAAGCAAAGCAAGATTTGTCATGTGCTTATATATCAGAGTTTTCATCCTATTTTCAAGTTGTGGCCTGCTTATTATGGAGTGACATCCTCCATAGAGAGTGTTTCAGAGAACTGTTTTTTCTGTTGTCTTGGGTCTTGCAGAATTTCCATCCAGAAAAGTCTTACTACAGGACCTGTTGCAGCTGTGTCTGTTTTATTGCATTGCTGAGCTCTGAGGGAGAATGTGTTCATTTCTCATTCTTCCCACTTCTGTCTGAGAAATGGAAAGAATGATACTGCAATAGGACTTCGGTTTTCTGACTTCTGTTTTATTACTTAGACATTTCAGAGTTGATGTGAGCTATGATCTGAGAATTCCCAGGAGCAAGACTGCAGCTTTTTCCCCTTTACCACCTGCATTTCTCAAAGTGCCACAGACTTTTATTACAGCCCTATTGGAAATCTCAGGAGTGCCATTCATTCAGAACAGATTGATGGTGTTTTCAATCCTGTGGTCTTAAAAGTATAACCTGTCTCATTTTGGTGCATATTATAAAAAGCTGATCATGTTATTAAGATGCAAATGAATCTATTTAATGATAAACCTTTAATGCTGATAAACAGCCTACTCCCATTTCTCACAGATGTGTTGTCTTTTTATTAAAACCCCTTTGCTCTCTCATACATTAGACTTTGAATTTCTAAGGTCAGATCAAGGATGTTCATTGATATTACTGTGCCTGGAAGAGAAAGAAAAAAGTATGACATACATGGGACCTACTTCTATAAAAAATGAAGATCTCTTCTGTACCTCATTTGTGTCTGAAATGAAAATGATGGCTGCCAGTTCTGTTCTAGCTGATACATGTTCATATTGTGTAATTTTGTTTCTAGCAGCTCTGCAGTGGGTTAAAGTCAACTTTCTTGAGAAGATTTTATCTGCAGTCGCATGTGCTGGAAGCTATAATTATTTTTTTTTAAATAGGCACTGCAAATTTTATGTTTAGGGGATGTCTTTTAAGTGCAGTAGGCATGGATACATCACAGCAAAAATATCTGGGAATCATGCAGGGGCTGAAGCTTTGTCCAGCAGTGACTAGTAGCTTTCAGTGCTTCAGTTCCGGAGCACTTTGGCCCCTAAGTCCAGGGCTCAATTTTCAGTGTGTTAATCACCTTGTCAGAAAACAGGACCTTTGGTGCTCTTCACCACCCAGGTAGAATTAACTTTTGAAAACCAGTAGAGGTTTGGTAGAGATTTTTCTTCTCTGGAAAGATTGACAGTCTCTTTGAAACACATTAGATTTGAGTGCATTTTTTTCCTCAAGGAAAAATGTAACAGTGGCAGTATTACATATGATGAAGTCATTACTTATGGAGGTGAAATATCACTATTGTACCAAATTGAAATCTTTGTGCTGAGAGATCCCTTTCAAGGAAATTGCACAAGCCTATCAGTATCTTATTTCACCTTGACTAGGGGGAAGTGCAGCCTCCACAGATGGGAGAGATGGGAAAATCTCAAGTAACTGCAGGAGTGCAGGGTTAAAAGGAAGAAGAATTAGAAGGAGAACAGAAACAGAAGGTGGTGTTAAGTGTACGATGCAAATAGATGCTGACTGCACGTAACAATAAAAAGAAGTTGGTTTTCCATTAACTTTTAAGGGGTTTTTGGTCTTTCCTTCCTGCATTCTGCTTTAAAAGTCAGTCCTGCCTTCATGGTGTGCATTGATCAGTTGGCCTTGAGATAACTGATTGCTGGCAAACCAGTTTAGCTTTAGTGTTGAACAAAAGTAGATTTGAATAGATAGATGCATGTGCCTAGAAAAGGAAAGAAATTTTGGATCTTGTGATGGTAGGAGCAGAAATCAAACTGATCTGTGACTCTCAAAAGAACAGAGGAACAGGTGTGGCAGTGGCACAGCTGCATCCGTAACTAATGCAAATGTGGCTAAGGTGGAAAGGGGAAGAGCTATTTTGTGTGAAAATGTGTTGAGTCTTCCTAATGTTGAATGCTTGTAGGCTCATGCTGATTTATTAAATGATGTAGATTTGCCAGCTTGAGTTCACAACTTCAATTCCACTAATGAAATTTAATTTTTCAGTGTATGACTTCTAATTGGCAGGTTTATAGCCTGCCTGGTTTGGCACTCAGGGCAGGAGCCAGATGTTGCTGAGACAGGTGTCACAAAAGATTCTGTAAATCAAATCTTGGTGTTTGGGGACCTGCTTCTAGTCCAGCTTTCATTGAATTGAGGCACATTTATGTGAGGTGCAATGAAGGTCATGGTTGCCTAAATACTCTTGTAATGACTCATAACATTTCTGCCTTTTTGGAAACCTTTAATGTTTGCTGTGAAATATTTCAGGTTATTTCAAGTGGGTTTTTTTTTCTTTTTTTTTCTTAGGGCTTTTAGAAGGCATCCCTTAATTCCATCTAATCCAGTTACTCCAGAGTAACTCAGGGCCAGGGCAGTAATTCTCCCAGTATTTTGTGAATTGTTAGTGCCAAGGGAGCTGAGGCCAGGTGAGGATACAAGGCTGGCCAGAGTCACTTAAACAAAGCTTAGCAGCCCCTGGAGTGAGGTGTCTGTGGAAGTGCTTTGACTCTGTTCCAGGCAACTTTTGTCAGGCTCTGCCAAGCTTGGATCAGGTTTTTGAGGCACAACTAGGGAAGTTGTGAGGAAAGAGCTGGAGAAGTAGAAGAAAACTCAAGTAGAGGGTAGGTGTGGTGTCAAGCAGAGGAAATGTGTCTTTGATAACAAGAGTTAGAAGCAGGTCTCAGTACATGGGGCTGCCCAGGGAGCGAAGGGCCTCTGAGGATGGAGGCTCTGTGAAAAAGATTATGGTGATCTCTTGGAAATCTTGTGTTAGATTTTTGCCCTGAATTACATGTGGCTTTTTTACCTTCCTTCCCTCTTCCTTCAATAACAAAGGACAAAAATGAAAAAAAGCATGCAGGTAAACAATTTGGGGAAAACACTAAGCAAAAACCTACAAGATGGAGTCTAATAAGCAATTATTTAAAGATAGGGTCATTTAGCGAGACAATGATCTAATTATGTGACTGAGCTATGGCACAGGTTATTGAAAGATCACAAGAATCTCAAGCTAGATTTAGAAGTTTGGTTTCTTTTAGGGCCCAGCACAATTCACAGCGGTGAGGAAGGACTGGTGAAGATTAAAGGGGCATATTCTGCTCACGGTTGTTTTCTTTTTCCTTTGCCTTGGACTAATCAAGCTCAGAGGTGAAATAACCAGGATTTGGAAATAAATCCATGAAATGTTATGGAAATCATTTGTTTGGCTACACTCTGAAATTATGTTTGAAATACTATTTATTTTTTGGAGACATCTTATAAGGAAAATATCTGAGTACAGACTTTCACTTTTTGTCTGGTGATACTACCCTGAATATTTATTTGAGTCTGCAGATAAAACGAGATGAAACAACTGCAATTGCACTGCATTTTAAAATTTTATATATTTATAGAAATTACCTGGTTCATGCTTAATTTAATCTCCTTTTTAAAATAGAGGCTGTTTTTTGTGATCCAGCAACTATCCTAACTAGATAGAGAAGGCAAATTCCCTGAAGCTGCTCTCTTAGCTTTCCAGTATGAATGTGAAAAACATCTCTTTTAATTTGCTATGCCAAGAAAAAGTTGAGAGTACTTATTCAGCAAAGGCATTTTACCTCACTGTCTAACTGTAACTTAAGCAAAAGCAGGATTGGAGTCCATTTTTTCTAATTCAGTGCTACCTGACAAGTTTGAATGTAGTGCTAATTTACATTGTGAAAATTGCAGGGGGTGTAAAACAGTTGCCTGCAGTATGCCAAAGTTAGACACTTGCTTGACACCTAAACCTTATACACCTCCCAATTACTTCATTAACCTGAATGAAGCATTTGTAACCTAAATAGTTCACACGGTTCTTAGACTCTTTGAAAGGCCTCCTGGGAGAACTTTTATCTCTTTACCTCAGGCTCTCAGCTGAGCAGACACACTTGCCCCTTCAGGAAACGAAAACATTAGTTCCCATTATTTTAAACATAGCAGAAACATACACAGTTATTTTAGGAGAATATGAATCTGATTAACTGTTGTGAAGTTGAGCAGTGCTGACAGTCAAGGATGGCAAAACTGTCTGTGAATTCATAATTGGGGAAAATGGTTAGAAATCTAGTGGTTCTCTGGGTCATTTTTAAAATGCAGACTAATCTAACCCTCAGTTCCAATGAAATCACAGTCCACTTGAGATTGCTCTCACATCTTCTTATTAGAAGTACTTTTAAGAGGGAGCATCACATCAGTTATAATTGCTTGTCATTGCTCAGAAAATGCTAAGCTGCAACAACAGACCATGAACTCATGAGTATTCTGTACTCAGAACGCTTGTAAGATAGTCCCATGGGCTGCATTGTTAAATTTTACTTCAGTATTTATTTAACTTTATCTTATGTTTTGTGGGAGAGCTTGACAAAGCATAATAATAAGAACAACAACAATAATTTATTATTTTTAGTCTTGTGTCTGGCTATTACTCTTCAAGTATTTTGTTCATCAGGTTCATATATTACACATAGTATTTAATGACCTATTTCGCTGATATTCATTTAGTACAAGGATCAAGACAACTCAAGTGGAACTGGCTGTTTTGCTTTGATTTTCAGAGCTCGCTATTGGCAGCAGTAAATGCCCTTCTACAGTATTATGTTAAATCTTCAGTTGCAAGGGAACAAAAGGAAGTGAACAAAACAAAATCTGTCTTAAACCAAAGGCAGGCATAAATCAATACAGGCCAGGTTCTTTTACTTGTTACCTGACAACTGATGCACAGAAGACCCAATGGCTGCTATCTTATCATGGCCTACATTTAGTAGTGACATGAACAGAAAAAGGATGCTCATTATTACACTTAATGGCAAAGGAATCAATGCAGCATGTGCATCATATGCAGGAAAAGTGATATAGAGCTTAAGACTGTCCCGTGCAGCCTTTTCCCAAATGGACAGTCAGGAGTACTGCTCTCTGGCCACTGTAGGGAAACACAGGTTGGGTCTGCAGTGCTTCTCTGTAGAGCAGCAACAGGTCAGCTCTGGGAGTCAGTGCTTCTCCAGCAGGCAGAATGGCACTGGGGTGCCCCAAAGGAAGACTTAGAAGAAAACTGGCAGGGTTCAGAGGAACATACTTTTTATTTTACACATATGGACGTTGGATACGTCCAAAATAAAACAAAAGCTTTTGTTACTCCCCCTTGGAGCTATCAAAATTTGGCATATTTCCCATTACGCTATAAAATGCATAAGGTCCTGTGTCAGAGACTATCATCATTTGCACACAAAAAGAAGTGAAGGAAGAAGTGTGTGAATGCAGACACAGCGTAAAGGCACAACCTGTGTTTCCAACAATTGCTGAGGGATTTGCACTGGGTGAGTAATGCAGAAACCTGGATGCCAGGCTCTGAATACTGTATCTAAGGAGGATTTCAAATAGCAACAGACATTAACATAATCACTGTACTAGACAGGCATATTAGTTCACTGAACTTCTGTCTTCATTAAATTTCTACTTTGTTACTTATGCTTCTGACAGGAAAGTGTGGATTTATGCATCCTACTTTTGCTAAGTGTTTTTCTGTATTAATTTTGGCCAAATAACTACTGCTATTTTAAAACATTTATTTAAAAAATAGTTCATGTCTTTTTCCGGCTTATTCAAATGAGTCAGCTCAGACATTTTAGAGCTGCTCTCAAATTATTTCAATTGTCCATTTATGAATAATTAAAAGTAAGTCAGAAACTGGCTTGCTTAAATTTTTAGGGAATTCAAGTACAGAAGGCCTGATCAGGGTGTTGGTAATTTATTTGGAATTCTGTGCAACTTCTGTGTGTTTTAATGAATTGATCCTTTTCTCTTTTGATATGAGGGTCTGAGAAAATCAAAGACTAAATGTGTATGGAATGCTTTTACAGCACATAGCAATAAAATGAGATTCAAACTACATCCCAAGATTCTGGAAAAATAAAATGAATACTTTAAAAGCAACTTGGATGAACATTATGGCATATGAGCTGTCTTTTAAAACAATGGTATATGGGATGTGCCTTGGGGTCTGTTTTGTATTGTTACTTATACTGCAGAAGTAAAACAAATGTCAGAGTAACTGCTGGGGTTTATTTTGCAGGACTGGGACAAGAGGTGCCATACTGAATTTCAGCTGTTACAGTCCTGGAAAACTCAAGGACTGTCTCTCTGGTTTAGGATTTAATTTAATGTTTGTTTCTGGGATATCTAGGATAGAGTATATGAATTATGCAAAAGAAAAACCCACTTAGTAGTATAAAATGCTGTTTCCCCATATAAATTTGCACATAAAGTTCTTCCATTGTCTCAGTGGAGACTGCAGTCTGCATGTGCTTATGTTTCTGGATCTGTCTGCGGTCAGGAGGAGAAACAAGAAATATTCTTCTTTTCTGTTTATCTAAACTATGGCCTGCAGATAAAAAATCAGGGAATAGCCTGCAATACACTGAGTTGCTTTCTTCCCCTGCTCTCTTAAGAATCTTACTTGCAACTAACCAATATAAGGTTTAAAACAGTTTTTGTATCATATTACAATACCTTGGGCTTACTAATTTTCAACAACTTGTGAAACTTAAAAATTATTTGGATAGACTGGAGATCCCTAATATTCTGGGTTTGTTTAATAGCTCAGTGAGGATATGTGTCAAATCAGCTCTGGTTTTACCTATCAGGCTGGTAGCTTTCTCTGCCATCTCCAAATTAAAAAGAAAAACAAAAATCAACCTTTTCAGAATAAAAAGATACAGTTTTACTAAAGGTGTAGGATAGGAGGTGACAAGAAATGTGGGAGTATCAGCTTGCAGAAGAGTAGGTCTCTTGTAGATAAAAAATGCAGCCACCATATGGGGCAGTTGTTTTCTGCAGAGAAAATACGCTTCTACTGTTTTTCATTGTGATGTTGTTGCATTTACCAACTTCTCTTTGACAACCCATAGAAACAACTCCAAGATTGATGATTTTCATCATCTGAGTCTGGCTTCATTGGTGTATCATAATGAACTTCACTCCATGCGGTGCTGCTTTACATATGCAACACAACAAAAACTCAAGTCTCATGCTACTTGTTGTGTTTGTTTTAAGATACAAGGTTGTTTTGACACCATGACTCTTGCATATAATTCTTTATGTTGCCATTAGGGTTTTGTTTTCTCTTTAATTTTTTTTTTTTGCCTCTGTATATTTCCACTTTTTGAGTTCATATTTTTAAAAATTTTTAGCCTGTTTTATTAAGAAAATGAGCCAGACATAACCTATTGCCTACCTGTGCCTGTCCTTTCTTATAATGGGGGTGCATGAGTCAATTTCAATCCAATATAACAAAGGGAAGTGTGAAGTTATAAAAATATAGAGAAAATAACTTTCTGAAAAGAGTAGATATTTTTCCTTGGTACTGAGGAGCATCTTTGTAGTGATCTGACACTTACTTAGGCACCAGCAGATCCTTGTGGGAGCCTGGGGATTTAAATGGAGGTCTAAATCCACAAGAAGACAAATCTCATTGATCTCTCTGAAAACCTAAATAAAATCTTCCACAATGTTTATTTCCTTTATGTTATTGGTCTGGTGTTTTTTATTTTGGGCTTCAGGTAAAAGCTTAATGTGACTGCCATCGCAGACCAAAAATCACTGCTGGCATTTATAATGTAAATGTTGATAGTCGGTGACACAAATGACTCCGCGGTAGATAAAAAGTGCACATGAAGACTGGAAATTCCATTGATGTCTCAATGGAATTTCTGGCATTTACCATGCGCCCTGTCTGTGAGATCAATTTCATGAGCCTCCAGGTCTGATGGATGCAAGTTTTCAGCAAAAGAGAAGATGAATTGTATGAGACACAAACATGACTACAAATCCTTTGTGTGGGAAGTGAAGGAGTTGGGAGATACCCTGAAGTGGTGGCTGTCAGGAGAGGTAAGGTCAGCACAGTGAGAATTAAAGGGGAATGCTAAAGTTATTAAATGCTGACATAGGATAATGGTCTCCCACTGGCATATCAATGTGGAGATATTTGTGGGTAATTAATGTCAAAACCAGGCAGAGATGTTTGTGTTTGAAGGCGGTATTGATCCTCTGGAACAGTACCAGCATATAATTACTCTATTTCCCTTATACCAATTGATTGGGCCACTATCAATTATTTTATCTGATGGATGTTGGTGCAATAGAGTGACTGTTGGTTGCTATAACATTATTGGGTTTCTTGATATAACATTGATCACCTCAGTTGGTTTATACTTCCTCTAGATCATAGCCAACCATGGAGTGCCACTTAGAGAATATGCAATTTTTATTTTGTGAAGATTAAAGAAATGCTCCTAGGAAAAAAGAATATGTATCTGAAGTCTTGATGGCAGAAAGCACTTGTGCCTCCAGAACTTCCTCATTTTTGCTTTTGTTTCTTTTTGTTGCAGAGGGACATAAAAAGTGAAAATTTACCCTTGCATTTGGTGCAGTGCAGAGGAAAGTGTGGATTCCCTTAGGAAAAGTAGAGTCTAGCCTAAGTTGTATCTGTAGGAAATTTTCTGCATAGGGTCATGGGAGTCCAACACCATTGTAAATCTGAACTGCCTAAATGATTGATGAGAACTCTTGCAAATACAACAGTAAGCCAGAGCAACACTGGATTAAGTGAAGTTTGGAAGAACTGACCTGTCAGCCACTCTCCTCACTCGGTGAGATACAAGCTGAACCCTATTTAGATTTTGAAGATGTGTCCTCATGAGTTCATCAGGAGATGGATGGGTTTTCAAGGAGATGTGAAGTACATCAGTCTTTTTTCTGTGAGAAGTACACTTTCTGGAAATGAGATCTAGAGAGCACATCTCCCACTTAGATGTTTGTGGCAGTTCCTGAAGATACAGAGATTCTGGGAGTGCTGTTGTTGGATTTCTTTTGTTTGTTTGTTCACTTAGTATGCAGGGTGGGGATGTTTGTTTATTATATAGTTGGTATACTTTTGGAAGGTTTCTAGGCCAAGTCAATCAAATAAGGTCTTCACACAATTCAATCTTATGGCTGCATAATGGCAAATTGCCTTCATCAGTTTCTGTATTGTTATCTTTTTCTCAGACATAGGCTGGGTCAGTCACTCACAGTGGTCAGAGGCTCTCCCATCCTTTCTTCCATCACTGAGCCTCTTAAGCTCTTTCTAATGTATCTCCCTCCTGTGTTGTTAAAAACCCAACACCAGCAAAAAGAAAAACTAGAAGAAAAAACAGACAACAAGCAAAAACCCACTGACAACGAGTAGCCTTAAGCAGATCGTATCTGTTGTTACATGGATCAATAAAAAGGATGGTTTTTGTTCAGGGAAATCTGCTTTGCTGCCCCCATCCCAGAAATGATCCAAAAAGTTGTGAAAAGGTTTGAGAAAGTAAGAATTAGATCAATATTCACACACACACACACACACACACACACACACATATATATATATATATATATATATATATATATATATATATAATAGTAAAAGAACATAAAAAATTTAAAAGTTAATTACCAGTCCTATTGAGGTCACAGCCTGGAATGTTCTCAGAAGTTATTCTTTAACCTTCTTTCATCTGTTAACTAAGATACTACTTACTGAGTCTGTATATAATTTCATCCTTTCCCTGCAGACCAGATCATGGAACTTCCCATGTATCAGTTTTAGCAAAAGTTTCTCCTCCATAAGAATAAGTGCATCCTAAATGTAAGCCTGTATAATTTCACTTGGATTGCTACCAATTAGTCCTACACACTTAAGAAAGACCTCCAAAAGTACTATAATAAATGCAGGGCTCAAGATATATCCAACTGTTGTCTGTGCAAGAGTGCTCATCTTCCTTAGACTTTATAACAGACTTAATCAAAGCTGAATGTGCAGAGGGAAAAAAGTCAGCACATAAAGCAATATATTAATTCTGTTCTTCAAACACTGCTCCCAAAGACTTCCTGACATTTGTCTGTTTCAATAAATGTACAATAACAGTTTTTATGTGTATAGTCTCTTTGACTTTAGATACTTGCTCTTCAGATTAATTAGAAGACATTTCTGTGGAAATGTTTACAAGATATACTCTGTCTTGAGATAGATTAATGCTAGTAGAACAGGAGAAGTATTTCTCACTTTCTCTTTTCCTTGTTTTGTCATTAAAATGGTTTGTCTTGATATTTCAGGTCCCCGACCACAAGTGCCTACATATATGGTGTTTCTTCTTTCTAACTATATCAAGAAATGCTCTACTTTCTAACGTGAATAATTCTGTTGTGCCTGCTAGTAGAGCAGTATTTTTTTATTATTATTTTTCAATCTCTTTCACAGGAGTGTTTGAGTCATAAGAATGGCTTGTATCCAGTAAATACACAAATAACTATTTTCTAAAGTGGGGGAAGAAAGTATAGAAAGTTTAAAAAGAAAAAGCAAACTAAACACACACATACACACCACCTCCCTCTAACTGCTTCCTTTATCCACCCCCACTGAATTCCCACCACAAAATCTGTGCTCAGGACTCTCTGGGTTTCTTTTTGTTCCTGTTTGTTCTTGTGTTTATTAGTAGTGGGCTAAGCCCTAGTACTCTTTCACATGACTTAAACAGTACCTGAGCTACTTTAATAAAAAACATCTCTCCTATGTGCCAGTGCTGCTACAGTTTTGAACCAGACCAACCAGCTACCTCTTCTGTGTATGTAGGATCTAATGGAGTTTGCACATAACTGAGACTTTCTGTTTTGGCTGTGAAATCAGCTGACTGTCACAAACATTACCTGTTACCCATTGCTGCATTCAGAGCACTTTCAAAATCGCTGCTACCAGTGCTCATGTGATTCGAGAGCCTGTGGGTTCTTCTACACTTGGCTTTAGATGATATTAATGCTAAAATATAATTGTTTTAATCTCTTGGGAGAGGAAGAGATTCCAGCCCAACCTTGCCAGCAGCTTCCTCCTTTAGAAACAGGCACTGTGCAATAGAGATCCAGGGTCTCAAGGTACCGATTGTGATGCCTGATTTTGTTGTGAAAAAAGGGTCACTGCAAATTTTCATGGTTTCACCTGTGTCTTTGGTACTATGAATAGATTAATACTGCTGTTCTTGGAGAATAAAGATTATCATTACATTTTGCATCCCTTCTTCAATTTCATTAAATCTCATTGCAAGGAAGCTGTCATTTTCTGGCAAGAAGTTTGTGTTCTGAGAAGCCTGCAGTTTTCTTGAAATTGTGACACCTGTATATCTTCTTTTGGGAGACTTCTTTCTACCCTTGAACTTTATAAGTTCTTTAAGACCCTAGTGTCCATTTCTAGACATCCTGATAGGATTACTAAAATAAATATTCAGCTTTTGAACAATATTTTGTCATGTGCTTTTATTTGAAGATACAAAAAATGGAAGAAATATCACTCATAACTATATTTCAGTCTTTCTCTGAAGAAATCCTAGCTCTTCCCAGTCAAGTCCAGGAAGGGTTTATTCCAGAAAATGCCAGCCATTTGCGTTTATACTGTTATGCACAGGTAAAATGGTATTTTTTATGTTGTTCTGAAATTGGCGAAGTTTGTTCAGAGAAGTAAATTTTCTTAGGCTAATGGATACAATGGGGGGGAAAAGTTTTTACAAAATAATATGACAAGCTTTTAAGAAAAAGCTTGCTGTGTTTCTCTGATTGTCTCAGAAACAGAAAATAAGTGCTCTCAAGTGTGCAAGCTCTTCCTTCAGCCTGGAAGCTGGTTGCTCATCTTTGACAAACACCAGTTGGTTTAGTGCAATTGTCCCACTGCTCTTCCTCCATTTGCATATCAGACATCTGACAGCTCTGTTGCTGCTGGTTGTGAGATACCCCTTGGAGAGGTCAATAATGAGAGAGAAAGGCACATGCACACACCTCACCTGCTGCATCCAGCTCTGGGGTCTCAGCACAGGAAGGACATGGATTTGTTGGAGTGAGTCCAGGGGAGGCCACCAAGACAATTAGAAGTATGTGGCACCTTTCCTATGAGGAAAGGCTGAGGCAATTGGGTTTGTGCAGTGGGTAAGGTATTCAGAGCACAATTAAAGAATCTTTTTTTTTTGTGGCAGATTCACTACTAGGTGTGGCAGCACCATCATTGTGGTGTACATGGGTGGGGTTGACATTTCCCTGCATTTATTTAGGGATTTACTAATAAAAAGCACCAATTTCAAAAGCTGCTGTTTAAATGAGAGGTGACTATTAAGACTCTCTGTGGTGATTTATCAGAGAGAGAGTCTCTTTAATAGGAAAATATCAGTCAACTACTCAGTAATAATAAGTAATCTATTTAATAAGAGGAACTATTGTTCTTCGTTTCTATCTTCCTGTTCTTTTTTCTCTCAGTGGGAGTCTAGGGTGGAGCTGACTTTTGCACCATCTTGCTGGAGTGTTGGACAGCTGATTTGTTAGAATACCTGAGTGTGCCACCTCCCATCAAGACTGAATTGAATGACGAGTGCCCAGGGCAAAGTTGTTTCTGAGATACTGGTAGATTTACCATGACAAGTGATGTGTATTAGATCATCTGAACAGTCACTCTCAGAGGAAGAAAAGAAACATTAACCCTATTCTATACTCAGAGAAACTGAGTTGTGGTGCATGATTCTTACCTTAGTGAGAAAAACTCGAATCAGCTCAGTCCTAGTTGCTATATCCTCGTCCATAGTTGATGAGCAAAACCTATTGAAAATTATATTTTTTATCTACCTCTTCACTGCAGAGGAGGTGGGAGCTTTGTTGCCAAAGGTTAGAGGGTATTGTAGTGTTTACCTGAAATTCCAGCCACTTCAACTGAAAGCACAAAGTTAGAAAATCTTAACATACTGATACTTTCAAACGTGATCATGTGAGAAAAGCAGTTGGAACTGGGAAAGGAGAAAAAGTAACAGTGCCATATTTGTAATATTACGAAACAGCCAGAAGGAGTGTGTGAGTGCAGGGCAGATTCTTTAGTTTACTTTCCATTTTTCTACATTTAATAATGCACACAATTATTGTTCATTAAGATGGCAATGTCATAATGATTGTTGAAATGTTCTGAATTGTCCCTGAGTTCCCTAATGCTCACTGTGGCTGATGATGTAACACACTCATTAGTGCACTTTAGTTTCCAGTAAAGTATTATGAAGGCTTAAATAAAAAGGATGTCTGGCGCTGTGCAGGATGAGTAACTTCTTTTTCTTGAAATACAGACTTTTTTTTGTGTATTCCTTTTACAGTCAGTACATTTTCTTACTGTAGGTTCAGTAAATCAACATTAGTCAAATTAAGGTAGAGCAAATGTTCCATAATACCCAGGCACTGAGGGATAGCTGGTCTGGGTTCAATGATGTGAATGCAGAAAACAGCACTACTGCAGAAGTGAAAAAGAGGGGTTAGAACTGGATCACTGCAGGTAGACACAACACATATTCCCATTCATGGATTTATTGAACTACATCCTTACACTAATCACTGTTCTTTTCTTGCATGAGAGGGTTTGAAAACTTTTCATTTTGAGCTTACATATATTAAGAAATAGTTTAAATCTGTAAATCTTTGTGCCAGATTTGTTCTTTATTTAAGATGTCTTCTCTTTCTGTTTCTCTTCTCTCCCCCATGTATTTATATTATTTCATTTCACTCTTCATCCTGCTAAACTAAACCAACACCGACATTTCAGTCCATTTCAATACCATTATCAATTTGCTGACCATTTTAGGAGCCATTCCTTCTGTATTCTTATTTAAGTTCCTATATCTTATATACAAGTGCCAAGAATTGCAGGTGTTATTCCAGTTTGTGTATTACCAGTGCCCTGTATTGCATTATTTTTACATTTCACTACCCGTGCTAGAAATTTCTCACTGTTTGTGTTTTAGGATTACTGTTGCTTTTCTTAGGACTTTTGTCATAATGATGGCTCTGTATACAAATTGTCTTTTTTTCTACTTTTTTTTTTTGCAACTGATGAGTCTCAGATTAGAGCAGAAATCATTTTATTACTCAAAATCTTTTCATTGCCGTACTATTCTGATTTCTCTGGGTCTCTAAGTCCTTCCTTTATGATAATCTGATGTTTTCTTATACCATCAACAGTGCCACCAGTTTTGGGCTACAGCAAATTTTGTAGAGGTACTCTTAGATTTTTGTACCGAAGTCATTAGCAAAAATCTGGAGTCTGAGACTGACTTTTGAGAAATTCTAACAGTACTGCCCTTACCTTGATATGTCCCCTTTCCTTTTTGTCTGCACCTCGCCCACCACACTGATTCTTGTCTCAAATCCTATTTTGTCCAGATGAATTACTGATTTTCTGCCTGGCACACAGAGTTATATCAAAATATTTTTCTTAAGTCAGATGCAAGAGAACTAAATCATCTGCTGTGCTGATAAAGCCTGCCACGTTTCACCCATGAGAAACAAGAGTTATTTTGTCAAAGATTAGATTAATCAGACTTAATTCCTTCCTAGTAAGCCTGTGCAATATTTATTCCAGTCTCTATTCACCTCAATATGTTCTTACTTACTTTCAAAATTTTTTCTGAAGCTGTGCCTGCTATTGAGATCAGCCATGACAATACCTAATTTCACCTTTCCCTCCTCTCTTTGTTAAGTATAAGCCTTGTGTTTGCTTTTGTATTTGTCTTGCATGACAAAGTTATTAAAAATCTTCCTTGCTTGCAAGGCCTTCTGTAGGTCAGAGGGAATGGACTTCACGAGAGAAAAGGTGTTTTATGGTGAAGAAAGGAGCATGATTTAAGAAAGAGAATGTTTGATATAAATGAGATTCTCTTGCAAATTTTATAGCAGTAAGTTTGGCATATAATCAAGGTACTTTCATGTGGATAGTTGTGAAAACTGAAATTTTTGTGGGACCTGAAGCCTCTATGAGGGAGTCAAGGAGCTGTGGCTACTTACAAGTTTAAACACCAAACTGGGAGACTGAAGTCTCAGTGTGAAAGTAGCAAGGTCCTCTGCTGCCCATTCCCTGGGCCCTGGGGAGGCCAGGCCAGGCACCATGGCAGGGCTGTGGCACAGAAATGTGGCTCCCCTCAGTGGCTTTATGTCCCCAACTGTGTGCCCAAGAGTAGCAATTGATTATATAACCTCCTCTGCTGGTGTGGGCATCCACTGGAACACACCTTCAGCTGGAATGACACTTGCGCTGTCAAATGCCACTGATAGCTTGGACCTACATCTTAAAAAACCTTAACTGTGCTGATTTTACTTTCAAAGAAATTTCTCTCATGTGGTTCAGGCATATGAAGGAAAACAAGAAGGCTGTAAGTTTTAGCTTCTGTTAAATCTGCTAGGGAAAAGTGGATTCCGTTGCATCTCACTGTTTGAGGAGGTATTGGCCTCTGAAATATAAATGGGTAACACAAGAAGAAATCAGTTGAGTCAATTTTGAAATGTTCCAGCTTAAGCTGGAACTCATCTGCTGTACTGTGAGAGGGGGATTGTTGCTAATGGTATGTTTGGGAAGAGAAAAGAGAAGAGAAGAGGAAGAGAAGAGAGGAGAGGAGAGGAGAGGAGAGGAGAGGAGAGGAGAAGAGAAGAGAAGAGAAGAGAAGAGAAGAGAAGAGAAGAGAAGAGAAGAGAAGAGAAGAGAAGAGAAGAGAAGAGAAGAGAAGAGAGAAGAGGAGAGAAGAGGAGAGAAGAGAGAAAAGAGAAGAGAAGAGAAGAGAAGAGAGAAGGAAGAGAGAGGTGCTCTCACCCTGTGATAGCTAGGTACACACAGATATATGGAGCAGTTTGGCTGCAAGTTTTCTCCAGCAGGTGCAGAAATATTTGCAATGACCAGGTTTTAGATCTCCAGGCTCAAAAACCAGCAACTGGGGATAGAGTGTTTCCATTCTCAGTTGAGCCATTCCACTGAGCTGCCAAGAGCAATTAATTTTCTAAGTTTGTGCCAGTTCATGCTCAGGAAATATTTCCAGATATTGAATAAGGTTGGATTCTAGTTTAAAAATAATCCAAATACAATCCCTAAACCAAAACTATAGAGGTTTAGAATGCAATTCAGTTCAGACTCTGAAATTCCTTGCTGGGAAAAACTCCTGGCTGCTGAATTTTAATCTAACATAGGAAAAGTTTATACTACTTTTCACAAGTTTAAATGGGAAGGAGTTGACACTTATTTTTCTAAAAACATCAGTCTGGTCCTTCTTTTGCCTTAGTAACTTTGAAACAAACATAACCAACCTGTCCTATTGGCAATAAAGAAATTTAGCTATTTCTTAAAAAAACCATTTGAAATCTCCATTACTACTTGATGGTTGGTTTCAAAATGTTATTTCTCTAACTTGTCACAGTAGATTGGGAAACACTTTCCTTTTCCAGATGTATTCCTTCACAGTTTTTGAACTGATGCTAATAACCTGTATATACAGATGTCACAGATGGTCAGCTTCAGTCAAGAAAAATTTGGAAAATGCTCTCTTAGGGCATGATGGCATTTTTTTTTTCAGAATAATATCTATTGTTTAGCTTGTGCTATGAATGAGTTTATTTTAATAAAAGTGAGGATATAGTTCACTTGCCTCATATTCAATATCTCTTGAGAGATGAGTGGGATAATGCTTTGTAAAAAAACAGCCAAGCAATAATTTTAAATTGAAATGCAGAAACAAAGAGGGGTCTTATGTGTACAAGATGGCTTTCATTTTCCTGTCTGAAATTGTTAAGTGTCTGCAATGGGAGTAATATGAGAGAATTTCTAAGAAGGTTAGCTTAGATCCTGTTTCAAATACAGCCATAGTCCAACAGAGAAATTTCAGCTGAAGAGTTTTGCTGCTTCTTTTGTGTTTGTTTGTTTGTTTGTCTGTTTGTTTGTTTGTTCTGAGAAATCATAATTTTCATTTTTTTGTGTCTCTGTTCTATGATCCTCATGCATACAGACATATTTCTGGAGTGAGTGATAGTACACTTCAGCAAATTAGACCCTCAAGGAAAAATTAGGCAATTACTCATGGTCAGGGTAGAATAAAGTGATTGAGAACATACAAATGAATTCAGGAACCTCAAGGCATGATGTAAAAATTACTTTATTCAATTCTTGTAGTCAACAAGGACAAAACAAATAATGGATTTACAATACAAAAGAGAAAATACATATCAAGTAACAATAACAACAGCAAAACTAGAGACTGCACAAGTAATAGAACAAGCTGCCAGGGAATACTGTGCTGTTATTAACACCTGAGACATTATGCTGTAGACTAAATTACATCCATATTGTCCTGATTCTGATATTTTAAAAAGATGTGACCTCAGAAAGTCTTAATGTGTTATCTGAGCCTCTTTCCTCATCCAGTCTCCCATGTATTCACTCAAGGGCTTTTTATCTCCCAGCATCATGAGGAGACAACCTGCACTACTTCACTTAAGCTGAACTAGATGATTCTCTAAGCTTCTTTAGAAACTATAAGGTTTGGAATTATAATGAATTTTATCTTTTAGTATACAATGAAATGCCCTAGGATATGGGGTCGGAATTAATTTTAAAATGTTTGCACTCTTTAAAATACCTTTAAGCAAGTGACACGTTTTTCTAGACTAAAATGCAATGTTTTTACATACTATTTTTTTTACAGTGGTATGACTGAAATGCTGGTTTAATATTTCAGCCTATAAAGAAGAGCAATAACATAAAGTGTAGGGCAATATTGCAGCCTAATTAAACATTTCTGAAACATAGCTTTTGACGACAGTAGTTCTACCTATCCAAAACTATGCTCTGTCAGCTGTAGGATCGTACAGCTTAGTTCATTTTGGTCTATGAAGGGAAAAACTCCAATGGAGTAACTTATGAGCTGAATCTGCCAATTGGACATGCATTATTTGAACAGCTTCTCTTGTTAAGACTGTGGCCTAATTAACTTGATTTTCCATTTGCCTTTCAAGAGGTCAAGCTTGACATTTGAAGAGTTAGTGTTAACTGCTGTCCTTCTAGAGGTTGATTAATGTTCACGAAGCCATTTGAGGATGCTTGGCACTTAGTGTGTTACGGTGATAATCTTGGATAAAAACATTGACAAGCACTGAGGTTCAGTGTTTTCTGAGCAGCTTGCACCCTACCACATCACTGTTTTCCCATTTTGTGAGCAGCAATTACTCAGTTTGGTCTGTGTTAAAAAGAGTATGCTTCAGCAGTTTTATTTTTGTTCTGTCAGTCTGACTTTGGGACTCTAGCCCAGGGAGTTAAAAACATAATTTACAGATTAAGACGATTTGTAGGGGGAGAAAATAATTTAGGTTGCAGCGAGATAAGTAAGGTGCAGTTTTCACTGTGAGTTAATGACCTTTGCCTCAGCAAATCCGTCTGGGTTCCAGGAAGGGTTGGCAGTGGGAAGATTTGCCCACAGATTTCCCCACAGATCACCATGTTGTCGCTGCCACACTTGGAGCTGCTGGTTGCCCATGACAGACCAAGAATGGAATAGAGAGTGGGCTGTAGACATGCTAAGGAGTGTTCCCAGCCTGGGGCTTTTTGCGCAGGATTTTGCCTGTGCAGAGTTGAACACAGTGGCCAGTTTCTCCTTTCTCAAATTTTATTTTAACAAAATGGGGGCAAAAGATGTTATTTGGCAATTTAGTGCCTGCATGTTTAAATATGCATATTTTAAAGGAGGTGCCATTTGTAGAGATGCAGAAGCGAAGGGAGGAGAGGTGTTATTGCTAAGGTGGGCTTTCCTTTGTGGAGCTGTAGTAGTGGTGGTACCACACGTATTTTCAAAGAAGTCTAGGGCAGATACAAGGTGTGCATCTCCTGATTCTTGAGCAAGCAATGTAGTTTCACCATAGCTCAGAACAGATCTGACATGAAAGATGAGGTGCCATTGCTCTAGGATGTGTGATACAATGAATTCCCTCACCTTAATCACAGACAGTGGGTTTTTTTATTGATATTGGGTTCATTGCCTCCTTAGTCTCAGTCTATTACCTTGTTTGGCATTTTTTAGTGTATCTGAGATTGATTCAAAGCAAGTGGTTAAACCTAAAATGTTTTTTGTCCTGTTTCACTTTCTGTGATGGCAGAGGAGCTGGGTGAGTTTAGCTCACTTTCTAGGTAATAGGACCTTTGTCCTCACAGCTCTTACATTTTGGAAGCTGGCCTGACTGATCAGGCAGAGGTATCAGACAGCCAGCCTGCCTCATACCCCACCATGGGGGCACTGAAAGCAGCCTGACAGCCTGTCACAAAAGTGCAGCAGAGCAGGCATCTCATATACAGACACCTCTGATGGTGAGTACACATGGTTTGTGCCAGGTCTGCATGGGTAATTCAGTTGTAACCTTTTCTTGTAATGGAAGAATACCTTGGTACCAGGAAAAATATTATTTTCTTTCCTGACTTAGCTATTGGTTTGTTGGCTTCTCCATCTGCTTATTTGGTGTTTTTTTCCATGTAGTTGTCCTGCTGTTGCTCACTTGGAAGACCAAATACCCCCAAAAAATATGTTCTTTACTTGCCTTACACAAGGACTACAGTATTTCTTTGCAGTATAGTCTTAAAGATCTGGTTTTAATGAGGAGGTCCATGCAGGGGAACAGGGAATGGGAGCTGCTTAGCAAGGGAGAACCTAAAAAAATCTGTAGACTTCCCAGGTTACTGTTTGTGGTGTTTTTCCTGCAGGTTTTCGTAGGCCCCTTTAACTTTTGCTTACAGATGGAGCCTTAGCCTGCCTACTTAAAGCAGAATTAATTTTCAGTGACAGTTCCTCCTCTCTCGTGAATCAAAACAGCATGGTCTGTACTTCAAATGGTAACCAGAGTATATTCTGGATGAAGTATCTCACAGAAGGTCTTTGGAGAGGCACAAGTTATAACCTGTAATACCATCTCTGTAACTTCCTAATAAATAAAATGAGTTATTAGAGGTAAGTGTTTCCTTTTAGTGAGAATCCCTTCAGAAGGAGAAGCAATAAGGCAGTGCTCTCTAAACCAGTCAGAGTAAGACATAAAAAGTCAGCAATTGTGCCATGAAAGGCAGTTTCTCATTGCAGTGCTTGTGGGAGGTGACCTCAAGGAGATGCACAAGCAGGGGCAGAGCAAATGCCTGCTTCTTCAGGAACTTCTGACCCCAGCTCTGAGTTCTGTGTCTGAGGTGCTGCAACAGTTATTAGAAAATGTAGCATTTATTGCTACATACAGAATGTAGCAATAAACTTTGCCAATGGGTACTGTAGGGCTAAAAGGGTAAGTGTTTGCCTTTACACTGCTCTTTATAAATGCTGCCTATCTACCTCTGCCATTGCCACTGGCATTCTTCCTGATTTGTCTGGAGATGAGATTAAGTTTAGTTTCTCTGAGGGTAAAGAAGGGGTGCAACAGGTAAAGGAGCAGGGTATCAACATGGAACAGATGTGGGAAGGTGCTTCCCATCATAGGTCTGAGCTTAGCCGGCCTTCTGTCAGTGCCACTACCTGTGTCTGCTGGACATCAAGTAGGCAATCTGTGGGCCTAGAAGTTGTCAGAAATGCTTTTTATATGGTGGTTTGGTTGATATTTCTTAAGCTTTCATGTAGCCATCATTAACTTGTGTGCTTTGCGAGATGTCAGGAACCTGACAGAGAAGCAATGATAGCATTTGTAGGGAAGTTTTGTATAATATGTTTATTTGTTAAACAACCTTCTGTGGATTTTTCTAGATATGTCTACTTCCATCTTATTCTATATGTTTCCTAGAAGTGATCATAAAGACTTCATAGGCCCCAAGCAAATTTCTCACATTAATCAATTAACATTCTGATGACCTTAAAGGTCTTTTCCAATGTAGATAATTCTATGATTATATATTATTTTTCAGGGATACTGTAAATACGCCAGAGCACAATTAGAGATATGTGCTTATAGACCTATGTCCTTTTCTTCCCAAAAGAGGATTCTTTTTTCAATATGATGATTACAAGCTCTTGTTTTTTCATACAATTTCCATTCTCAAGGAGTTTTCTCCTTGAAGCACATGACTAATTCATATGAAGTGCTCCCTCACTTTGGGAAATGATATTCTAATTTATCCATCAGGTTTTAAAACTATATTTTCTTTTTGTCACTGATTACTGCTTTTTTAAAATACTGGAAATAGTGGAGGAATCAAGAGGAAAGCAGAGAACTTTCCTGTTGCCCAGCAGTGTGCTGTGACAGATTGCAGAGGCAGTTCAGATTTATTTATAATTGACACCTGTTTTGTCACAAACAAAAATAGGCTGTTCTTGAATGACATAGGGAACTCTTATCGGCATGATAATCTTTGTAGTCTTTATTTCCTAGTTGAATATAAGAGCCTTTTTGTTATTTGTTCTCTTTGACTTTCTGTTTGCATTTCCAAACTACAGCGTTCAGCCTTCGGGTCCGGTCTAAGCAGGAGAGGTACAGTGAAATCTCTGTATTTACTGAGAGTTGCAAAGGGAATTATCTTTACAAAGTCAGCCTGCCTGTGTGGACACCACTGGCTCCACTGGTTTCTTTCAGTTCACCATCACCCCTGGATGTGGCAGAGTGAGTCTGCTGCCTGTCTATTGCCACCTCTGGGCTTCTGGATCTGTTGGCAGTGATGAGTGCAGGGCTCTATTGACTTGTGCTGCAATAGTCAGGGTTCTTCTTTCACCACTGTTATTTGGGACAGTGGGAGAGGTGGATTTTTAAAGAGTGGCTCCTTTATTTAATGATATACTGGGGAAAGGATATGCTTTTCTGACATAGCAGCAGTCACCTTTAAAACAAATCTGGGGAAGTTACTGGAGAGCTTGGGGCTGCATAAGCCATGAACATCCTAGTCCTGAAGTTTCATGGAATCCTTGTTTTACATTACATATTAAAATTTATTCGCAGCCTTGCGAAAGCTTGCAGACAGTAGGACGCCTTTTATGTGTGCTTTTATTTCCAGTTTCCCTCTGTAGCTCCATTATAGATCTCAGAGGTTCAGAGACATGGTGTTGCCTTATGTTCTTAGGAGTTTGAGTTGATGGGTTCTGCTGCATGCAGTTTTTTACAGTTTCTATTCTGACTAAATATGTGATCAGGTAAGGTAAAATGTTGAAGCTCTCTCGTAGCCCTGTGTTGCTAGGCAATTTTGGTGGCTTTTGTTCTAATACCAGTTGAGTCTTCTAAAAAGAACAGTTCCCTAGGAAAGAAAATTACACGATTGGCAGCAATATTACTACTTCATTACTGCACCACCACTGCCAGTGACCTTCCTTGCTTTAAATTACATTGTTTCCCTATCATGTGCCAAAAAGGTAGCCAAAAGTTCAAATTATTGCTGGCAGACCACAGGGATCAGCAGTATAGAAAACTTGGCAATCACTGTATTTCTGCAGCATTAGGTGCTCTTTTTCTTATATGCTCTTGTATTACTGAGAGAATTTCTGATTGCATATATAAAAATGGTCATGGCAGTAGTTATTTTTACTGTACTGCATCTTCAGGGAGAAGCAAAAATTACAGTGCTTCTTCTCCTGAGAGCTAGTTGCTCTTTGGTCCTTCTCTTACTGGCAAATCGTAATCCCAGAGGAGGCCATGCCAAGTGGAGATGATATTTCCAAGGTCCGTATGGCACCCTTCATTTGTGGATCTTGCTGCACTTCTGAAAGTGCAGTGGTTCTTTCCACCCGCCTCCTCTTTGATGAAATATTATCATCTCCATTCCGTGAAATTCGGGAAAACAACTGAAGGGATAAATGACTCACACTGAATTAAGCAGCAGCTCAGGAATAGAAAGCACAGATCCCTTTGAGAATTGGATCGTGTGGCTCCCAGGTACCTTTCAGACAGGGAGATGTTTTTGTACCCCCTCTCTCTCTCTGGGACTTTGCAAACCAGATTCCCAGGGTTCTGCATCACTGCTTCCCTCACCTCAAAATTGTTCTGATGCAACTTCAGGATGTTTTTCTTGATGAGTTTCAGAGTTATCAGGATTTGATAATACCACCCCCAGCACAGAGGCTGACTCCTCACCACAGGTGCCTGCCTGCTTCTCTGTGTGACAGCATTTTTGCCAGGTGAACCTGATTAGATGGCTGACTGAATAATATGATTGATTTAAGCTGACTGCCTGCTTTTGAAATATTTGAGAATACACAGCAACCTTATCACTTTTATTTATTATCTACATAATCAGGTCTGTTCAAGTTCTGGTTTGTAGAACGATTGTACATATCTGACATCTTTGAATGAAGTGTCTCATTTGTGATGCATTCCCAATTTCATGGGTCCAAGCCTTAAATTTAAAGAAAAATGACTGTTTAACTCACCTTATCTTGGTCCCCCAGAGCATCATGAATGAGTTTTGTAAATAATGGATTGGGTGGTTCCTAATTTCAAGCATTCCCTTCATGATAGTTATGGCTTTTATTCCAGTACAATCTTTTTCATCTCTTGAATTTGAGAACTTCACAAGGGAGGTCAGAGTGACCACATGCCATGTTAAAGACACGATGGGGGATGAGTTGTATCAACACAGCAGTTCAGCAGAGTCAGAAAGAGAGTTTTCTTAAGATCAATTGCAGTGTCTTGCCCATAGATGTGTATCAGATTTTGGTGCAGGGAAATCTTAACTCTGTATTAGTTCCAAGCATTCCACAAAACAATCTAAGATTAAAAATTATATTAATCTTTTCCTTCCCTTCCAAGTGGAAGCTAGTTATAGATATCTACATGTAGTCTACTTTTTAATATGGGGGGGGGAAATGTGATGAGCCCTTAGAGCAATCAACCAGTTTCTGTTGAACTGATGGCCTTTTGTTCATACTGTTTTGGACAGTGAGGTGACACAGCAGCCTGCTGTCTGGTCTGGTGCACTGGTCCCTTCCTGGAGTCTGTCTGGCGTGGAGAAATCCTTGGTGTCCTTATTCAGTTCCCCACAGCAACTTTGAAATTTAAACCTCTGCTGTTTTTTGAGCAAAACATCTGTGCCCTTTCAAGACAGGTTTATGCAAATGCCTAGCTGTTTTTGACACAGCCAAAAGAAATTCAACCCTAATGATATTCTGTCTCCTGGAAAAAGGTGTTTTAGAGATGGGGTACTAAATGAAGGTACAACTCTTTTCTTCTGTCTCACTTTTTTTCCCTCCCTGTTGTTTTCTAATCCACAAAGGATCAACGTAACGTGTCAAATCTGTTTACTCCTCAGACAGTTTGGGGTGCTTGAATGTTTTTATTGTAATTTAGGAAGCAAATGACAGACAAAATTGTGTTGGGTAGACACTAAAAATACACACTGTAGGAACCACATAAACTCCCAGGTACAAATTAGCTCTTTTTTTTTTTGCCAGTGCAATTTATGATGAGAAATGAACTAAGCTTCTTTCTCAAAGTTCCAGCTATAGATCATCTAGAAACTTGAGGGACTACTTGTATCCTGAGGGGTGGCATATTGATCTACAGCTCCAAGAATGGTGCCAAGAATGGAAAATCAACAAGATCTTCACCTGATTTATGTAGGCTAGACATCTGTGGCTTGCCTTTCGAAGGTGATCACTCCAAGGCGTAATTAAAACTTGATGGTGAATAATCATGATGGTTTGTGTCCCCACATTGCAGCCATGTGGATGTTTTTATGTGGTTGTAAATGTGGTTGGTCCCTGCTTGGGAAAATGAGGGTTAGAAACTGCTTTGCTTAAGGGCCAGAATTTTGCATGCAGCTCTTATGCAAAAGGTCTCCAAATTTTTCTAAGACTAGACCTCTGTCTCAGTTTAGAACGAGTCAAATTGCAAATTAGTGAAAAATGAATTCAGTAAGTTTTAATTAGTGAAACTGATCAGCCCCTAAATTTGTTCAGACAGAGGCAGAGAGGGGCAGGGCTCTGATATTGCAGATGCTGACTTGGAGCTGGAGAGAGTGGGCAAAGACAGCAGTTTGTAACTCATTCTTACTTTGGTCTCTACACAATAGCAACAACAGCATCACCTTTTCCTTCATCCTCACCTCCTTTCACCTGTCAAAAGGAGAAGGAAAGTATTGGGACAAAGATTACCCCTCATTAGATATTTAAAAACTCTGAGCAGGACATAGATTTAACTAGAGCTGCAGCCTGAAGATTTTTCCTTTGAATTATATTATTTTGTATTAGTGTGGATAGAATTTTTGAGGCATACAAAAACTACTGCTGAAGCAGACTGGATTTCTTTCTTTTCTCTGTTGTCTGGATGATATGATGGAATTTTGAAGAAGCTGTTTATCATTCAGTTTCAGATTATTCCTACGATTTGTTTTGTGCCTTGAGATACTAATCCTGCCTTCTAACAGGCCAAACTTTCTCCATTTATATCAGTAACAGTGATTTTTACTTTTTCATTTTGAGACTGAAAGGTCTAAAACACCATCCATTGTCTTCTTATAAAATAAGGTGGGGAGAGGTGGCATCTCTCATTCTGCATGCAGAACAGTCAGTATAGTAGATACAGTTTGAGGCTGATTATCATACAGAGTATGAGTTAGAACCGATGATCAATTTTCTGAAAATCCCTAGCCTTTCCATTAATTTTGATTTATTGATTTTTATGAGCAGGAGCAGTGAGAAGCTCAGGCTCTGAGGAGGATCAGAAAGGCCAGTGTGTGTCGAGGGTTATTGCCTTGTTTCGTGCAGTGATTTATACAGTGAAGGTACTGGCTGCATTCTTCTGCTTGGTGTTATTTTATTTCAACTCGTCATTATAGTATTTCATGACTTAAAGACAAGTGCCCTCTGAGAAACTGTTCTGTCTTTGACATTATTACAGACTGAAGGTCTGATTATTGGAAGTGCTGAGCCCTTGCAGCTCCAGTGGAATGAGTGGAAGCTGAAGGTGCTCTCAGGAAGCACGCCTGAGGCATTTTGTTCTTTTGAAGGGATTGAGTTGTTCCTCATAAATATAGGTCCCTGCTTTGAGTAATTCCCCCTTGACTGCAAATCCTTTGAAGTAAATGGAGTTTACTTGATTAGAATTAAACCTGTGCTCCAAATTAAACTCCCATCCTTGTCATGTACCTGAATTGATTAGATCTTAGTAAATCTGATGTTAAAATTAAGCTTCAAATTTACAATTAAGCTTCAGAGTTTTGCTTTCTAATTGGAATACTGCATGCTGGGAAGGATCAGAAACTTTTTTTTTTTTGAGGTTTCAGGTGGTTCTAAACACAATTCATATTCCTACAGCAGAGCTGATGGTGCAGCAGAGGAAACTGAACACACTGAAAGGACAGTTTTGTGGCTGGAAGAGGTACCAAGACCAAATGTCTGCAGCTGGTGCAGAGAGTCAGCTTGCCTGAGCTATTCACATCTTCCTGCACAGTCTTAATTCTAATTTGTCCAGTTCCAGTGAGAGAAAGCAGATGTCAGACAGTGATTCAGCCCTGGGAAAATGTGATTTATCCCAGTGCTTGATAGTTCCGCTGTTCTTGCACAAGAAGGTTGTTTGCCTAAGCAGTGGCTGTTTGATCCTGAAGTCAGGAAAGATGATGCTGTTTAAGCATATGAGTGACTGCTGGAAAAGTTCAAAGGAGCACTCAGGAAGGGGTGAAAGCTGAAGCTGAGAGATTTGGAGACTAAGTATATAAGGAAAGCTTATTCAGCTTGACTTCTTTTCTCTGCTTTTTTAAGAACATAGATATGCAACCTACTGAAGTGGCCCTGAAAATTATGGCAGAGTTTGAAGATTCTTTTAGTTCTTGGCTAAAGGCCCTTCTCTACTCAGGTTGCTCACACGTGCCCAGAGGCCAGCATTGCTTCAGTCCTTAGGTTTTCAAAATTCATTTTTTGATCAAGAATCACAGCACACTCCTGCTTTTCCATTTTGCAATAATCACTACATTATTCCTTGATGTTTTTTACTTCCTTGAAGACAGTATTTGATTAAAAATAAGGAATTTGGGGATTGTTTTTTGGCTTTGTTTGTCTGGGGGTTTTTATGTCTGTCTCAGATAAGGGATAGATTATAGATGTTTGTTGCTTTTGTTTCCAGTTATTTTCAAAGAACAAATTGAATCAGTTATCTTCTCACCTCTATATCTGTCAACATTTTTCTTGTTACCTCTGCACAATATGGTAGATCATCTGCTGTGTCAGCAGAGCTTCACATTTCAGTGTGTACATTGATCTAATCCTGTTTTGTGAGTGATGGGCCCTGGTGTTTGGTTCTCAGCAGGCAAGACGGACCATGCTGTTAGCAGTGGGGAAGGCTCTTCTTTTGATGAGGAGAAATGTGTTTTTTTGCCTTTGTCTCTCTGTCCCAGACAGAGCAACAGAACTTGGCACAAATGAAAAGCATTGAGAGAATATTCAGGCAAACAGGTAGTTGCTTCCTCTTCTTCTTGCTGTCAGTCTCCCAAAGGCAGGCTATATATTCTGTTTTGTTGTCTTTAAGACTGTAGACCAAGGCTGGCTTTTCACAATAGTGTTTTGACATCCTTTACGCCAAGAACTGGGATTTCGCTCAAATACACTGCTTTCTAAATTTTGTGACTGATTGTAATTGTCGTTTATTTTTTGGAGCTCCTGTCTGTACATGTTTTATTCCACCCCCCCCTTGTTTTTCTGTTTTTAGCCAGTGAGACCTGCAACGATTTCCATCCCATGTTCTTCACCCATGACAGATCGTTTGAGGAGTTCTTCTGTATCTGCATTCAGCTTTTGAACAAGACATGGAAGGAAATGAGGGCAACTTCAGAGGACTTTAACAAGGCAAGAAAAAGGGTGGGGTGGGAATAACTGGGCAGAATGGTGAAACAAGGCCATATATTCTTCCCTAGAGGCACAGGGATTTACTAATTCCCATTCTGCTGAAAGCCTAGAGATTTATATCTTTGGATGCTTTGCACATTAGAATGCCAGCATTTAGGAAGTGGTGCATAGAGGATGGGAAGTATAAAGAGGTTCATAGACCTTTTTCAGTCATGTTGCACTGCAGACTACAAGACGAAAATCCTGGCTTGAGGGGAAATTCTGCCTTTTTATGTTAGCAATATTATGCTGAAGTGCTGCAGCCTCCAAGGTTGTAAATAATGCAGAGAGAGTCCTGCAGTGATAATTCTGTGCATCCCTTTCATTTCATGTCAGCATTAAAGTGATAAAATATTCAAGAGTGGACACAATCAGGATAGGCTGCTGTGCAGCTTAGCCTGCTAAAACAAAAATTACCAAACCTTCCCCCCCAAAAAAACCCCAACCAACCAAACCAACCCCCCAAAAAAGCCAAACAAACAAACAAAACCCAAAAGAAACCCCCAAACTGAACACCAGTGAAATACAAATTCAACCAGAAAGCTCCTCAGTAAGAATTCTGGAAGCTTCAGCCAATCTCCTGACCGTCAGAAAAGCTATAAAGAACACATCTGTCTTAGTGTTTCCTAGACATCCAATTTTTACCCAATTTACCATGAGGTTGAACAGTTTCTCTGGCATTTTCTAAGAATGAAAAACTCATACTTTTGTGGCCAGCTGGCATCTTTATCTTTGTTGGGATCCTCTGACTGTATCTTGAGCCTCTCCCTGGGAGATGATGGTTATAGAACTGTTCTTTCTATGACAGGGAATGAAAAGTGAGACTGCTGCTCTGTGTCAGCATGTGCCTTACAAGTGCTCTGAAGTCACCAGACTCAAATGTTATGTGAGAGCTAGTGGGAATGATCATGCCTGACTTCTAATTGGAACTGTCTGTTATTGAAGTGGTCCCATTATCAATTTTCTACTGCAGAGTGAGGGTGAATTCTTAGGTCGCAGTGAGGAATAACCTTTGTTGAGTTCTTTCAGGCAAGTTAGTTGGCAGCAGTACCAAAGCCCTGGCTAAAGAGAGAAAGGAAGCCCAAAATGCATGCTGTCATTGCCAGATGACCTAGAGGCTTGTTTTTACATGGCATTTCTGACATGCTTCTCCTACCTAATGATCCAGGAACACAGAAGGAGCAAGAGCAAGATAATTCACTGAACAGTATGACGTTGCTAAAATCAAGAGCTTTAAAAACAACTTCATAAAGGCTAATTCATAATATGTGGTTATTTTAAATAAATATATTAGCACCTGCCTATTACTTGCAGGCCCTCTGTCTCAGTATAAGAAGGATTTGTCTACATAACTTCCCACAACTTGAGTTGAAGTATTATTAGCAATCCTAAGAAATTCAGAAAAAGAATGGTTCCATTCCTGGCACCAGCCCAGGTCACCCTAAAAAGAAAACAAAAAAATTTGCATTTCTGGGTTAGGCATTGTTGGGGAGGTTCACAGAAGATCAGGGAATTTTTTCTCTGATCTGACTAGTTTGCTACTTGTGTTTTCTGTTGCTGCTAATCCTGCAACTTCACCTGTGAGTTCAGTCAGGTTCAGTAACATTGGCACTATATCTTACTGCATGTGTCATTGAAGACATGGGCAATTCTTAACTCCATGGGGCGAATCTGAAACATTTTCCATTGGACTACCAGGGTTTGTGTCTGGTGGTAGCACTGTGCTGCATGATCCTGAACCCAGGATCTCTGCCTGCAGAATCACTCTTGATTTTGTAACTGTTCCTGTCAAGGGGAGGGAATGCTAAGCTCTTGTGTCTCTCATTTCTAACACTTCTCTAATTATGTTCTGCTTATCTAAATCCTTTCTTAGAGTCATAAGGAGATTTTTGTGCTCTTATCCACTTCAAATGACATGTGGTGGTGATGTGCGTTACTCAGCTGATAAACATCAGGGCTGTGTGAGTGAAGCAAACTGTGTTGTTGTGTGGGCTTGTGAAGCACTTGAGGATTTGTGGGGGCTGATATGTTTTGTGGTGGTACCCAAGGCTTACCCAGCTGGTTGGTGGGTGACGGCTGCCAGCGCAGCCCAGGGCTTTACCAAACCAAACGCCACCATTTTTTATCCTTACCTGGCAAGAGGCTTTGGTGATCACAGCATGTTAATATTCTGTCTGCATCTTCCCTGCATGCTAAGGGTACCCATTTCTGATAAGTCACTGTTGAAAACTTGGCAGGCAAGGGCCATGTGGGCCCAGGGAGCATTCAGCCCGCCCTTTCAGAAGTGAATGGGAAGAGAGCAGACCTCTCAAGAAGCAGTAATTTACTTGTGTGAAGAAAGAAAAAAAAAATCTTCCATCTTCTCTTTGTGTTATATTTTTCAGTTTCAGTAACTTGATTGTCATGGTAGTGTATGAAGCACCACTTTGTCATGGTTTACTATCCGCCTGCCTGATAGGATCATTTGTTTTATTCCTTTCTCCATCCCTTCCTTCCCTAAAACCTCCAAAACAAAATTGGACACTCTCAGTATATTGATTGGTAACTCTTGAGACGTGGACATTCTGCTAAAAAAATCTAGACTGCTTGCCTTGAAGTTTAATCATAATTGAAGAAAAGGAACTTCTTAGTTTAATTTCAAACTTTTGATTAATCACAGTAGCTTGTACATTTAGGGTCTGTAGGAGGTCTTTGTGCACACAGAGAATTATTTCTTCCTCTCTTGAATTGGGGAATGACAGGCACTAAAAGAGGCGAGGTGATTGAATTTCCCCTCAGGTTTTAGTGCCTGCTCCCAAGGATTCTTTAAGCCACATATTAGGACTTCCTTTTGATGAAAAAATGGCATACTGAGCCATCATGGTTCTTCAGTTTATGTTGTGGAGATTCCATATAGGTTTGTTCATTTTTAAAGTTTCAAAAATAATTAAACCAGCTCTTTGCTCATGGTTGGCATAATTTTATGGTGTTTTAGTGAAACATTTTATGATCTCATGCTTTACCCAATTCTTATTCATTAAAAGAGACACTTTTTTTCATTTCTTGCATGAGAAAATGTCCTTTGATCTCTGTGGTGATAGTATGACACTGACAGACTTAAAACCTTTTATTCCAGTCTCTCTATTTAATAGTAGATGTCTGAATAGGGTAATTCAGACAGGCAGCTAAGCTTATATTAAGCCTTTGTAACATTTTAAGACATCCATAATTCATGTTTTGTGAGTTTCCTAGAGAAATTAAGATGCAGTTGTATAGATAGACATGCAAGTGGCAACAATTCCATTTGAAGCCTTTTTGTTTTTATTTGAGCCTACAGATGATCAAAGGACACTTTACAAGTTTCTCCTAAGTCATTTGTGAGCAGACAGCATGGTTTATGGCTTTGAAAATATTTAATCTAGTCTCCAAGCTTTACATAGTTCTACATGTTTTATTAAAGGAGAAGAAAGCATTGTGTATTGATTTTTGGACTCAGTGCTGACTCTAAGAAAGCTGGCCTGAGTTATCTCACATCCAACATCTAGAAACCTTCATCAGCAGCCTGCCCATTTAAATAGGTGCCCATCAGTCAGATTTCCTTTACATAGGGGCCACCTACTCTCTGCTCAGGGTGATCAGGCTCTGCTGCCACATAGACCAAGATATACTTAAATTGGTTTGGGGTTTATTGTTTATTTTTTAACACAGTGACAGCTGGAATTTAAAGTACCTGCCCAACAGTAAAATTCCTCCCATGGGGCCAAATGAAAGCATACTCCCAAAGGAAAATTTTTTTTAGATCCCCACTAGATGTACTTTAGTAAATGCACCTGGGTCGCCCTAATGTGGATTTACATTGAGATTGCTATCTCTTTTATGATCTCCTTGTAAAGTACACATATTGTTTCTTGGGATACAAGGAGACAGCAAATAGGATATTTTGTAGAGGACAAGATTATCCTCTTAACTCTGGTTTCCAGAGACTTCAGTCAGCTGCTTTTTGTAGGTTTGAAGTTCACATGCTAATAGGAGGAAGGGTGAGTAAATGGATTATTTTAATTGCAGCCATATCTTGTCTTATTAAATCTGCAGAACAGAATGAGTGATTTGTACCTAATTCTGTACCTAGTGTTGTACTATCTTTAAATAAGCAGATTAGGAGTAAAAATAACTGCTTTCAGTCCCAGCGTGGAAGGAAAAAGACAAAATTTTTTTACTTGGCTAGCAGAGTGTTGAAGCTGCATTATAGAGAATAGGCATAATGTGGCTACTTTTATTAGTATATTAGTGTAGTTGTTGGGTTTTAGGTGACCAAAAATGACTACTCATAAGAAGATGCAGATTATCATTCTAATATGGCTAAAGTTAAATAGAAGAAGCCAAAACTGAAAAAACTGTAAGTTAACTGTAAAGTAAACTGTAAGTAAAACTGTGATATAAGGTGATTGAAAACAAAATCCACTGCACTCACTAAAACAGGTTTGAGGAATAGGAAAGTAGGATGAGGTTGGCTAGTGATGCTGCCAATGCATTTTTCTTGTTACTTAGAGATTTAGTTAATTTGCCCTCTGGACACGTTTGAGATTATAAAACATGAGCTTTTAAACATTTTGTGAAAACATATTTTGTAATAATATATAATAATATTATATAATATAGAAGAAGAAGAAGAAAATATTTTGTAATAAGAAACCTCAAAAACTGTTTTCAGCATTCAGCTGGCATCCATTTCACAGTGGCAGACCTGGTATCCTGAGGAACCGCCCTTGGGGTATCTGGCTATTTCAGGGACACACCAAGCTGCAGCACCGGATCCCCCTGCAGCAGGGGGGGGTCTGCTCAGCAGATGATAAAACATGTCACTGACAGGTATACACATGACAAAGTGCCTTTGTGGTCATCAGAAGAGTAGACATTGTTCACAGCAGCAACAGATGCAAACAATAAATGCCCTACGTGAGTCCTGTAATTAAATAGCAAAGCAAACACAGAGGCATTTGATAACCACAAAAGATGTTTATGGCTCCTGCTCAGACTCTGCGAACATTTTTCCTTGCTCGCTGACAAGATAACAGAAAAGGTAACCAAGCATAAAATAAAAATGAAATTCCTCGGTGGATGTTTGGAAATGCCATGCCATAGGTTTCTCAGCTTCCCAGCGTTGTCACACTGTTGGCAGCTGTAGGGAGGAAGAATTATGGAAAGCTAGGCTCAGAATATGACTAAGTGTTCAAGGATAGGCTATTAAGAAGCAAATTTGTGTGAGCGAGGGTTTGTGGTGGGCCAAACCCACTATCAGATAATGTGAGTTACCCATGAGCAAGCAAAGGCCTAGGGGATCATTTTGAAAGGGTCACAGCAGCAATGTGTCAAAGGAGCTGTCACCTCCTTTGCTGGGTCTGCTGCAAACTGGAGAGATTCAAGGAGTAGACTGTGCATAGATTCTGTCCAAAATGCCCCCCTGGCTGCAACTTTGTTGTCGTAATTCTAGTCCTCGCCATGGCAGCTCTGTGTCTGACCTAGAAGTGACAGGGCTTTGCCTCATTCCTGTGGGAGCAGCAGGTCCCCAGCATGCTCAAGTGATCCCCACTAGTGGCACTAATAGTATTCTGCACTTTTCTGCTCCTTGCAGGCTTGGCTGAGTCTTGACAAACTACACTTTACAGGAAGGGGGCAAAGGCACCCAGAGCTGAAGTGCCTTAGCAGTGAAGCAGCTGCAGGGTCAAAATCAGAGCCAGGATGTCTGGCCACTCGCTCCAGCCTCCCCCATCACCCTGCCACAGATGCAGTAGCAGCTCCGGCCCCAAAGAGGTGCTTTCCTCTTTTTGGGCCTCTCTTTCCCCTCACCCAGCTACGCAGGCATGGACAAGGATGGCAAATGGTAGCTTCAGAAAATGAAAGAAGCATTACCTGAAACAGAAGAGAAAATAATTCAGAGAAACTTGAAAGTGAAATCCTTTGGTCAGTCTTCAAGCCTGTCTATCACCTCCTTTTCAATTCAATGAAAGAAGAAAGGAAAGGGATGATAAATAGCTCTTCACAGATGCCCTCCAAAGCATTATTGTTTTCTAATGGGTCTGAAGCAGATGAATTTAACTTCTTTTGGGAGAAGCTTTGGAAGGCTGTTCTGTTTGCATTTTACCATTGGGAAATGCAGGCTAGTGAAATGATTGCACCTCTCTGTTAGCTTTATTGCACCTTCCCTTGAGAATGCTTTGTTTATATCAGTCAGGGATATTGCAAATAAATTATTCTCACATAGAATGAATTCAGTATTCCCCAGGCTCGGGCAGATTAGCACAAATTAAATCCCACATTTTCCCACCTGAGGCCAATAGCACTTTATTAACTTTTATTGGAAACAGATAATTCCTATAAATATGTTGTATCATTAATTGTGTAATGCACAAATTTATAAAAAATTTGTAGCAGTTAACATTTTGCAAGTCTGCTGCATAGATTATAGAGCAAATGAGACTTTTTAATTGAAGAAATTACTCTGTTCAAATACAATAGGAATCTTTTAGAAAGTATAATTTGAGTGCAGAAAGATTGTCAGGTCTATTCCATTAACAACCTCTTCCTTGAGAATGGTCTTTTTAAAGCAGTGTAACTGAATGTGATGCAGAGAGAGCCTGTTTAAAACCTTCCTCTAGCATTTGGTCAGTGTTCCCTCTATTATTTTTGTGGCCTAGATATTCCAAATGTATGCCTTCATCAGCTGCTCCTTTAGGAATGGCTCTGTTTAGTCTCCTCCGTCTCTATGCATTTGTCTCCACCTGTCAGATCTCCAAATGTGTCCCATAGCATTCATCTGGTGCTCCTGGCTGCAGGAACCTGAGAAGAGGTGTTTAAGATGCTGAAGAGAGATCTTGCCACTTACTGAGGCATCGGTCTGTAAAAATCAGATTTAAGTATTCGTACCCCAGAAATCAGGGCTGTCAAGCTCAAAAGAACTGAACAACAGTGTCACATTTTTAAATCTAGATGGTTGCTTCCTTTTGAAAAATGTTCAGTCTGAACTAGCATTGTCAAGAATGCAAATACATTCTTAAAAATTAATTTGTGAAAATTAAGTACTTAGACTGCATAATGAAGCAGTCTAACTTGCCCTTTTTCTGCACTTTGCAGCTTATTAACTATTTTTCCAGCTCAAAGACTTTTTTTTCATTTAAAATAGTATCATTACTATATTCTGTCTTGGCCACAAATCTTTAGAAGTCTTTAGTAGCAGGGTCATATCTAATTACAGGTGAACAATCCTTCTCCAGTGATCACATAAACAATGATTTCATGGAGGCCATTACCTTTAAAGGAAAAGCATTTTCAAGTTTGATTGCTGTCCCTTTATATGTCAGGATGAGTGCACGAACAAAGAAATGGATTGTTCAAGCCAAAAATCAAGGAAAGGAGAGGATGTCTCAATAAAACATGTCATTTAAAACAAGAAAAGAGTATATTAGTATAATCCATTCCTTGGTCAGCAGTTTGTCTTGTCTTTCCCCAGTGACAAAACACTGTGTTGGTTTCAGCAGTGGAATCTCTTATTTGTGGAAAACCTAGCCATCATTGACAGAGAGGATTTTATCCCCCAGATTTCTAGTGAAGTCTGTATGTTACTGTAGAACTCATACAGATCTGTGTAACACCATGGAGATGATAATTCTTAAAACTGCTGGTAGTTCATACTTTCAAAGACTCTTCATTTTCATCTCTGTGGGTGCTGATCAAACCAATAAACTTCCTCAGCCTTCAAAAAGATGATTGTGTGGAAAGCCTGATAACCAGAGGAGAAACACTGAGTGCAGGTTATCTGAGCTAACCGCTCTTTTTCCACTCCACAGAAACCTTTTGCACTGGAAAAAAAAAATACCTCAGTTGTATGTAGAGCGTGTTAGTCATGAAGGCAAAAGATATAACCTAACTGGAACTGTCACCAAAACAGCATATTTTGCGATATTGCCCCTGTCATTCCTGTCTAAAAGTGTGGATAATAATCAGATCTCAGGAACCACTCTTGTCTCTGTATTTTTATTTATTCTTTCTAGGATATGTTTTTGTAGTACAGTTAAATCAGAGGTGCATGGCATATGGCTTTTTGCTGCATGAATTGCTGCTGATGTGAATGTCAGTGGGCATATAATACCAGATTTTCATTTTGTGAATCACAATGCATGGAATTCAGCCTGAGAGCTCCCCAGACTATAGACCTTATTATAGGCAAATAAAAAAGGGAAGGAAGGGGGGAGAGGTTATGTCTCAGATATTTTGTTTCAGTTGAAATGAGGTTATCATGATGAATGATGCAGCTGACAATGAGATTTTTATAGCCTCTCTTGGAGTAGCAGAGGAGCTTGTGTTATTGTTGGTTTGCTTTAAGTAATTGTAATCTAAATAGCACCGTGGTTGAAAAGAGCAGCAGAAAGCTTTCGTATGTGTCTCATAAGCAAAGCCAGGGTGCTTATTTGATTTTGTCTCGTCTGTCCTTATACAAATGTCCTTCATTGTTTGCAGCTTACATCTCGCGTATTGTCTTGATTGAATATGTCAGTCACCATTAAAGAGGCGCTTGCCAATCAATCGCTCCTGCTGCCTGTCTCTATTTTTAGCACATGAGGTAACTGGCCAGCATCTGACAAGCTGATCCTGCTCCCTGATGCACCAGTGTAAATTAAGGTTGGCTGTGATCGAGGCAGATGGGAGGGAGGGCTGCTGGAAGGTGGTGGGAGAGGAGAGGAGAGGAGAGGAGAGGAGAGGAGAGGAGAGGAGAGGAGAGAGGACGGTGCAAGGGTGCAGATGGGCCCTCCTCTCCTTTACCCACACCAGCCATCTCAGTCCATATCCACACCATACACACTGGGCCAACACAGGTGTCTCTACTGGCTCTCTGGAGGTTATCTTTATCAGGTGAACACAGGGTAAACTGCTTCTCGGTATGCTAGCATGAACTGTCCTCAAGTTCCAGACACTGGATGAGAGGGAAAATGCAGGAGGTGAGGGGTTTAGCACATATTTTCTGAAAGAAGTGTTAGGTTTTACCCCACAGAATATTTGGCCTTGAGACCACAGCAGAGGCAGTTGTTATCTGGGATGATGGTGAAGCTGAGACATGTGAACTTGGGTTCTGCTACTTTTTCACAGAGAGCTAAATAGCTTAGTGAAGGATGGAAGGTGTTGAGTGTGCCTCTGAAAGTAGTAAGGCTCTTTTTTCATTGCCCTTTGCCCTCTTCACTGTGGATTTGAATAGTGTGCAAAAAATCTTGTGGATTTACTGATGACTAAAATGTAATTTATTGAGAGGTTTCATCCCAGTTCCTCAAGGTACCTTAATATGTTGGTCATGGTAAGCAGAGAAGCAAAGCCCCCAGTAATACATATGAAAGCTGAGGAATATCACTTAAAACCTGAGCACAAGAGTGGAGATAGATTTGATACCATGAAAGTATATTAACCCAAGCACCAGGGAGAGGTAAAGGAATCAGAATCCTTGAAAAAGACATTTGTGTAGATGATTAAAGATTTTGCTGTGTCAGATGAAGATATTTGTGCCATGGCCATAAAACAGAAACCAAGAACCAATCCTTGCATCAAGAATGTCAGTCTTCTAGAAGACTTCTGTCAAAGCATCTGGAGAAACAGCTTCCACACATGCTTTGAATTTTATGGTAAATTTTTTTCTCTGAAAACTTCTCTTCAGATTTCAAGCATCAGTTTTCTGTCTCAGAGAAACTGACTGGTCTTTGTTGTGTTGCTGATAGGAGAACCTCAGCATCAAGAACCTAAAAATTGCAGTTCTATCCATTTTGCTTGAATAGTACATGCTGCCTAGAACTTTTTGTTGTACTTAACCAAGAGCCCAAAGGAAAACATAGATCTCATCATATCACTGTTACATTGTCAGCCTCTTCAGAAGCAGTTGACCAGCCCTTCATAGTGAAAACAACATCTCTAAAGTCACCAAGTGGAAAAATGAAACATCCTTGTTTTTGTAAAATCACATATGTGAGACAAAGAATATAATCTCAGAGCTGTCAAGATTTTCATATTCCTTCGAAGAACACATTTTTATGTAAGCTAGGGATCTGGAAATTGTTAAAGGACTGTTTCCTTCCCTAGGGATCTGGAAGTTGTTAAAGGGCTGTTTTCTTCCCAGTGATTTTCTTTTTTGATCTGACTGTCATATAACTGATCCTTCTTCTGCATTTTAAGGCTGATATCTCTTTTTTTTTTTAACCTAGTGACTGTATGTAGCAATTTTACTGAATTTCTGTCAGTGTTTTAAGTGAAGTTTCCTTTAGCTTCTCTGTGTTCAGTAGTCCAAATTACGTGCACACGTTTCTTATTCCTAAAAATTGATCTGTGCGGAAAAAAAAGTCTTACCTCAGAATTAGTGTTATAAATACAACATTTTAGTAATGATGGCAGAGAACAGGATATTCTTTTGCCTAGCCTAATTCTGCACACAGTGGACTTCAAGTTTTAATTCACTTAGAGAAAAAAACCTGTCTCCACCAATCTGGGAGATGAGCCTCAGGAAAAAGGTATTGTATGTGCGCAGCTTGAAAATGGATTCAGTTATATACATGTCCTAAATGGCCCTTTGCCGTGTAAAATCTTTTAAGTACCAGGCAAAATCTTTAAACTACTTAAGGAGAAAAGAAAGAAAATGTCTCCATAAAACTTATTTACCTTTGCATGGTTTAAAGGTGTTTTATTTTCTTGTTGCTTTTAAGCTCCAGAGAGCAGGATGTTTCATAGCAGCTAATTTTGCTTTAGTTATTATAATTTGAAAGAGTTTGATGATTCCAATTTCCTTCTCTATGCTTCTTGATTTTAGTACTAGAGTAACACTTCAGTACCTTGTACTGATTTTTATGATGGCCCGGGTTTTGGTGTTAATTTCTGCAGAAATTTTCTTTGATAGTAAAAGCTGAGGATGGGTGACTGCCGAAGCAAATTGAGGACTCAGAAAGGCTAATTTCATGTTTTACAAATATCCTTGTAGGTGCTTGCTCGTAGGACGGTCTCTGGGCTGATGAGTACCATGAATCACCAGTGCACCCTTGTGTGGTGTGGACTAACTGCACACTGGGTTGCATTAGCTAAAGCACTGCTAATACGGCAGAGGAAGGGATTATTTCCCCCAACCTGGCCTTTAGAGGCAGCAACTGAAAGACTGTGGCCACTGTTGTGCCCTAGAAATGGGGAGAAATTGATGAAATGGAGCTAGTCCAGCAAAGGGCCACCAAGATGATTAAGGAGAATGGAGCATGAGGTGTTCAAGGGGAATGTGTAGGAACCAGGTTAGTTCATCCTGGAAAAGGGTGGATCTGGGGTGGATCTGGTTGTACCTTCTGCCACTGTTTGACCAAGAAGGATGAGAAGAAGATACAAACTCTTCTCAGAAGTACACAAAGAAGGAAAGAGAAGTTGCAACAAAGGAAACTGCTAGGATGTAAGGATAAAATCCTTCCGACTGCTGATACTGGTGCAGCACTTGAACCAATTGGACAGAGAGATTATGAAATCTTTGTCCTTAGAGGAAGCCAAAACTTGCCCAGAGTTGCCCTGAGGAACCCGACTTAAGTATGAAGTTAGCTCTGCTTTATCTGCAGGACTTGATGGCTAGAACTGTCTAGCAACCTGAATTATTTTGCCGTTTTATGGGTAAAAACTACTTTCTTATGCAGTAGTATATCTTATCCAAATAGGAAGGAATAGTAATTCATATCATTAATCATCATTGAACCAAATTCAGCTGTAGCATCAGCCAAACTCATAAATTTTTCCTAATGTTAAATAAAGCATGAAAGATTCTTGTGATGGATTCTGTAGCCTCTTTAAGGAGTCAGGCTTTCCCCATTAACTGTGGTGATCCCTTTAAAGCAGTTTTAACTTGTCTTAGCTCTGACAACTGAACTGTTATTTCTCAGGGGCATTCAAGCTCCTTCAGAAATGTGATGTCGAAAGTATTTCTTCAAAGTTTTTTTGCCAACATTTACAAAAGTATGTTTTACTGAATGTTTACCACTGGCTATACTGCAGCTCAGCTGATATGGTAATTTCTCTAACCACACTAATTGTTAGCATATTTGAACCCTAATACTTAAAGCATGTGTGTAGAAGTTGCAGAGCAAAGTTTGGCTGCTGGTGGATTGATTTGGGGAGATGCTTGTTGTTTTGTGGCTGGCTCTTGGGTTTTGGGGGGTTTTTATAGGTGCTTGTCTTGTACACAAACCTTTGTTTTGCTGACGCTCCGTCGCTAACAGGTTCTAACTTCAGGTGCAAGCTGTCACTTCACCATCCCAGGAAGTTTCAGGTATTTCTTTTAAGCACAGGTTTTTGACCGAAGGAGAACATCATTTAAATTGACAAAACATGCAAAGGGTAAAAAAGGAGAACAGAAAGGTGATGTTAAGTGATTTTAGTGGCATAACAAGAATGCATAAATTACGTCTTCCTGTATGTTGCCTGAAATGTTAGTGGTAGAGATGTGAGCTTAGCCCACACCTCACTTGTCAGTACTTTGATGACAGGACAGTTACATCTTGGTTTCTTTTTTCATATCTTGATACACCATTCTGTTAGCAAGGAGAGGTTTTATTTCCTCCATGGCAGAAGCATCTTCCACATTTAAGGAAAATATTTACCCGTTATTTGCATCCTTTAAAGGTTAAAGTAATGAAGTGGTTTGATGCAGTGTTTGCTGCACTTTTGGAGTAAATGGCTGAAATGAAAATGTGTGGCAATTTGAGACAGTAATGAGAAGGATGAGGATAAACTGAAGAGATGGCATTCACACTGTCTTTTTGTGCACAATCTCTCATGCAGTTAGAAGCAGTAAAAAATTGAGAGCAATTACAAGAGAACCAGAGCTGCCAGAAATTTATTTTTCCTCTCTCTTCAAATGACCAGAAAGACTGAAGTCGTAAATGACAAATTTAATAATCAACCAGTATTTACCAGGTTGTGGGGTGTGTGAGCACAGCATTTGCAATGCTCGCCATGATTACCCAGGCAAAGTACAGCACACTGTGCCCATAGTTACCCCAGCACTGCAGCTGGCTTTTCGGGAGGGTGTGCCTCTGTGGCTGCCACAGGTGTCACAGATATTCTGTGTTGGGCAGAAAGTAAGGCAGGACCTTGAATATAGAAAGCTGTATATTTGTGGTGCCTGGCTCCAGCACAAGGCAGCAGTGCTGTTATTGACAAGGAGACACCATGCTATGGCCTTTCTGGAAAAAAGTTCCCCGCTGTCCAGATGTGAAAATTAATTTCTGGCTAACACAGAAATATTGAGCACCACTAGAGAAGACAACAGCTCAGGTGTGGAAGGTAGCCAGACCTCACTGCGGGTTGTGGCTTGGGCAGAAAGGCTGTCTACACTGACAGTATTTAAAAAAAGAGTTCTATAAAAGCTTCCAAAAGCTTTGCATCCTACAAAGCAAAGCTATTCTGATTAAACTGATAATTTTAAAATAAGACGGCTCAGAAAACTAAGAAAACCAGCAAATCCCTTCTTTCTGTTTTTCCAGATAGTACAAAGTGTTATTTAAAAAAAAAAATAAATTAAAAATCTATTTATAAATTAAAATAAGAAAAGCAGGCAAAAAATTGTACAAGCAGCATTAAGCTGCAAAAATTTTCCTTGGACACATTGCAGTACCTTTTCAAAGCAGCATATGGGGTTTATTCTGGTGACTCTAATTTTAACATGAATGGGAGTCACGTGGAATACTCCTGGCATACTGCTTTGAAAATACATCCCTGCATGATTAAGGAAGACTGAAATCCTTTTAAACATCTATTTTTATGTTTTTTTAAACCAATTCTGAAATGTTTTTAAGGGAAAGCATTAATGGAATGAGAATGGTCCAACCCTATTCAAAGCAGTAATGTAACAGGTAGAAATACTACTGGCTTAGCATTGCAGATATGATTGTATTTCAGAGGCTGGGTAATGAAGAGTGAGGAAAACTTGGAGTTTGTACCCACTGTTGCAACTGCCTCTGCATTACTTGACCTTTATAAATTCGTCTCTTCATTTGGAAGATGAAGTAATCCTTCCACCTACCATGTGCAAAGAGCAGAGGGTTCAGTGAAGAGAGTACAAGGCAGGACTCATCTCGGAGATGGCAATTGCCATGCTGCAGAATCGATAGCATCTTCAGCTCGTGGATGATCAAGACTGAACAAATATGTACTCTGAAGATCAATTAGAGAGAGACTCATTAGCGGGAAGGAAGTTCTGAGCAGATGCAACAGCCCTGACAAAGTGAGCCAGAACACTGATAGAGCTGGGCCTGGTGTGTGGGCTGAATGTGAAGCAGGGTTGCTGCAGGGAGGTTCAGAGAGTCCTTTCTGACAGCTGGTCCTTCCTACCCATCTTCAGAGAAAGCAGTCTTAACAGCTTCTTGAAATGTTTTGAAAAGGATAAGACAGAAAATATCCATAAAATCATATTGATGAATACAGGCATGAGCATAGTGAGGAGTATGGAGAGTCATCTGGTGTCCTTCCAAAGATGCCGAGAAAGAGGGAAAAGTAACTTTTCCTTTTCTAATGCTTTTTTCTTTTTTTTTCCTCTTTTTTTAAACTGAGAATGCAAGGTTTATTTTTATAAATTTAGTTTTGTGTGGGCTGGTGCTTCAGTGCTTGAGAATCTCCTCTGATTGTTTGCAATACCTTATTGCCTGTCTTACTAATATTTATCTATCTTGACATCAGAAACACTCAAGAAAAAAGAAATTTCCTGCTTTTTATTCTTTTCACGAAATCTTCACCAGTGATATCACTGAGCTGAGCTGATGCTGAGCTCACCTGTCCTTTTTGTCTGTTGACTTTGAGTGGAGCTTCTCCGGTCATTCCAACAGAGTTGCCACTTTCCAGACTTAAACACGAGATGAAACAGGCAGCATAAAAGAAAGAGTATTTATGCCAGCCTTATTTAAGCAAGAGACTTCGTTTAAGCAAGCCTATTTCTGTAGCGAGGTTATTTATACTGCATTTGGCTGTGAATGGGCGTGTGTGGGCACGCTTCTGTTGTGCATGAGACACGTGTTTGGGGTATGTATATTTGGCTGCACATTTCCATGTACACGGATTGAAAAAGTGGCTCTTAGTGTCTTTGAGAAGGGGATGTTTGCAAAGCCCAGCTCAGGGAGACTTTGAAATCCTCAGGAACGGATGCCTGCTGCCAGAGGCTGACACAGAATAGAAGCATCGGTAGTTCATTTTGTGTGCTCCCAATTAACTTATGAGGGTGTGGATGGAGGATATTTCCCTTTCTAACTGAAGCTAAGCGTTCACTCAGTGAATTGCTCCTATTAGAGCACACTTGGAATAACTCCGAGGTAAACAGCCCTAACTTGTCGGGAACGACGGGAGACAAGCACATCCGATGATGATCAACAAGTCTCAGTTTATTATCAACAACTCTGTTCTTTATATAGATACAATAATGAGGCTCATACATATTGCAAGGCTAAGCTCATCATTGGTCTCTTAGCTAAAAGTCATCTCCGCCTATTCGTGTGTTATTGTAGTCTGCAGGTGTTGAGTTCTCTCCTTTTCCCACACATCCTGTTTTCGCTCTATGCAAAGATACCTTGCCCAGTGTCCTTGCCACTTATCGCTTAACTAGCTGAATTCCATTACGGCCGTGCTCTGCTAGCCAGCTTCCTACACAACTCTCCACACTAACTGTTCATTCAGCTTATATGAGAATTCATTTGACTGTCATTCCTGCAAGGGGTGGAAGCAGTCAGAACACGTTCTTCTCAGGAAAATTTGTTGTGTGCTTGCTGATTCTAGAAACTGGACTCGTGTTTTCTGATCTTCTCATTAACTGTGGTCCTGGCAATCCCCTTCTGCACCACCAGAGCCTTCTGACACTTACCCTTCCATGCAAGCCTGGGATGCAAAAGCAGTGCTAAGGGGATGTGAAAAACATGGATTGGCCCTCATCAACAGCTATTAAAATAATAGTCTGGAGGTCCTTCAGCAGCAGCTGGGTAGGTGTACCAAGGCAAAGACCATGCTGTAATTGAGTTGTTTTCAGTATACTCTTTCTAAACATCATCAACTAGCATTGTCAGTCTGGCCTTAAAGGTGCACAATCACAGCAATACAGTTTCCTCTTAAGGCTGCTGGGTGTCTGATTCTTACTCTTAAATAACAGACAGCACAACCTTTCAAAGTTAAAACGCACATGAAGAAAATTCTACTCAATAAAAATCCCATTTTTTTTTCAGAATGCCTAGGCAAGTAAATACTGAGTTTTTAGAAATCCAGAGATGTTTGCTAGCATCATCCATTGTGACAGTCTTAAGGATTTGTTGGATAAAACCCAAAGCCCCTGCTTCTGGTCTCACACTACTAATCTCTTCTCCATTAGCAAAGGAGAGCATGGGTTTTGTGTTAACAGATTTAATCTTCCTGTGCAGCAGATGTGCTGACACATGGGTTTCTCTAGTCAATGGGGTAAATAATCTTCTGTTTAAGTAGTTCCTAAGTACCTACTTGTGTAATTAACATATTAAAAAAAATCATGCATCATTATTTAAACAATGAACCATGACAGCATCAGACTGAGTTCAGATAACTGAGACAGATGATTTTTACCTTTATTTTGTCCATCCTATTGTTCTTTAGTTTTGTTAAAATCAGAAAAGCTAAAGAAATCATTCTGTTGCAATTTCATACAATTGAGTAGAGATTTAACTACCATCTCCCAGAAGAAGAAAACCACAGTGCACTGATTAATAAGATAGAGGGCAGCTTGCATGCCTGTAAGAGAGGCAAGACTGAGCACCTACAGGGCATAATTTGTTTCAACAGTGTTGGTACAATGTACATTCCACAGTGCCCATCCTACAGAGAAGCAAGCATTAAGTGGAAGTCTTAGACTGTTTGGATTGAAGATAAACCCAGCTTCTGTTGCTTTTTGGCAGTCTGTGCAAAGTACGAGCTGGAGAAGTAGCTAAAGATGGAGGGTAAAATGCTGCAGTGGTGTGAAATTGTTCTGTCCTGGCCAGACAGAGTGATTGAATGAGAGAACTGACATTATGATGACATGACTGAAAATGCTCTCAGTATGTTGCAAAGAGTTTTGATACAAAATTATGATTCAGATTTGAACAATGTGGGCAAAGGAGGGAGCAGGGAAAATCCTAATCCAAACAGTGGATGAAGAATATGATATATATTTGTCACATAGTGCTCATATGGTCTGAACGTACTGAAAGTTTTAAAACTCACAAGGTGATTTCCGAGTCTCTTGCAGTTGTGTATTTAAGAGTGCTACTACGTGATGAGTCCTGAAGCTGATGATGTGTACTGTGAAACCTTCTGCTGTCTACTGTCTGGATTTATTATAATTGATTTTAAAATCTTCAGTGCCCTCTCATGCTATATGACTGCAATGTATGTTTGAAATGGCAAGATTTAAAGGTTGCAGACAGCTGGGGGAGCTTGTGTATTTTAAGGGCTTTTTTAATATGATAGCTATCCAAAGACAAACTATGATTGTATATGACACTGCCACCAAACCTAAACAGTACTTGAGGTTGTTTGTCTGCTGTACCCAGTTTCAAGGTTAGAAATAATTGTCTTTTTTTTCCCTTTGTGCATGTATCAAAAGCTATGCAACAATAAATTTGTTCACTGAGACAGAATAGGCTTCCTCTAAACAACCCAGTTTCTCTTTCTTCCTTTTTCAGACTAGGTTTCTTATATGCAGTTGTGGTGCCTTTCTTCTTTTTGCTTAGTTGGATTTTTGGGTTTTGTTTTTCTAAGATGTGGATATTTTGGTTCTGTGGCAAAGGCAAGGCATTTTAGATCTTCTTGGAGTTAACACTGGAGGTGCAAATGGAGCCTACAGTCATGTTGTCTAGACTAGGAAGTATCCTTTTACTACTCAGGCTGCGTGTAATCATTTAGCAATAGGAAAACTGAGAAATATTCATGTCGGTTCCTGTAGCCAATTTCAGGATTGCTTGTAGGCTGACTTTGGCTTAGCAGAAGAGCTTCAGTTGTCAGGGAAGATGAAGAAGAATTGCAAATTCAACACCCCTAGACAGTCATCATCCAGACTACTGTTGTATATGTCCAAGACTGCTGTACAGAATTCTAAAAAGCGCTGATTTCCTTTGTATAAGACAAGTGGCAATTTTCTTTAATGCACATCTTTGTATCCTGAGGTCTTTTAATATGCATGTGCATCCTCAGAATGCAGAAAACTTACCCAGTGGTGCAGGAAAAGACTTGAACGCTCCCTGTGGACAAAGCACAAGGGAAGATGGTGAACACTGAACATACTCATTGGTGTATGGTGGAAATGCTTTGCAGAATGAAAGGTTCTGTGGTTCTGTAATTCATATAGACCTTCTGGATGCTATGGTGGCAGATCACCTCTGAAGGGCATGCCTAATCTGATTTGCAAAGCTGTGTTCCTGACTGTTTTCAGCAGCTTATGTATTGTATCCCTTGTGTGTTACTAGTCAGGTAAGCTTTGTGGTTTGTAGTCAAGCTGTCTTATGGCAGAAAGGGGAGATGTCTCTTTATGCTCTGGCCCAGCATTTTAATTTAAATTTGTGCTTATGGGTTATGCAAAAACTTCTTTCTGATGTGACAGTAGCAAAAAAAAAAGAAAACCCACACCAAAGCCTCAAACCTGCTCATTTGAAATAAAGCTTCCTAATAAAAGAATTATGAGGTTTTCTGATACTAAGATTTGGGGAAAACCAAACTACATGTGAAATATGGCCTTGGAATTCTCTAAAATACTTATTTGTATTATCTATACACTAGGTCCTACTTGATACTTCAAGAATACAGATGTGAAAGGGAAATGTGTAGGTCTTCCTGGAATGAATCAATAGGACTACCTGTTCCTGGTGCAAATCAGCTGCTTCTACTAATACACTTTTGAAAGGGCTTGAAAGTTTACTCAGAATTAGCAGGTAATTTATGGCACTGGAAGAGGAGTCACTGGGAGCCAACCAGAGAGTCTATGACTGGGGAACTGCTAGCAGGTTAACCATTTTCCCCTTTAGGTATCTAGGCTAAAAAAAGAAAAACCCATAATTTAGAAGGATGAGTAAGCATTATATCATCACTGATTGTTCCTCAGCTCCCACACACAAACAGGTCTTAGCCCATGACAGCATACTGGCAGGAGCTGCTGTCAGATTGACAAGTAGCAGCTTTGGTGTGAAGCCTTCCTGGAAATCTTTTATCCTTTTGGTTGAACAGCATCATTTTATCCTGTTATCTTAGAAGATTTTTTCACAAATCTTGTTTGTTATGCTGCTTTGAAATGCCTGGATTTTTCCAGACTTGAATTTTTGATCTCCCTTAAAAGCTTTCTAGGTATCTGTGTCCTTTCATTGCTTTAGATTGCAATGAAATTCTTAGTGTGTGTTTATTTTCACAACACAACCTTGTGAGGAAAAGAAATGCAATTTGCAGGAGAGATTACTAAGAAAAGAAAGTGACAAAGGTGAGATTTCATAACCTTAAATCTAGTGGCTTGCTGTCGTCAGAAGCAGAAATCTCTGTCAGTTCTGCTCCTTTCCTATGAAAGAAAAGACCTTAAAAATGGGTCTTCTGAGTTCTTGACTGGTTGCCCTAATCTGGGACACAATCTTCTCCCTGTCAGCATGTGAAATGCAGATGGGAGTTTTGGAAACTGGGCCAAGGGAAAGTTTCTCCAGATACATCAAAGTTGCACTGCTAATAGTTTTTTTTTTTATTATTATTGCAGTGGGGCTTTGTTTAACAAAGCACAGCCTAATGAAGAGTTTTGAATGCTGTGTATCACATGACAAAGAAACAATTTATTTAATTAGGAACATCTTCAATTTAATATTGGTTTTAAAAATATTCATCGCAGAGACTTCCTAGGAATGTGCCATTTGGTTTTTGTTGGCCAGTAGAATTTAAATCTGTTGGTTTGCATGACTGTTTTAAGCACTGCATATTGACAATACTTCCAGTCCATGACATGACAATAACAGCCAGCAAAAATAACCTTGGTACTGCTGAAGTGTTTCAGCATTCACAGAAAAATGACAGAGCATGCTCCGCACTCTCAGACCACCCTCTCCCCTGTGTGATTTAGGTGGAAGGAGGGGTGGGAGAGGGATGGAACTGGACAGATTGCTTTTTTCCACAGCAAGTTCTGTCAGCGAATCTAGGCTTGTTAATTAGCCCTCATTCCTTAAAATGCACACTGAATATCATTCCACAGTTTATTGTTTCAGAACTGAAAAGCTGGCAAGCTCAGGGTAATCCTTGTGGTGATGGTGCTGCTCCAAAGGCAAATGAAAAGTTGGAAGTACAGCATTGCCAGAAGTGAACCTTAACTGCATCCTCAGACATTACAAATAGACTTCTCTCAGAAGCTCATTTCTATTCAAAAATTATAGTTGTGTCTCAGATGCCCTGAAAAGCCAAATCTCTGGTGTAATTCTCTCTTATGGCCTTGCTTCATGGAATACCTTCCTGGTATCTGGATTAGGCTCAGGTAGAAGACATTTAACAGGGGGTTATTTATTGTACAAGGAGATTAATCTACCTGCAAGGCTCTGTCATGGTGCATTTTAAAATGCTTCTATTTACCATGGCAAATGGAGTGGATTTCTGTTATTAGCGCGATACAGAAATATTAAAGTATTTTAAGAAGGACTTTCATTTTTTTCTTCTTCTTTTAGTCAAACAAATGCAAGCAAGGGTTCCTGAAAAAGGAATGTATCCTCATTTCTTTTTCCATCTGAAATTATTTCTCAACACCATAATAATAGTATGTCAGTGTCTCATGGTCTGTCTTAGTATAAATGCATGAACTTGACTTTTCTCCTCATTTTGCAGTGTCAGTGACAGAAACATGGAAAGAAGGATTTATTTTTTTTCCAGTGGTCCCAGAGAAGGTCTGAGGAGCAGCCAGAAAATTCCCCCAAGTGCCAAACTGTTCCTTTGCTTACTGCATTGTTGGCTTACAAATCTTTTCTCTCTCTCCAGTTGCTTCCTTTCTTCTAACCATCTGACCTTGCTTTTATTGTGAGAGGTCAGGACAGGGTTTTTTTCAATGACTAGCAATGCTTTTGTGCATAAAGATTGCCTAATGATGTGTTTCATCACCCTGGACAGGACAGGAAATACCCAGTGTAGAATTAGTTGTGTGAAGATTCAGGTCACTGTCAGTTGGTACCAGATGCATTTTTGGAGGTTTCCTAGCAGCTGTCTCAGATGTTCACCTTGTTTCGGAGAGATACGGAATTGGAAAGCAAAATACAGTATTTTGACAGTAGTCTTGTCTTCTGCTGGTCAGTTACCTAAACTTGAAGTGTGAATAAGGTGTATTATTTGTTGCAGCAAGCCCAAAGGAGGGAAGATGATCAAGGGGCTGGAGCACCTCTCCTATGAAAACAGACTTGAGAGAGTTGTGGTTGTTCAGCCTGGAGAAGGGTTGGCTCCAGGGAGACCTTAGAGCACTTTCCTTAGCTGGATAGGGACTTTTTACGAAAGCATGGAGGAGTGGCAGGACAAGGTGTTATGGCCTTAAAGTGAAAGGGAGTTGGTTTAGATTGGCTATTAGAAAAAATTCTTTACTGTGAAGGTAATGAGGTACTGGGACAGATTGCCAGATGGATGCCCCATCCCTGTCACTGTTCAAGGCCAGGTTGGATGGGATTTCAAGCAACCAGCGCTCAGAAAAGCTATCCCTGCTTATGACAGGGGGGTTGGAACTAGGTGACTGATTTTTAACTATTCTGTGATTGTGTGTTTTGAGCATACAGAGAGTGTACCTCCTTAGCATATTCATTCATACAAGTGAATATTCCCGGGGTATGTGCACACACATACGTGTGTCGTGGCATGTTTGCACAGGGACAAAGTCATCGTGTAGACAGCTCTGTCTGCGTGTACTTTCCCAGCTCGTACGAAAAGAGAGAGCAAACTCACGATCAAATAAGCAGCTCGGCAGAGGGGAAAAAGATGAGATTACAGTTGATTGTGAGCCTGGCAGCAGATGTGCTACACAAATCCAGCCCGCTGCATCCAGGCTGTTTCCATGACGATGGAGCGAGTAATTGTGGAGATCCGGCGCGCTCCCCCGCGGCCCCCGCAAAGGTGGACGCGGGTGCAGGGTCCCCCATCAGCGCTTCCTCCGGGTGAGCGCCGGGCTCCGGGACGAAAGGAGCAGGCGGGGAGGGGGGGAGCCCCAGAGACGGGGATCTCTGGTCTATCCATCCCCGCCGTGCGATGGCAGGATGCGAGGGAAGTGGCGCTCTTCCTCGGAAATACGGTCTCCCGAGATGCTAAATAAGCGGGCAGGAGTTTCCCTGCCGCGGGAGTGGGCTGCCATTGGCTGCCGCCTCCCGCCCGTGCCAATGGGAGCCCGCCGGGAGCCCGGCACATAAGCGGGGCTGGGAGCGGGCAAAGGTGTGCGGCCACCGGGC